>CM067512.1:29155682-29610682 GCA_034509495.1 Acestrorhynchus altus
ATGGACAATATTTATTAAAAGCATGAAACATAACTCCTTTTTGAAAATGTAATTGTACACATTTTGTTACAAATACACTGCAAATGGAAAAACACAATCCCAGTTACACTGCTGAACTTCAGATTCCACCAAAATAACCCCTCTCCCAATTTCTCCAGCTTTTTTTTTCAACATCATTTCCTCACTCTCTCTTTGGCCTCCTTCTTTCAGTCACCTGTCCTGATCTTCTTTTTACCCCGTTCCCTCTTCCTTCCCTATACCAGTGTGGGGTGTGCAGGAGACCAAGGGAGTGAGGCGGTGGGGGAATGGGATGTGCGCTCAGAGGAGGGGGGGCCCATGGGGTGAGCATGGCCATTTGTCTTCCAGTGAAAGCTTAAGAAAAGACTAGTTAACCTTTACTGCAAAGACCTCAGGGAGCCTGCAGGCTGGGAGGAAAAAAAAATCAACCAAGAAAAACATCCGCAGGAAAATGGATGGCCAATGCTGCAAGACCCATGTGCCTGTGCATAATGCTGCACTCGGCACTTTTGACATCTGGGTCGCCTGCACTCACCAGCAAGGACAAGGAGACTGAGTGTGGCTGTGGCTCTATATGTGGATATTAAAGAAACCTGCTTAGCAACCATTATTGCAACTTTATCAGCTGTACTTGACTTAAAGTTACACACCATGAACTTTGAAGATGCACGCTTGCCGTGTTATCACCACCTGTAGCTCCGAGATGGAAGCTCCAAAGCAGAAGGTGAAGAAAGTTCCTTAAATTGACTATAATGAGACTTAATTCCAACTGATTTCAGAACCTTTCTACTGAGCTCATGATGAAATGCTGGCATGCTTGAAAAGGAGCAGTCGCTAGATTCTGATACAGCAGTGACATCATTCTAATGACAACATGCATGTCAGTATGCACAGATACAATCTACCATTTCTCAAGGCTTTGATTTTCATCATAAAGATTGACTCCAGTGCACTACGGGGGCAGTAGTTGGGCTTATGGATCTCCACACTTGTATGGGACTAATCACTATGCAGTGGCTAGCTGCGGCCGTCGCTCACCCCAACCACCCCCACGCCTGTCGCTCAAGGCTGCATCCCCACAGCAACAAAAGGATGCAGCCAATCAAGCGCCTGTCGTGCTGGGGAGTCAGCTCGTACCAATTATTTGCTTGACAAAGCCATCCAGTTAAAGCCAACGTGCAAAGCACTATTTACATTAGACCAGAGATAGAGCGTCAGCCCCTACACACACACACACACACAGCACTGTATCATAGCAGCTCCACTGAATGCTGAATGTGCATGCAGACACACACACACACACACACACACACACACACACACACACACACACACACACACACACACAGGGAAATGCAACATATTGTTTGCTAGTTCATTAGAAAAATATTGGACTTCTGACATTGCTAAAGGCTGCCAAAAGCAAATAATATTATTTTAATTTTTATGACCAGCTGAGTGAGATAAATTAGGATATTCATAACTTCAGGTTCCTACAGATGGTGTTGGCCAAGGATGATCAAGCTATAAATACCTGTGGGGTGTGTGACAGGATTCACAGATTGAAAAGGTGGCACAGTGCAGTGAATGTCTTGTGATCCGTGGAAAATGGGTCTCAAAGCAGATGTTAACCATTGGCAGAAAGGAGTGATTGCATTTGGGTGTCCCAAAGGCCACAGTGTGAAGGAAAGAGCTGAATTTGCAGGTGTATGGACGCAAACGCTCATGCAGGTCTACCATCATATTCCGTCTACAAGAAATTCTCCTCAGAAATGTGGCCAAAATTCAAAATTCATTTCACAGCTTGCGAATGAAAATTGCTTCACTTCCAGGGAAGAATAACTTCTAGAGGTCAAGGCAGGTCCTTCACAATCAGTTCCTGAAAGAACCTTCCCCAGGGAACTGCAGGTCATCAACATATGGAGCAAAGTGACACGTGAGAGGTGAAGAGACAAAAGAATTGAACTGTTCATGACTGGAAACGTGTCCTTGGGTCAGATGAACGATGCTGGACATTGTGTCCATCGAAGACCTCCAGATGCCTTCAAAGAGGACTGTGCGAAGATGTACTGACCACTGCATGCTGGGGACACCCAAGCCCTACCTGATGTTTTGTAACTGTGGTTCCAATCATGATCTGCTTCCAACATATTAACTTCATGAACTGACTGGTGATTTGTGAATTAATATGTAGGTCCCATCCCTTGACAGTTGCCACTGCTAACAGATAATGTTACTCAATTGACTTGTCAGTGGTTTTAATGTTATGGCAGATCAGTGCACATAATATAGTTCTAGTCTTTGGCACATGATGGTGTTCTGCATTTTGAACATGTATCTAACCATACTGTACAGACACTGGTAGAGCCTATTTAAAATGCCATGGAACCAGGTTATACAAAAGTAACAGACATATAGACACGAAGACATGCACAGGCATGCACACACACACACACACACACACACACACCCTCAGGATAGGCTAGTGTAGCAGCATGTGCAGCAGTATTCTGGGAGCAGGCTGGCTAGAGAAGGTGGAGCTGATGGGATAGGGGTTGGATGGAGCATTTGGTTTTAACAAGGAAAGAGAGCCGCTGGGGAATTAACTTCTCTCTCTGCTATCTTTGGCTCTTGCCACTACCTCTCTTCCTCCCTCTCATTCCCGCTCCCTCTCTTTTGTCTTTGTCTTGTAGACAGCTTGTACTGCTCTCCCTCACACTTTTCAGTCTCTCCGGAGGAATAAAGAATAAGGGAGGACGAGAGGAGGGGAGAGAGATAGGGAGAGATAGCAGAGAGTGAGGGTTTGGATGGAGGGGTAGCCAGGCTGGCTGTAGTCCTGCTCTATCTCACTACGGCTCTGATTACACAGGACTCGGTCTGGTCTGCCTGGAGCCTCTGGAGCTTAAAGCAAGACCACTTTCAATCCGGTCACACACTGGAGGACACTAGAGAGACAAGATCATCCTTGCTCTGCTGAAACACTGTAATAAACAGCGAAGAATACAAAAATGCAAAATACGGTACACTGTCCTGCACACAAATATATATGGTAGCTGTGATGGTCAGTGATACACTCACATAAAGGGAAATGCATCTATCAAAGCCAATAAATCAATAAATTAGCAGATAAATAAATTACCATTATTCAGTTTTCCCATGCCATTCAAATGATCAAAATGACCAAATGTTTGAGGACACACCTTCTAATGAATGCACACACAGCCTGTCTAGTCCCTGTAGAGAAGCACATCCAAGAAACAGAGCTTGTGTACATACATCAAAACTTGCCTGTGACATCAGACCTGTTTGAAAACCTTGACCCAACCTTGACCCTTGACCCTTGTGTATTTTTTATTTTTTTTTGCATGGCAGTGTGGTTCCTGGAGCACAACAGCATCACATTACACATAGTGGTCAGGCTTGTTACTATGTGGACATTTTCTCTTAAAGTCACATCTTATGAATCTGGCACAATGTTCTTTAAAGAACTGACTGATTTGTTCTTTCAGATATCAGATGGTTCGTCTATGGCATCAAACACTGGAGATTCCTTCTGTAGCACCTTTATTTTTAAGGCTGTAGAGTGAGAATGTAATTTGACAAAGTACATGTGCAGGAAAGGAATCTCATGAATGCATTTGCACCTTCTTTCCTATTTTTTAAGCAACGCGGTACATTATACAGTAATAATCCTGAGAAATGAGCAGTATATATGGCACAGATAAGTTAAGAGCACATACTCCTCTACTCTCATTATCTCATTCAGTTTCCATCTTCCCTTCACACACACACACACACACACACACACACACACGCACACGCACGCACACACGCACGCACACACGCACGCACATCTCTGCAGCCTGTCACCCACAGCCCCTTTCCAGTGAGTGATTAATCACCTCATGCTAATGAGTTATTTACTAATTAGGGTCTGATGTGCAAGAGGAAGAGGGGAGCGGCACTGGCACGTTGACACGGGTGCCTGTGATGCTTAGTGTACACTCAACCCAACTGTTCTGTGATTAAGACTGTGTGTACATTTTTATGTGCATGTTTTTATGTGTGTATATAGGTATGTGTGTGTATATGTGTGTGTGTGTGTGTCCAGGTGAATGCACGTGTGGGCAAATGTCTACAGCCTTTTGGTGCCCCCCCAAAGTGGTAGAGATGCCAGTGTTTGCTACTGATGAAAGATATTGTATATAATATGTCTGATGGTAAAACAACATCTCAGTGTACATACTCATGGTCTTCATAGTGGAATATAGTAAACATGCCAAATATATACTGACATGCCAAAAGTCATGGGATAGCAAATGTAACTTGATTAGGAAGTGATAATGAGGTGTTACCACAGGGGACGACTCAGGAACACCAACGCCTGTATAAGTTGTGGGGTGAGGTGCAAGGGGTTATGAATGATCAGTTCTGAGTTTCAATGAGACATAAAAAATGGGTGCCAGATAGATGGAACCTTCCATTTCCAAAATTGTGTGGGCATTTAACATTCCTAGATGCACAGTGTCATGTTTACTGGGAATACATGGCGATAGATGGCATTACCACCTACTGTGGACAGCACAGTGGCTGCCAGCTTCTGGCTGGATCTCTGAAGTGACAAGTGACTCTGGCAGAAATCACATCCACATTGAATTGTTAGACCCACACACAAATCCCACAGCCCAGTTCTATGTTCTTTAACTTCCATGGGAGTGCCTGTGTTAACATCATGACATGACCTGAGGTTCCTGTTCCGAGAGGTGCTGTAGTTTGATGAGCTATGGTACCAGTTTTTTTGGGCTGATGGAAGAGTTTATGTGTGACAGACTCCTCAAGTCATGGAATCCAGCAGTCAAGAAGGCACTGTTCAGGCTGGTAGTGGCTACATTCCATGGCTTGGTGACCATTTGCCACCCTTGTGGACTTCAGGAACCTCAACAATGTTGTGATATTCCAGGAAAAACTACACCATGTCATAGGGCCCACGTTTTCCAAAACTGGTCATTCCTGGTCTAACTGACACAGCACTGATTCAAAAATCAGAAAATGACTGTCTATCATCTTGGATCACATCATCTCCAGAGAAGAATAGTTAAAAAAGCTGGCTTAAGCATCAGTACAAAGGGACTTTTCTTTTACCCAAAACAGATCCAGCCACTCCGACTGCAGTATTTAGCCTCCATGGTTAATACACTACATCACTACCACTGTTATTGCAAGAGCTCTGTTTCTTTGTTATTTCTGGCCCGTAACGTGCAAAGACCGACCTATTATAAGATCATGGCTGTCAATCAAGCAGACCTGCAGCAGAGCAAACGGGCTCTTCTGTAGAGTCTGATGGTGCTGGAAAACTCTCACTCACAGCATTAAAGTGGAGCTGGCCTCTCAACCCACAGCCTCAACGGCTCTTATACCAGTGCAACGTAACAGGTCATAATCAATCTCCCACCTTCTATGGTCTGACACAAAGGCCGCCAGGGGCTGTGTGGCTGCACATTCCTTTCCAAAGCAGTGGCTTTCAAACTGGGAGGCCGTGCAGAACCATGGACAGCGCACACCAGGCAGCACTCAGGGATTTTGATCCCTGCTCATATAAGAACAACACAGACATTTCCTACAAAGATCCTGACTATAATTAGTGATATATCTACAGGTCTGAGGGGTGTGTGTGTGTGTGTGTGCGTGTGTGTGTGTGCGTGTGTGTGTGTGTGTGTGTGTGTGTGTTAGATTTTCTGACCTCCGTGTTAAACACATCACTTGCAGGTTCTCATCTGCACTTGCTGGCATTCTGGTAGGTGGCAGAGTTCAACCAAACAGAGGGATGATATTTGGGCTTGACAGGAACAGAATGCAATTAAGGAAAGTGAGAGAAGAGACAACTTAACCGTCCTTTCATACCTTTTGTACAGTGGTACCCTTTTAAAAGTGAGAGATGCTATCTGTCTATATCTGTGTCAGTAAATACTATGAATTACTAAGCTGTATGGACAAAATTATTGGGACACCTGCTCATGCATTATTGCTTCTGAAAGAGTAACTCTCTACTGTCCAGGGAAAGCTTTCCACTATATTCTGAATTTTTAATGCATTAGTGAGGTCAAGAGCATTAGTGAGGTCAGAATGTTGGATGATCACCACTGCACCTCATCCCCAACTCATCCATAAAGTATTAGATGGAGTGCCATCATTCCAGAGAACACAGTTTCTCTGCTCCACAGCTCAGTACCTCTGTAGTGAATACATACACTAGTGGGCGGGGAACACATGTGCCCAGAGTGGTGGGCAGCCCATTCCGGTGAGTAGTCTGAAGTGCCTTTCTTAAGGGTGCTTTAGAAGTGTCCTGCTAGTTAGGAATTGAACAGGCAACCGTCCAGCTACAAGGTTGCTTTCCTAACCACAAGGCCAAGGCTGCCCCAAGACAAGGCATGGCCTCTGTGGCATTAGGCGTGGTGCCTCATGTTTATCTGCTACAGAGAGTCCTAATATGCAAACAAGCTGTGTGTATTTGCACATCTGTGTCAGCAATGGGGGCAACATAACGTATATGAACGTATACATTCATCAGAGAGGTGTCCAGAAACATTTGGACATATGGAGTGTGTTGAAGTTTCTGATGTCAGGAGCCACTGACAGGTCCTAAGAGTTTAAGAGGTCAATGGTATGAACACAGTCTGTGTGTGTGTGTGTGTGTGTGTGTGTGTGTGTGTGTGTGTGTGTGTGTGTGTGTGTGTGTGTAGATGCCTGGCAGGCGGAAGGGTTTGTGTCAGGTGAATTTTCTAGCCCCAGTGCATCAGTCAGACATGAGGAGTGCCATCCACAGCGCCTCAGGGGAGCAGGGTCCGCATGTGTCTGTCTCTGCCTGTCACTGAGTCTTCTCTCTGGGCCTCAGGCCTCGGCTCTGCCCCCTGCGCATCTGGAGCCAGTGAGAGGTACCACATCCCCTAATCCCCAGAGCCAACACCGCCACCCACGGCCACCTGGGATCTGTCAAGCCCTGCTCTCTGCCCCACACCAAACACAAAAAGCTGCACACACACACACACACACACCTGTAGGAATTGGTGTCTCAAACCAATCTGTGCATGTGCACGTATGTCACAGAGAGTTTTCCTCAGTGTCAGTGTCAGGCAGGCCGGTGAAAAGTATGTGGAGGCTGATGTGATTAGATTAGCTGGAGCAGAATGGAGACTCGGACGATTAGGTTAGTGCTCATAAATGACCCGGCAAATCCGATCTGCACTGATCTTTCACTTTCAGTCAGGAAACAGGTGTAACGTTTGCAGTACAGGTGTTGAGTCGGGGTGTCCCGAGCTGTTCTGAAAGCCGAGACTCAGAACTGATACTGATCCAAGCAGACTCCAGTAGCTCAGTGCTGGCTATATTAAACCCAATCAAGTTCCAAACCTCATTACCTTATTGTGCTCCATTTACGCCAATCAGCCATAAGCACCACTGACAGGTGATATGAGTAACATTGGTTATTTGGATCAAATGGGTCATGTAATACTGGATCAGATCATGTCCAAAACATCAGGCAGATATGGTGAGGTCTTCCCAATATACTGTGGTCAGGACATACCAGAAGGTCCCACCTCACAACTTAAAGGATCTGCTGCTAATGTTAGTGTACCACAGGACACCTACCTTAGTCTGTGCTGTGCTTTTAAGGTGGCACTGGTTGACCCACTCACTGTCAGGCTGGTGGTATTAGAGTTATAGCTGACTGCACTTTTCCAGTGGGGCACATTACAGCAGTGAGGTAGTGACCATATTGTGCACCAGCAGTTGGAGCAGTGTGTCCATACTCAAACCCCAACCATCACTGAATCCCAAACAAGACACCACGGCAATCCATGGTGATGGTGGCTTGGTCAAAACGACCTAGATGGCTGCTAGTTGGTAGAAATGAACATCGTGCTTGTCTCAGTCCAGCGATACAATGAAGTCATCATAGATACATGTCTAGCAGTTAACAATCTCTCACCAGGAGGTACACTACCCAAAAGTAGCCTCCGAGAGCCTTTATATGGGGCAGTGAGAGAATCAATTTACACCCTCCTGCGCCAAGTCCCAGTGTCTAATCAGACAACATCTGCCTGATTAAATGCATGCTGTGTTCGGCAGCAATTCTGGAGTGTACATGACCTTATAGGGTCAGACCGGCCTCAACAATTGAGGAATTTAAGTTTCCTTAAAACATATTTAATGTGTGTTTTCCTGTTTCGTACTGATCATCTGTCTTCAGACCTTGCTTTTTTGTCAGCTGGGTAGCACTGTGGGGAGCTCTGGCATTTAAATGTGCTCTAGAAATAAACTAAAAAAAGAAAATATATAAAAGAAAAATGAGTGCACAGCTATTACGCATTTAATGGTAAAAAAAAAAGCACGTTTAAAGCTGAGAGAAAGGAGAACGTTCTGCATGTTTGAGCAACTTGAAACATGATAGTGGATTCATGATACAGTAAAGTAGTCCAAAAAACCCTCACTATGTATCAGGTTATTCACAATACACACATACTACAAAAAAAAGTAGCATTTGTAGCATTTTAAAGTGGAAAGAGTTTTACGCACTTTAATGTACGTGAAGTGTGCACTATGAGACTATCAACTACAACACAAGTGCTGGACTGGCCTTAGTGTTGGCAGTGCTCTCCACTATGAATATAAAATATAGTTTAAATATAGTTAAAGCTCATCGGACCAAACCAGACTGCAAGTATAAGGTGGCAGTAACTCCTGCAGATGGCATTGCATGAGGATGATCATGCAATAAAGGGTGTGTGATGAGAGGGATGTTTTTGCTTGATGTGTGGAAAATGGGTTGCAAAGCAGAATTCATGTTTGGATAAAAAGTCTGAAACAAAACAGCTGGTGTTAAAGGTGCTGCAGATCGTGGTCCAGACTAAAGGACCAGGATTTGGTCCAATCTAAGAGGTGGGCTCTGTCCCAATCAACTGAATTATAGTCTGGTTTGATGGCAGTGTGGAAACACATATTATGATCTGGACTTTCCAAGCAATTACTAAAAATGATTATTTTAGATATTAGATGAATAGATAGATATTACTTCCTGGCACTGAAGTGGGCTAGAAGGTCGTGACTCCAGGAGAGAGACAGTGCAGGAGCTCAGGTGTTGTTGGCTGTTTGAGGACATTGTTATGCATATGAGGTATGCATGCACTCTCTCTCTCTCTCTCTCTCTCTCTCTCTCTCTCTCTCTCTCTCTCTGCTCCACTCAACTGTTTCTCTAAGTCTCGTTCTGCCTTTAATCCTTCCCTCTAAAACACACACACACATGCATGCACACACACACACTGTCATATATGTGCAATAATGCATACAGCACGAACAAGCTAAGTAACGCTTAAGTAACACCAATGACCCCGTAAATGTGTAACCTGGCCCTATTGATATATATTGTAATTATGCAATGTAACAATTACTTTGAAAAACAAATTGAATACTGTCTGTATTCAATAAATCAATACAGTCAATTCAGTGGTGGTGATAGGAAGGCGGTTGCAATGTCTAAACACAAATTTAGATCTTAATTTACTGTAAAATTAAAATAATAATAATAATAATAATAATAATAATAATAAACATAAATGAATGATAAGGTTTCTGACATATCATTGTACTACAGTGCATTCAGTCTAATTTTAATAAATACATAAAATACATTTTAGGTCACAAATCAATAATACAGGCTTCAAGCAGCATATTTATAACCATTAACTGAAGAATTATCTGGACAATTACAGACTCTAATCATGGTGAATATATGAAGACTCATGGCTTGCAAAGTTGGACTGCAATTCTACTCAGAAGGAAGATAAAAGTTACCAGAAAAAAATAAATGAATGATAAAAAAAAATGACTGATATGATCAATATTTATTGATCTCCACATAAAGAAGTCGTGTCTCTCAGGACGGTGTCAGGTTTAACGTCAGACGTCCCTGCATGGAGTTGTAGAGGTTCCTAATGGTGTCCTGTGATGATCCATCCCATGCAGCTTGAATGTTCTCACTCAGTTCTGCAGATGGTGCGGTGGGGTGGAGTGTTGATAGAGTGTCCAATAGCTTCCCACACATTTTCAAACAGGGATAGTTCTGGAGACACTACTGACCACAGCATAGTCTTCAAGTGCTGTCCTTAGGAATTGTGCACCCGAGTGTGTTTAAAAAGGTATGACCACTGGTTGCAGGACCTCATTAATGTAACATTGAGCTGTCGAGTGGTGCAAGTGTATATATTGTAAATGAGTGCATCTATTAAGTTGTGTTTTATACAATGACATAAATAGAAGAATTTAAATATTCATTATCATCATGCATAATTACTGGCTTATTTTATTTGATGTTCAGTCCGTTTTTTAATTCTGTTAATGAAGTGCTTTAACTTTAGTGAACTGAAATTTCTGTCTGCAGCCACTAACTCTGACCGGAAAACATATGGGCAAATAATCCATGCAGGCCAAGCAAGTGCAAAAGCCTCTCTCCTCCATCCCGTGTATCTCCTCTCTGCGCAGAGCACACTAACCAAACAGCACGGCTTTTAACACATCAAAGGCCTTCCCGTGTACTTCTCAATTGTGGAGCGTCTCTTTCAGAAGAAAGACTCAAGCACCTTGGGCCCTGCAGGTTAACTTCTTAAGACATGGTGGAGTTGCCAGATGCTGCCTTTATCCCCTTCACATAAAGAAGCCATTGTGCGTTTCTCAAGGGCAAAACTTCTAGAGCTCCCTTGCCATTTCTTAACGTGCAAATGCAGGGAGCTGTAAACAGGATACGCAGTGGCATTTAAACACACACACACACACACACACACACACACACACACACACACACACACACACCCACCCACACAGTTATGGTAATATATTTTGGCACATTACGATAAGTACTTCTATTCACCCCCACCCTGTGGTTCACATGTGTCACAGCTGCTAAAATCTGTCATAATTCCACACGCACATGCCCATTAATGTCAGCTCAGTCTTGCACAGGAGCCTAACCCTAGTGACTCGCTCACACTGTCATATGTATTTACCAACAAGAAGCGGTAATGGGCCATAATGCAGTCCCTGTATGTCATTACTATCACACGGATCCGCTGCATAACACAGCCTCTCACTATACTGACTGAAATCCAATCAGTGTCAATCTCATATCAATACGTTTTCTGATGACTGAAATGTACAGTGAAAAGATCGTGCTGGGATCACACCATTTGCCCTTGGTACATATGAGCAAACAGGCTATAAATATTGATATTGCACTGACATATATACCAGCGGGGAGCCTGTAGGGCCTTGTAGGTCTTCTGAATACTAAAATAACTGAAATCCATCCTTAATTTTGTGTGGAATAGAAACAAATGGGAAAAAACCTTGAAATTCCTAAAAAGTAATATGTCAAATTATATAATGATCCAATTATGTGATTTTCCTCTGTGATGTCTGGGTATAACTGGGCCAATTAGCTCACCTTTTAGGCCTTCACGACACCAACATAAATCGGAAATGACATAAATGAGGAATGAAAACCAAACCTTTTTATTTTCCAATGGATGGAGACAAATTTTAAAGAGCATAAATAGAACTGAGCTCTGATTTTCTCTGTATGGAAGGATTAAAATGATGAAAAACACTATTATCTAAGCGAATTAACTTCATTATATACTGTATATATACTGCATCCTTCCCCCTGCAGTCAAACGAAGCCGTGGATGGAAGAGATGATTGGGTCATGCATTTATTTCCCTTTCCCTCAGTTTGTACATTCCATCCCCTCATTCCTGCTAAAGATGATGAATCTGGTCCAGGGAAACTCAATCCCATCCAGTTTCCTGAGTGGACTGACTCCCTGCCCCACTGTGGCTGGACTGTGTTTGGGACACAGGGGCCTTATCCTGGCACTGGTCCTGTATTCTCTCTCCCGGAGCCGGCCACCCTATTAACATGAGGATTGATTTTCCCTGCATTCCTCCTTCTCCCCTACAAGCCTGCAAACATAAGTCGAAGTCATTCATGAAATCTGCCTTTCTGGAAAACTGAATAGATTATGTTGCTTATCTCGGCCGGATCGATAAATGTAAGCAATGGCCAAATTAATTGCTTGTGACAAGGCAAGGCAGGCCAAGATGTCTGTGTGCAGTGTAGCAGTGTAGGGGAGAGAGAGTGAGAGAGAGAGAGAGAGAGAGAGAGAGAGAGAGAGAGAGAGAGAGAGAGAGAGGATGGGGTAGTGGTGAGGGTTTCAATAAAAACTGAATGGAAGGATTGAATGATTAGAAAACAGAAAAAAAGGATTAAAAAATCAATCAATCAAACAATCAAATGAAAGAAAAGGAAGGAAGGAAGGGAGGAAGAAGAAGGGAAAAAATAGATATTGAAGGAAGAAAGGAAGGTGGGAAAGAGATGAAGAGAAGCAGAAGGCAGGGAAGACAACAAAAGAAGGAAGGAGGGAGAGGAAGAGAAGAAAGAAGGTAAGAAAAAAACCAGGAAGGAAGGAAGGAAGGAAGGAAGGAAGGAGGAAGGAAGGAAGGAAGAAAGGAGAGAGGAGAACAAATTAAATCAAAAATGCAATGAAGAAGGAGCAGGAATGGAGGGAGGAAAAACAGAGTGAGGCAAAAGTTACACAATGAATGAAAAGAAAAGAAAAATGCACAAGGCAGAAAGGAAGGATGGAGGAATGGGAAGAAAATGAAATAGGTAAAAGAAGAAGGAGCGGAGGGTGATCACTGGCACTCCTGTATTCCAGTGCTGCCTGGTCCCAATCCTCACTCTCAGCTGCATGTTAGCGTGTCAGGGCCCTCGCTCAAACCTCTACTCCTCCCAGTCAAGCGGCTCCCACAGTGAAAGCGGCAGAAAGAAAGAAGAGAGCACAGAAGGCGATGGGGAGAAGGGGTGGGAAGATGATGAGTGGCAGTCAGAGGAAGAGAAAGACTATGATAAACAGAAGATGAATGTGTTCACATACACACAGACAGAAAAAGAGATGGGCTTTCATCCCAGTAAACCAAGCTGGTTTTCTATCCGCGCTGTACTGGGGTGAGGCTTAAAACGTGATACACTCTGAAGGAAAGAGCGGCCAGAGAAGTGGGTTGAAGAAAATCTGCGCTCTGAGTCTCAGATAGTGACTCAGCTGCCTTTGAAGACGGCTCTCTGTATTAACCGGAGAAACGGGGAAAATGCATATAGAAAATAAAACACAACGTGTTTATTTCCCACAGAAAAAAAAAAAAAAAACAAGGCGTGAAATGTTTAATTAAGCGTTATTAACCTTTTGTTTTCATCTTGTTCTAATGCAGGTTTGTGCTACCTGTTGTTCAGAGCGAGCCAACGTGTGAAATGTTCCATTTCTAATCTGTGATATCTTGGCCTTGTGATTGGAGAGCGAGGGGTCAGGGTGCAGGAGACGGAGGAGGCGGAGAGAGAAGAAGAGAATAGAGATAAGAGGGCAGGAAGTATATTGTGCCAGTCAAAGTACATCCTGCGCACATCTCTCCTTTCTCTTCATCTTTCTCTTTGTGTCTCATCCATCTCTCTCTCTCTCGACTCCATTCATCACCTTCTCTCATCCATCACTCCCTTTCTTGCTCTTTCCATTCTCTCTCTCCTTTGATCCAAAACACTCTCTCCCTCTCTCCACAACTATCACTCCATTCTCATACCTAAATCATTCCTGTCTATTACTCTCTCTCTCTTGTCTTCTCTCACTAACCATCACTCCCTTTCTCCCTCTGCCTATCTCTCTCATTGTTTCTCTCTTTCTGCGTCTCTTGCTTGCACCATCACTCCTTTTTCTCACTCTATTTTGTCTCACTGTTTTCATCTCTCTCTCATTCTCTCTGTGTATTCTCTCTTACTCTTTCTTGCTCATCCCATCACTTTATCATTCTCTTTTCCTCACTTCAACGTTCTCTCTCTCCGTCTAACTATCTGCTCTTCTGCTCATTCTCTGGATTCTCTTCTTCTTTCTTACTCTCTCTCCCTCATTCATCACTCCCTTCCTTGCTCTCTCTCTCTCTCTCTCTCTCTCTCTATCTCTCTCTCTCTCTCTCTCTCTCTCTCTCTCTCCTCTTACCTCTCTCTGTACAGCATTAAGATGGGTTACAGCACGCCAGAGGGGCTCCCAGCAGAGCGCTGCAAAAATAGCAACCCACCCTCCTCCTCTAACACTTCTCTCCTGCTCTCTCTCGCCCCCCACCCCCACCCCCCACTCCTGTTCATCTGTCTTTTTCACCTCATCCCTCATTTCCCCCTCTCCTCTGTCTAACCTTTGGCCCTCTCCTCTTTGTCTTTTGCGATCTCTCCTTCATTCTGGCTCTGCAAGTTGTGTGCTAACAGCTGTAAACACAGCTTCGGTTGCAGCCTCTTGGCCTCATCAAGGGCCTTTTAGATATGCACCAGCCTGGCCTATCCTTCATCTTCCTCATCCCTCACTCTGCAAACAAGTGCAAGAACATCAGTGAGAGGAGTGGGAAGGGGGAGGAGGGAGTTTGCCTGGGCTGTGTGCAATGTGTGTGTGTGTGTGTGTGTGTGGGGGGCTGAAGTTAGAGCCTACTTGTAAAAGCTCCAGTGCAAGTCCTCCAGTCATGTGATCAAAGCAAAAGGGCTGAGTCTCCTGTGCTTCCTCACCAGAACTTACTGACCCTTTGACACTTCTGACCAGAGCTGAATACTGTCTCTTCATCAATGCTTGAGAGTGTAAGGCTACAGCCAAACATATCCAGACAGAACTGTTGCCAAACCCGGCGTGCAGTTCTGTCTCAGGCGGAAAGGTTTACAGGTATGGTCTGATTAGACACTGGGTTTTGGCACGAGAGGGCATAGAAGTGCTTCCTCTGCTGCCCGATAAAAGGTTCTACTTTTGGGTAGAGTACCTCTTGGTGAGAGTCATTGACTGTTTGAAATGGCTCTACAACCCTCTCTAAGACATTTGTCCAGTTGGCTGACTTAGAGAGGAGTAGTGGACTGAGTGAAGCAGGAAAGACATATTGATGAAGAGGGAATTTAGTGTCATGGCACCAATTATGTCCTTCTATTAAAAAACAGCCGCCTTTGCCTTTGTCTGTCGTCAACCAGAAACCTGGACTGCTATGCATTATTGTCTCACTATGGTTGAGTTTGAGTATGGAGTCCTTCAATCCTGCCTTTGCTGTGGAGTGACACACTGAACCAACTGCTGGTCTGATGGTCACCACTAGTAGAGATATGAGGGACATAGCTCGGCAATATGTGCAGAACATAGTGTGGTCATCCTTGTCCATGCACAGATTGCAGCACTTCATTGGCCTACCCGGTTGCCAAATGTATAGCCAGTCCAGCATTTAAGGGACCATTTCCTTCCTGGAGCCTTATTTATGTATTTGTTTATTTGTTTGTTTGTTATAATGTGTTCCACAGATCTCCACCTTAAAGAATGTTGTCAAAAAGCTCAGATTTCACTGACCAAAAACAGCTTTTTGTGTAAATGGGTGGCCAAAATGCAGACAATTTATCTATTTTTAAAATATGTAGAAATGGGTAGACAGAGGGTAAGTCACCCTCTCGTAATCTGTCGTCATCTCTACTTCTCTGTAGGGCTACAACAGAACTTCCCGACTTTAATTAACAGCACCAGCAGTTGGAGCAGGGCTTTGTTATTTTTTTTCTATTTTTGTTTGGTTTGTTTTCTGCCTGGATTTATTCACCCATCTATTAATTTATTTCCTCGGTTTGTACGTTTCATTGCTCAGAGGTCTGGCATTTCATTAAGATGAAAGAACGTTTACCTGAAGACTCAGTTCTGGTCGAGGGACACAAGTGCAGGACTGCTGCAGATCGCAGAAAGGAAACAGACAGTGGATGGGTGTCAGGAGCCTACCATACAATACATGGACAAAAGTATTGGGACTCTTCATTCATTGTGTCTTTCTGAAATGAAGGGTATTTAAAATGGTATCATCCTGTCTTTTGCTGGAGTAACTCTCTCAACTGTCCAGAGACTTAATTTGATTGCATTCAGTGGACGATTTCACTGCACACCATTCACTCCTAACTCCCCAACTCAAGTATTGAATGGAGCGCCACTAACCCACATCTGGCATTAGGTATGACTGCCATTGATTCATGTCTATCTGCTTAATTTATTCTATTCTATTCTTAATTTATTCTATTCTATTCTACTTCTCTAAAGGACTAGTTGTGTGTGCATTTGCACAACTTTGTCAGCACGTGGTGCCACTGTTTCTGCAAATATTCAGACATATATTGTATCATGATAAGTTATGATACAATATAACGCAAGAAAGTGAATAAGGTAGGAAGATATAGAGTGCAAGAGAGAGAGAGACAGAGATAGAGAGAGAGAGAGAGAGAGAGAGAGAGAGAGAGAGAGAGAGAGAGAGACGACACCTGTGCTGGATCAATAATGCATATGCAAAGATCAAATCTCCACCCAGCCCTCTGTCAAGGTGAAAATGGAGCGGAAACAGAGGACAGGAGTCACACAGTGAGAAGGGAAGGGGGGGAGAGGAGGCATTGAGACAAAAGGACGAGGGACAGAGAGAGAGGGGGAGAAAGAACAAGAGAAGCAGAGGAGGTCAATGTGATGGGAAGAGCATTACAGGCATCAGAAGTGTGAGTGACCAGTGCTGGACAGAAGAGAGGGGGAGTGCTGATGGCTGATCAGAATGGACGCGCACGCCTCCATCCACACACTGACTGACACACACCAACACCAATCAAACCACCCTGGCAAAGTTGGAGAGGTTGCCATGGAGATGAGGGTGACAAAGCTTTCGACTCCCCAATGTATGCTCTTTAAAACAGAGAGAGAGAGAGAGGGTGGAAGCATTCAACAACTGCTTCATCTCAGCCAAGTACAATAACTACACATGTGTAACTATGAACAACAATGAAAACTCTGAGTTATTGAATACAGACCATACCGCCTCCCCTCCATACCCTGCTGTGTGTGTGTGCGTGTGTGTGTGTGTGTGTGTGTGTGTGTGTGTAAGGGGGTGTGTTAGCAGTACTGACAGAGTAGTTCTGGAGAATCCAGGGCACTCAGTGTAATTTATTATGGAGAGACATGGAAATGAGGCCAAAACATTGCACATACTAGTGCTGACTAGTGTTCTCTAAAACACACTCTCTCAGTCACTCACTCCACATCTCTCTCTCTCTCTCACTCTCTCTCTCTCTCTCTCTCTCTCTCTCTCTCTCTCTCTGGCAGGAATGTAATTACACACACTGTTGCCAAAGTGGTTAACAATAAAAAGAGAACAGAAATTAGAGAAGAACATACCATCATTTCAGTCATTTAACAGCACAAATTGGTCTATTCAGACATGGTACACATATCGTATCAAACTTATCTAACCATGTTGGTCACATAATTGTGAGATGAATTGGAAAACCGCTAAAATACACTCGCTTCCAACGAAATTAATTCCCAGTTGAATGCCAAAAGAGCTTCCAGAGGGGGGTGGGGCTAGTGACATTGCAAAAAAAATGAGGATCAAGCCAAGGTTTGATAAAATTTTGACAAATTCATACCTATATTTAAAATCTCCATTTCAGATTAAGACATTTGAGAAGCCTAGGATCTCCAGAAAATATTGTGTGGCGTATGTGTCTGTCTTTTCTAAATTTTGTATTTTAGGCATTTTATATTTTTGTATTCAAATTTTTGATATTGTTGCTACTATATGCATTTATACTATATACTATATGTTTGCCATATATGCATTTGGTGAAGCAGGATACCGTTTGCAAGAAACAGCTTGTCCAGAAATCTATGTGTAATGCCTGTCCTTAAGAAGTGCAAATTCCTCTTCCAGACTGTAGGGGGAGCCCAGAAGCAGGACGTTCAACTCTCAATAAAATGTGCATATTTCAGTGGACAGCGGTGAAGGTTTAGAGGAGCACATGTTGAACAGAGGCCTCTTCATGGAGATGGTACGTTTACCAAGTGCAAGGAGAGTCACAGTGATCTGTAAGGAGATTCTAGCAGTGCTTTAAAATGTCAGTCCTCCTTGATAAAGCGAATATCTTCTTACACACTGTGTGTGTGTGTGTGTGTGTGTTAATGTTAGTGTGGAGTCTGTGTAAACCTCAGTGCCAATGTGTGTAAATCGTGTGTGTGGGTGCGTGCAAATGTGTGTGTTTTGGCAGGCAGATCAAATAGAGCTTTTTTGGGGGAGAGGCATGAAAGGGAGAAGGCTGTGAGTGTGTTTGATGTGCGGGGAGAGCAGCGTGCTGAACGGCTGCCAGCGCTCTATCAACAGCGCAGCACATTGCCAATCGTCTGGGAGGAGGCCTGGAAGGAGCGCTGTTGTGTGCTAATGTGTCTGTTTGTGTGTGACCTGATTAACAGTAGAACTCCAAAAGGGCCAGCACAATCGGCCTCTCTCCCTCTCACTCCCTCTCTCCCTCTCTCTCTCTCGCTCCCGCTCAGGGACTGGGATCTCTCCGTGTCTGAGAGTGTTTGCGTATGCATGTCTATGCATGGCTTTCCTTTTCTGGCGGGAAGGTTTCAATTTATTACGTGTGCAGGGAGAAGAGGAGAGAGGAGAGGCAGAGGCAGCAGAGAGAAGAGGCTGGGAGGCTGAGAGGTAAAGAGTAAGTGCTGGAGTACGGCTCTGGGCTGCGGAGTAAATCAAATGTGCCTGGGGTTCCACATACGACCTCAGGCCAATCTCTTTCCTTCTAAAACACAGACACACCGATATTTTTTATGCATTCTCATAGGTCCATACAGTACGGTGCAGGAGCCCAGCCTTCATTCATTTAAGCTCCATTCAAAGCAGTTATTTAATAAAGGAACATTAATTTCCCATGAGATATTTCTGAGGAGATATTAGATAATCCAGTTCTATCCAATTGTAGTGAAAGTCAAAGGAAATGATGTTATACGGACACAAGTATCGGGACACAAGTATCGGGACACTCCTGCAATCCTGATATTGTTGGAATAAGTGTTTCTAATGTCCAGGGAAGGCTTTCCACTACATTCCGGAACATTGTTGTATTGGATTACATTCAGTAACAAAAACACCTGTGAGCTCAGGGTGCTGGATGGTCCCCTTCACACTTCACCCCCAACTTCTCAACTCCCAAAAGTATTGGATGGAGCATCATGATTCCAGGGAGCACAGTTGCACTGCTCCACAGCTCAATGCTGGGGGGAGTTATACCCCAATAGCCCCTATATAGCTAGTTTCATTAATGGATTTTAAATGCTAATAAAGTCTAATATTACAGACAACTGAGTGAAGAATAATAACATAAATAATAACATAAAATGATATAAAATTATACTTAAATTAAAAGTGATTTTTGAACTAATCTATAAAGGAGAACAAAACTAAGAAATGAACAAGTTCCGATTCCAGGTACTGATGCTGGTGTGAACTCTGCTCCCACACACACACACACACACACACACACACACACACACACACACACACACACACACACACACACTCTTTCACTGCACTAGATGGTACAGCATCCACTTCACCGGTTCAAAACATGGCATCAGTATTATCAGTGAATCACAGTGGAAGAATCAAGCTGAGAATAAGCAGAAGCTTCACTGCAGAGCTGCACTGTGAGCTGCTGTGAGCAGCTTAATAACACCCTGCACTCGCTGCACTCAGATCAGTGTGTCTAACACAGTCAGAGCAGGAGACACAGAAAGACGGGAGAGGGACTGATCACAGATGTCTTCTGGAACCTCATGCTGCCTCACTGCTGTTACTGGCACCAGTGGGTCTGGGGTCTTCTGCCTGGCCTGCATTTCCATCAGAATAGGCGAGAGCTGAATGTGTGCGGTGCAGCCGTGATTTGGAGCTTTCAGAGAAGAAGGGGGTCGGTGGACTAACAGAGAAAATCAAAGCAGGATTCATACACATGTGGGTACGCGCTCACACACACACACACACACACACACAAACACACACACAAAACAAACCCACTGCAGTTGATTCTTCTCGGTCTGTCTAGCACTAATGATAGTGAGAGGAACAGACAGAAACACACACATCGAGAGAGAGAGAGAGAGAGAGAGAGAGAGAGAGAGAGAGAGCGAGAGAGAGATTCCTTAGGGAAATGTGCCTCAGATCTTCCAGACAGGAGCGGCTGGCAGAAGGAAGTGAGCACAGACGGGATCATTAAGCCCCAATTTTCTAATCTGTCCCTTTAACCCATTATTACACATTTCCTAAAGCCTTCACACACCCACACACACAAACACACAGCACAGTCTGCTCTATCAATCATCATCGGAGGCAAACCGCTGGCCCCCTTGCAGCTGAATAGCTGCAGCGCAGTGGCCAATTAGCAAAGCTTTCTGACCAATCCAGAGCGGCTCCACACCACATACCAACTCAGAGTGATTGATGGGGCTGCTCTCTTGGGACATAAACTCATCCACTACAACACACACACACACACACACACACACACACACACACACACTCACACACACACACACACACACATAGGACACACTTTCCTCTCTGTTCCATCTCTTTCTAGCTCTATCTAGTTATGTATACACACTATACGTTATGTCCAAATATTAGTGGACACCTCTTCTATTCAGTGCATTCAGCTACATTTTTATGTGCACTCATTGGTGACACAAATGTGCAAATTCTCCTAATATCTCCTCAGATGTGCAAATTAACATCTGCTCCTACCACTGGCACCATGCCTAATTCCAGGGGTTGATTAGAGGAGTTTAAAGCTCCTCAACCTTAGGCTGTGGAGCAGTGGAACTGTGTTCCCTGGAATGATGGTGCTCCATCCAGTACTTTTCAGATGGGATGAGTTATGGGGCTGAGGACGATGTGGGGTGGTGATCCAAATAATGTGTTCACTAACATTGTTGTCGCTGAATGCAATCAGATCGTCACAGCAATGTTCCAAAATCTAGTGGCTTAAGGGGCTTTGAATGGCACTATGGCCTGAGGATCGCAAGATCAAAGAGAAACACTGCTTTTGTATGTCTATTTATTTGTCTACCCGTCCATCTATCCTTCTGTCTCTCTTTGCCTTTCTCTTCTATTTCCCGGGATCTGCTCCAACATCTAAAGAACACAGTGTGTATATGTGTGCACATATACTAGTGTGTGCGTGTGTGTGTGTGTGTGAGAGAGAGAGAGTGTGTGTTCAACCGACATAAGTGAGGGTAGGATGTTTTGCTGAAGGCCGCTTCCTCTTTAACGTATTTGCGGTGCGCTGTAGCCCAAGCCTACACACCTCGCAGCCACTCTACAAATGCTTAACACACAGAGTCAAGTCAAGCACACTTATTAGCAATTACCTTTTTTCCCTTGTGTACGCATGTTTTTGCTTTTTTTTTCTGTTTCTTTTTTTTTTTGCGTTCTACGCTTCTGCATTTCAAATTCAGCTCCTACTCTAGACAATGAAGCGTCTGCAGAAAGGAGTGCTACTAATTAAATGCTCAAGTCATGCATTAATGAAAAGGTAAACAGCTACGAAGTGGGCTAATAAATCTGAGCAATTTGAGAATAAGAACAAGAACATGGCTTATTGATTCAATCTTGGCTGATGATCACGTCACCTTGATGAGGAAAGTCATTTCACACTTTTAATTTGTTTTCATTGTGTAGGTTATTCATCACGAGGAACTGGCTTCAACGAAAACAGAAAAATGTGCGACGATGTGTGTGGATATGAAGTTCAAGCCTGATCATAACTGACCATGTGCATCCCTTCATGATCACAGTTTACAATGATCAGCCATAACTTTGACAAATGTCCTTGTTTCTACCTTCATTGTCCATTATATCACTTTGTAGTTCTATAATTACGGACTGAAGTCCATCTGTTTCTCTGCAGACTTTATTCTCCTCCTTTCACCCTGATCTTCTATGATCAGGACACCACAGGACCACCACAGAGCAGCTATTATGTGGGTGGTGGCTCATTCTCAGCACTGCAGTCACACGGACATGATGGTGATGTGTTAATTTATGTTGTGCTGGTACAAGTGGATCAGACACAGCAGCGCTGCTGGAGTGTTTAAACACTCTGTCCACTCCCTGTCCACTCTATTAAACACTCCGGCCGAGTGTCTCCACCCTTGTAGATGTACAGTCAGAGACAGGAGCTCATATGTTTCTGCAGTTTGTGTTGGTCATCCTCTAGTCCTTCATCAGTGCTCACAGGACGCTGCCACTTTTCTCACTCCAGCAGTGACCCTGAGGGGTTTAAGCACTCCAGCAGCACTGCTGTGTCTGATCCAATTCTTCTAATGGTTACTTTAATGTCACAAAGCAAACGTCTCTCAAACTGGTTTCACAACATGACAATGAGATCCAACAGAAGACCTTTGGGATGTGGTAGAAGAAGAGATTTGCAGCAAAAAGACAGTTTTCCCAAAAAATCTGCAGGACTTGTCAACATGGATCAGAATCATAAAGTCATTTTCTTCCTGCCAAAGAGAACTGACGCTGTTTTAAAAGCAAAGGGAGAAAACAGAGACCCTCGGTATTAGTGTAGAATGGATTGGGGTTGGTATGTATATGAGACACATGTGTGACCAGGGTGTGAGTGTGTGCGGGTGGGTGTGTGTATGCACACATATGTTCTGAAGGTACTAAAGAATTTCTTTTAGGTTGCAATCAATGCCTTCTTCTTTTTTTTCTCCTGTGCCCTCACAACTCTTCAAAGAACAGGCCATGAGCAGGACAAAGGGAATGAAAGAGAAAGTGATGTCTTTTTGTTTGGTTTCGTAAGGCTTCACCTTCACCTTCTCTTCACTCTTTCGCCGGGTTTTTGTCTGTTTCTTCACTGAATTGCCTCACACACAAAATGAAAAATCTGATAAAAAGAAGCAGGATAAAGAACCTTTAAAACCTTTGAAAGGCAGTAAAGTCCTAGTCGGATGGGATTTTACACGGTGAGGAGGGGTAATGTCATTTTACAGCAGGATATCTGTGAGATTTTTGACCGGGTCAATGTTCGATTGTCATGGGGTAAGAAATCGTGGCATAAAGGACCGAGATAGGAGTGGCTACTCAATTTACACACTGCTATCACCTCCAAAAATCGATAAAGTATAAGAGGATGTATATCTTATAACCCTCTAATAAACCAGTATATACAATATACAACAGCTCCACATGGATGGTTTTGTTGGTCATTGTCTAGTCCAGGGGTCACCAATCCTGTTGCTGGAGAGCTACCTTCTTGCGGACTTTAGGTTCAACCCTATTTGACCCCACATAATTGGAACCTTCAGAAGTTAGATTTGGGTTGTGGATAAAACCTGCAGGAAGGTTGGAGACCCCTGATCTAGTCCTTCATTAGTGCTCACAGGCTCTGCATCCATGAATGATTGAACATGTGTTGCAGACTCATGTGCCATGAATGATGGAAAATCCTTTCCCACGTGACATTACGGGATGTTTGCATCTACGTCAATTCAAACAGGATTAATATAACCTGAGGTTTTGTGTATGGCTTATTTTAGAAGAGTCTACAAACTCACAGTCCGTAAAAGTGGTTGATACGGCACATTTCCATTAGAAGCTGACTGAGACCACCTCTTTAGGTCGGACCATATTCTGTTCTTTCAAACAGTGATCCGTGGCAGCTTTCACAAGTGCAAACGGACCAAACTGAAAGGGTCTGAAAGTCCAGACCAAACAAGATAGACGTGGAAGCCCTGTTACTCATTATCCAACGTTCCCATGCAAAACACATCCTGTGTTTGTGTATTAAGATGTGAATTGTCTAACTTTACCTCTCTCTTTCTAAAAATAAAATAAATATAAAATCTGGTATAGTGTGTTTTTGTTTGAGAGAGAGGTGTGAGACTGTTCCCCTGGAGTGACATGTCTGTGTGAGCATGAATGATGAGAAGCTATTTCCAGTTTTCCTGAAAACTGCCTTTCGACTCAGCAGCCCGTTTTATGGAGCTGCCTGACTTAAAAAAAGCACCATCTCAATATAAGCTTGACTGTAGCCTGGTTTAAGTGTAAACTGCTCATATGACTAAATTAATTAGCTACTAAAATGCATAAAAATGTATTCTGTAATGTAAGTTATCACTTTAATTGTACACCTGCCTAACAATAGGCATAATGTCTGCTTATAAATACATATATATATATATATATATATATATATATATATATATATATATATATATATGTAAGATCACAGACCTCCTAGCTCTTAGACAGACAGACCAAGCTCTTACAGGATCATTCCAAAACCCCAGCTGAAGTACACAAACATCAGAATAGAAAAAAAAAGAATATTGTGAAAAAGTGTTTGTTTCCTGTTCTGACACTTATGTCACATGATTTCTCATGTACATACAGGGGATGGACAATGAAACTGAAACACCTGTCATTTTATTGTGGGAGGTTTCATGGATAAATCGGAGCAGCCTGGTGGCCAATCTTCATTAACTGCACCAGTAAGAGCAGAGTGTGAAGGTTCAATTAGCAGGTAAGAGCACAGTTTTGCTCAAAATATTGCAATGAACACAACATTATGGGGGACAAACCAGAGTTCAAAAGAGGACAAATTGTTGGTGCAAGTCTTTGTGGTGTATCAAGAGCCACGGTATCCAGGGTAACGTCAGCACCACCAAGAAGGACCAACCACATCCAACAGCATTAACTGTGGACGTCAGAGGAAGCTGTCTTAAAGGGACATTCGAGTGTTAACCCGGATTGTATCCAAAAAATGTCATTCCCAAGACGAACTGACGCTGTATTGGCTGCAAAAGGAGGCCCTAGTTCACCATACTAATAAATGATTGTGGTCTAAAACCAGGTGTTTGAGTTTCATTCTCCAACCCCTGTAACTGACAGATTCACTGACTGGCTGGACATTACTCCTCTTCTATCCATACCTTTCTGCAGAGACAATATTCAGATTTTATATTAATATCTGTGCACAGCACAGACACTTTACTTGCACATGTACACAACAGACAGGCTCACTGAGCCTTCATGTGCACTGTATTGTCATGTATTATTCCTACATTATGTTCATGCATTTACTCATTGCATACTGATACTCATAACGGCACAGAACCAAAATGTTTGGGTTGGTGTCTTTTGGTATTGACTTTTGATATCCAGCCCTAGTGAATACAGTGGACGGTTGAGTTGCAATAGAATCCAACGGGAAGCTGCTTCAGGTTGAAAGATGGGACGCATACGTTTAATCAACCCGATCTCTTTGCTCAGGCAGAACCACGCTTACACACATGCAGACATGACTGTGACTAACTGAAAGAGATCAATTAGAAGAGCAATTAATAATGCCGTTTGGTGGATGAATCATGATTTTTTAATAACTTTTTTTTTTTATGAGACTGGTGTTAAAGCAGAGCGAGCTCGTCATCAGAGGAGACAAACTCACAAGTTCATGTCAGGAGATGAGAAATGGGAAGAAATGCAGATTTTAAATAAATAAATACAAGGAGTTTGTATTTACAGGGAAAAAAAGTAAATATGCACCAGAAAGGGTCAAAGATTCAACATGATTTGATACGAGAAGCTAATTAAGAGCAATGTTTAATCATGGAAGAGGCTATAAAACAGATTGAGAGGTAGTGAGAGTGAAACAGATGGGAAAAAGGACTCACCAGGTATGACACATGGACAAAAAAAAAGCTTTCCGCTGTTGTAAATGCAACTGGGAGTGCGCGAGAGTGAGAGAAATGGCTTTGCTGGATGCTGTTTTCGCTCATGTACTACACTCTTGGCTTGTTCCCCTGTGTTACAGGCAAAGGTCAATATACTCCAGAGAGGGGGGCTTATTCCACAGGCACAGTGAGAACCCTGCTACTTTTTAGTACTTTTATTTTTTTAAGGCCTTGAGTCAATTAAGATGCAGCTCAAGAAGCCAAATGTGCGGCTCAAAATATCTGCTCTCCCTTTGGCAGCCGTGCTCGGTCCAGGTTGAACAGATGGAGGGAATATGATTAGATGCATTTATCAAAGACTCTCCCTCTTTTAATGAGCAACCAGAGAGGGAGACCGGTCCAGAAACACTAGACGGCTTTAGTGTGTTCCGTGGCATAGATGCACAATGCACAAAAGTAAGCTTGACCCCGCAAAACTCGGCTCATTCTTCATATTGCTCTTAAGACTTATTATTTAGGGACGTGTTCAGTAACTTTTAACTCTAAACTGTTATTCAGCAACATGTGGGCCAGTGCATAAGGGGTTAAAAAGAGATATCAATCATGTGCAGATGTTAGGACATTTACATGCCATCTGTCATGGCAAGTAATCCAGCTTGGAGAAAATATCTAAAATCCACTTGATTCCAAATGAATTAAAACCCAGTGTAAATACCATAGCAGCCATCCAGTGCTCTGAACATATGGAAACACGACCTGCATGGAGCTGGGGTCCAGAGATATGTTTGGAAGCGTAAATTTTGATTTTATTTGTTTGTTTTTTTGCAGTGTTCAACAAATATCAATATTGTCAGAGGCATACCATGGTGGTGCCTAGTTAAAACTCTTCGTATTGGGGGTCCAAGTGCCTCTGCATACTATGACACTATGGTCCAAGAATCACAAGTTCGAATTCCGAGTTATACTGCTTCACCATCAGCAGCTGGAGCCTGAGAAAGCACAACTGGCGATGCTTTCTCTAGGTTGGTAGATGGCGCTCTCTGTGTTGGCCGACATGGAACTGGGGATTGAGCACTATCTAGGAAGCGCATGCATGTCCTCCTTGTGTTCGCTGCACTGCAAGAAAAAGGGGAATCCAAAAAAAGGGGTAAAAAAATAAAAAATAATAATATTCATTTAAACTCAGGCACATATAGAAGAAAAATAATCTGGCACAAACACACACACACCCACACACACACACACCGTGCACATAGAAAGGGTCCTTTTTCATGTGTTTGCTCTGTTTGAGGTGCCTTTTACACAGCCGTGTGAAGGCCACATGGCTTCAGCGTCATAGCTCCGGGCCTGCTGTAGCTGGCTCTTTAGCACCCTTGAACGCTCCTCCCTCAGCCCACAGGCCACTGCCACTCTTTGAGCACCACTGATCCACAGGGCAGGCCTGTCATGTGCAATTTAGTGCAAAGCACCGCCTAACTGCTCTTTCATTACAAAGGCAACCTGTTTGGGCTTCTGGTCAGCAGTTGCCGACTGAACTTGCCCCACAAAGGCTTTAGCATCCTTCTCTTCTATTTCTTTTTTCTACACATCTTATATGTCCACTGTTTCTTTCCATTTTCAAGATTTTAAACCTTTTTCTTTTCAATACAATTTTTCAACTCAGTTGAGGACAGCAGTACTGACCTGACTGTCCTAAGAAGTACCAAGGTGCAGTTTAAAGCTGACCATATGTAGTAGACGTAATAGGAATTACAATCATTATAATTAACATAATGGTGCTACTAATAATTCTGACAGCAGCAGCCAGTTTTTCTTCTTTTCTCCTCTCCACTTTTTTTTGCTTTTCATGCATTTTTGTTTCGTGGCCCATTTTTGTTCCTTCAGATCTCTCCTCTTCTCCTTCTATTTGCTAGGTCCATTAGCAATGCCGCAGCTCAACCAGAGCAACCACCCCATGGAGAGATGCTTTCTGTTGGCATGAGGTGAAGAAATAAATAATAAAGGGCTGAGACCAATGGTGCACATTCTTCTTAATCACTTCCAAGACAAATGGCCACCCTGCCAGACCACCAAACAAGTTGCAGTTCAATGTCCTAAATACACAAAGCTCCGCAATCCGGCACCTTCTTCAGCTCCTTTCTCAATCTTTTTGAGGCCTTCTCTGTTGGTTTTTCTAACTGAAATAATGCCAGTGGAAAGAAAGAACAGGTTCATTACCTGAGGCCATGAAATAACTGATGAAATGCCTGTCCAAGAAACAAACACTGGATTTAATAATGAAGCTGGTTGGGGAATATGGTGGCAGAGAGTAAGCACGAAGCCTCTTCAGTTTAAGCGTCTCCTCAAAACTCAAAACCTGGCCTACTTGTTGTTGCTGGCCATCTTGGTGTTGTGCTTTTATGGGCTGCAGCGTAATGTTTTTTATTTTTTATTAATGTTTACGCACCAAATACTGAATGCGGCTGGAGCTCCCTGGCGTCAGATAGAATATTATTGCTTGGTCTGGATCTACACAGCACATTCCACAATGGGCTGAAATGCATTTTCATTCATCAGAGGTTCTGTCTGGGTTTCGGAGACACCTTGATCTTGTAGATGGGTGATGATTTAAACCTGCTCCTGTCAGACGGGATATGGGCTCCCGGGTTAACGAGGTTCTAGACGGTACAACTAAGACGAGTAGTCTTTATCTTCACCAATGGTCAGCTCATGTCCTTTGCAATTGCATTCCAGGCATATGGTTCTGGTTCATTTTTCCTCTCTAGTCCTCAGAACTCTTGTTTGGGGAAGGAAAATCTTTTGTTTTTCTTCGGCAGCAGGTGAGCATATCTATTCTGTGTGTGTTTGATATCATCTCACTACAAGCACAGATATGCTCAAGAGGTCTCATTCATGAAACTCGAGCAGAAAGAATCAGTGCATAAACCATTCTCAAATGTTCAGAAGTATGAACTTACACCTGCTCCTGACCATGCATGAAGGGTGTGTATTGTCTGAAATTCCCAAAAGTGGCATTTAACATGATTGCTCTTTAATTCATTACATACTTGAAACACAAGTGGAATTGTTTGCTTTTGTTCTTTTCTTACATATAGTCAATTAATTAATGTTTATCATTTTACTATAAAAGGGTTTTAGATGTGTAATATGCATCAGTGGGAATGGCTGATCTTGCATTGTTTCCGAATTTAGAGAAACAAAGACAAACAATACACCATTTGGCCTCTGAATTTAACCCATCCATGCAGTGAATGCAAACACACTAGTGAGCACACATGTCTGGAGCAGTGGGCAGCCTCTGCTGTGGTGCCTGTGAGGCAGAGAGGGGTAAGGGCCTTGCTCAATGGCCCATCATGGAGAGAATACCATGTTTTTCTTAACTATCTAGATCCATTCTGTATATTGTCTCAAAAGTTCATTATAAATGGACTGAAAGAAATGTCAAAATGACTTAGGAATGTCATTTTACAATGACTTCCATTGAACATTAAGAAGGTCTTTCCTTCTCCTGTAAAATTGCCATTGTGGACATAAAGAGTTTTTGCACGACTGCAACATTATGCAACATTTTGTAGCTGCTTTGAAGGGAGAGTCCACCAGATCCATGCTTCTCCTTTAACACTTAAGCCGTATCATCCTAGGAGTTTTAGACAGCAAAATGCATCCCTCACAGCCAGCAACAGATATACAGAATTAAAATTAAAGGTTAAATAAACTTTATGAGAGTCAAAGCTTATTGGCTTATTTCTCAGTCCAAAGGCTTCCATATATGGTCATTTATAATTCATGGGCGTGTATTATGGTAATTGAATCATAATTGTAAATTAATATGCATGTGTGCCAAATTTGTGAATTTACTCATTAACATAGACAGGCTGTACTGGTGAATTTTAATGGTGTTTTAATGGAAAGTTTGGGGAAAGTTCTATTTTGATTATAATTTACTCACAGTTGTCTTAATGAGAATAAGAGATTTAAACATTTCCAGACTCGGTGTATTCTCCACAGCACTGTACAGCTGTCTGTACTTCACCCCCTTTTGTGAAGAAATGAAAGTAAAAGTAATTAAATGCAATTAATACAAATATGACAAAAACACCATGTTTGAAAATGGTAGTGAGACCTTCACACTGCATATTAGAAATATAAAATAGGAAAATTAATACTCTTTTTACATCATTTCCATCTGTAACTTTACCTGAAACACACCGTGGAGGCTTTTCTTCACACGTTTTGAGGTCAAATGTGTGGATTATACACGTGTGGTAATGAAATATTAATAGAAACCCCAGTTTTCATGCTCTTGAAATTTCTCAATTAATGCACTTCGTTTAGTAATAGGAGACTACATCACAGACAAGAATCCCCTTATTGATCAGTCTTGTGTGTATTGTATTTGCACTTCAGTTGCACTTGCAGATCTTCTTGTGCTCACAGGTGTTCATGTGATCTGACAAATAATATGCTTTCCATATAACCTGTCAGGTGACACGAACACCTGTGAGCACATGTGACTGTCTCGAAATGTACTAATTATTTACGGCTGCAGTGAATAACAATTCTAACGTAACTTTGGCAACATCGAAATTGTAGTTGTAGATATAGTCCATCTGTTTCCCTACATACTTTATTATCCTCCTTCGATCTGAACTGTCATTGGTCAGGACCCCAGAGGACCACCACAGAGCAGGCATTATGAGAATAGTAAATACCCAAACTACAGCCTCTCTTTACATCTACAAGGTGGAGCAACTAGGTAGTCTAAACACTCCAACAGCACTGCAGTGTCTGATCTACTTGTATCAGCACAACACATAGGTATGTCGGGTGGTTATTAAAGTGTGTCAGGTGGTTGCTTAGGTGAGCCACCACAACATGTGGGAGACTGGGGTTCGATTCCCAGTGTGGGCAACTATGCTGTGCTGCACCAATAAGAGTCCTTGGGCAAAAGTGTGTCAGGTGATTGGTTAGATGATGCTCAGTAATTGCTGTGTTAGTGAATAGGATAATGATTCAAAAATGATTTTGAAGGATGCAGAAGAGTATATGTAAAAAAAAAATCATATTTCTTTGACTAGGGCCTCTCTCTCTATCTCTCTCTCTCTCTCTCTCTCTCTCTCTCTGAACACTCTCTAAAGCACACACAAGTCATGAATAGTTTTTCATGAGTCACCCACTTCATGTGCTGTCATTTCAAGACCAAAACAGATAGCAGATGGTGCGTCTCCCATGCTTGGAATGTATCTATGAGCATGTGCACTGAAAGTGAAAGCTCAAACACCTGGATCTAAACCCAGCCTCCTGGTAAATGATATGCTTGCATCTGATGCAGCAAAATCATCAGAATGACCAGGACAGGACAGTGTGTGAAGTATCAGTCTCCTGCAGAGTGTCTTTTGTCTCTGACATTCACACACCTGGGTCAGCACGATCGCTCGCACCAGCCTTATTTTGCTGAGCCCTTCTATTTCACACCCAAAGACCGTGTGTGTGTGTGTGTGTGTGTGTGTGTGTGTGTGTGTGTGTGTGTGTGGGTGTGTGTTTTAGGGTAACTGTATCGGTTTGGAAATGAGTGAGGTGGAGGGTTAGAAGTGGCCATTCACCTTTAATGGTGATGTGAAAGACTCATTGATTGGTCAAAAGGTGAACGGGCTAATCCATTGATTAAGTATAGGAGGATATGGAGTCAGCTATTGATCACGGGCTTGGTGTGGAGGGTAACCCGTTAATTTGGACCAGGGGTCAGCGGAACAACCCATTGATTCGGTTGAGTATGTAAGCTTTGGCTGCTGCAGTTCATCGTGCCACCAATGATTTTTCAATGTCTGAAGAAAGGGCTGGAATCACCAGACATTTAAGGTGGTAGTAACATGCACATGTTAAACATGCCTCTTGTGTGATACTCTGCTCCACATGTTGATGGTCTGGAGTTCCCTGTTACCTGTGCTCTTTCAGAAACTGGTGTCCAGTGTCCACCTCCCTGTCCATTCATTTCATCTTCCGGACACCTTCCTGACGACAGTGTAACCCATTTTCCAAACGCCCCCCACGCTGTACCACCTCTTGTTATTCTATGAATCTGTGTGCACACTCTGCAGGTATTTATGGTCCAATCACCCTCATGTGACACCATCTGCAGGAGCCTGAAGTCATCCCCACATTACATACTCAAGGTGACTCATTTTATGACCAGGGAGTTTACTTTCAAGGTATGAATTAAAGATGGTCGAGCCATTGAAAAGATATTTTAGATTCCACCAAACCGTGAGCAAAGCATGCGTTAAAGAGTTAAGAAAAACCTTGAAAATCTTAAAGAGCTGCCATAAGACCTTGCCTGAGGATATACTCTTTTGAAAGAAAATGAAAAAAAGAATAAACTGGAGGATGCAATGCTAAGCACACTTCATATTCAAACCAGCCTATCAGGCCTGGACCAGTCATAATACAGTGCTCAACTGATCTGGTAGTCTGGAGTGACAGAACTGAGCATGATTATAACAAACTGTAGACCCTCTGCCAAGAGAAAGCTCAGCAGAGTCAGCATTTGAGTTGGGCCACTGCACAGGTGAGCAGCCAATTTCATTTGTTTAGGACAGGGTGGAATTTAGTGACCTATTGATTCCTAAAAGACAGAAAGGAGCCAAAGGCAAAAGATGCGCCTTCAGGATTTTTAAGACTTAGTAGCTAGAGTTTACAGAGTGCACAGCTGACCAGGGATTGGGATTGATTGAATTGTGGTAGCTTTAAAGGGCTCTGAGATGACCATGAGTGGCCACGAGAAAGTCCCTGGCCTGCAATGTAGCCATGATGGTAAAGCAGGACAGGTGCAATGGGAGAAGGATGCTAGGGCTCTCCTTCTGGGCAATATGCTTCATCAGATGGTGCTTTCTGTTGTGCTGCAGGCTATGGTTCTTTATCTTGCAGGTAGAGAGACATTGGCAGGCAGTGGAGAGCAAAGCCCTCAACATCAGAGCCTTTAGACCCAGAGGGATCTGGGCTAAAACACACAGTGAGATACTTTATGTCCAACAGTTTGGAAATTTCAGCAACAGTGTCCTGGTGAATAGGGGAGAGAAGAGGCAGATAGAATGTATTAGTTACAAAGAGCTTGAAAGGGCTGAAATAAGCCTCAGTATCATCTGGAGAAACAGATGGCTTATATGGATGTATCTGGAGTCAGCTATTGATTGTAGGCTTAGTGTGGTGGCTAACTCGTTAATTTAGACCAGGGGCCAGTGGAGCAAGCCATTGATTTGGTTGCATATGTAAGGTTTTGGCTGCTACAGTTTGTCGTGCCACTAGTGAATTTTGAAAGTCCCAAAAAATTAGCTGGATTCACCAGTCAGGTGTAGTAACTTCAGGCTCCTGCAAATGGCAATGCATGGACTACAAATACCTGTGGTGTGTGTGGCAGGATTCATAGATTGAGGAGGTGGTGCACTGCATTAAATGTCTCATTCAATGTGTGGGAAATGGGAGAGTAAATCCCTCAACAAACCCAGAGGACGCTTCGCTAGAACATACAGTGAAAGTCAATATATGCCCAACCCTTCAGGCATTTCAGCAACAATGTTCTAGTGACTAGAGGAGGAACGAGAATGGAAATGACAGAGTCACGGGATAGAATGTTTTAATCACAAAGGGCCAGAAAGAGCTGAAACAAGTCACACTATCACCTGGAGAAACAGAAGGCTCTGGGAAGAACCCATCCATTAGGGAAGAGGAACATCAGCTAGTCATTTTCTTCTAGAACATTCAATCCTAAAGAGAAGTTGCACGATGTACTGCCTTCTAGTCTTGTGCACAGTGCCTTGCTCAATTCTACATTGAGAGGCTACTGAACCATTGGAAAATATAGTGTGCTTAAAAGAGCTTCACGTTTAAAGTAGCTATCTAAAGAACCATCAATTGAAAGGTCATGTAAGCAAGTATATCCTCGGGAAAACTTACTGGGATCACTACACAACGTCAACCTGCTTCTGAAACGAACCAAACCTACCCCGAAGCATGTTCTTGCATTACCTAGAGGACTCAGACTACTCCTCTGGGTAGATACTCAGCTTGCTGTTGTCATTGTTTCTGCGGCCCTTTGCTTTGAGTTGTTATTTAAAAAAACACCTTTGAGTTTGTGGGTGGGATGTAAGCAGCACATATTGGAGACTACCCTTCAAACAGGGCAGATGTTTGCTTTGTATACTGATTTCCATTCCATTCCTTAAATTGTGCAGCTGTATCAGATACAAACTAGTGCCGGAATGAAGCTGGGGCTTGAAAGTTGGGTTGTTTGATATGCTACGACTGCTCTGGAAGGTGATCTAGAGGCCAAAAGTCAGAGTCTGCACCCCTCACACACTACTCAATTCTCTCTCCAACTGTCGACTCCAACTTATGAACAAATCTGCAGAGCAGGGCCAGCTCAGACCTGACCAGACTGAGAATCGGGGCTAAAAGGTGATTCTTCCAATATCATTTTCATATATATATATATATATATATATATATATATATATATATATATATATATATATATATATATATGATATACCTTGTTGCATGGGCAGGAGATATGACATGACTCATCCTGCTCTGTTCACACATGGCCTTACCCAGATATTACCCAGACTTTGTACTATGAGGCTGATTACATAAAATAAAGGTAATTTCAGGACAACAGAGCTCCATCAAACTGCTATTTTGAAAGTGAAACAATCCATCAAATATTTAAAATAATAATTGATTTTTCAGATTCTGATTCACACTAAAAAAAAAAAATGTTTTCAGCCTTTGTGCTGCATTAGGTTGCTTTATGCACAAGCTAATGAAGACAAAAATGATGAATACCTTATTCAAAAACTTGTATTTTGTCATGCAATTTTGTTTTTAATCCACAGTTTTGCTTGTAGCAGCAATTTCCACACTGTTATGGCTAAACTCAATCGATGGTTCATGTGCATCCTGAACCATTATTAGTTAGTGTGAGAACCATGCGTGAAGACGTCACCAAACAAACTATTAAATTAGTTGCCAACTCATTTGGTCCTGTATTTTGGTCCACTGAGATGATTATTCCAACTCTGACATTTGCTTTCACACATACAGCTCTTCTGGGGAACATACAGAAGAGTTCTGGTTTACCGTGTACGTACAATGTGCTTAAGACATCACACCCAACATTTTCTGACGACATTGTTTCCAGCAGTTTGTATATCTGTGTTACTACTATGATGTCAGGCTGAACTATGAATGTGTCATGTTCATTTAGGACTTCATCAATTCTCTGTGGGTTTTGATTATTTATGAACAACACTGGAAATGAGACAAAAGAGAGCAAAGACATGTAATAAACTACTAATTACCTAGTCAAGTGTTTTGGACATTTAGCATCCTCAGCAGCATGAAGACTCCAGAGCTAATATGGATTAATGTATTTATTTTGTGTCACTGGTTGACTTTTTGCAACACAACACATGCCCGTTAGAAAGGCTATTGATTAAGACGAATCCCATTTAAATGGGAATATTGGCATTTGAACAACAGCTTTTCTGCTGAACAATGTGTTCCTCGTCAGTTGTGTATTCTATCTGTTATCCATACATTGATGGTGATCTGTCCGCTGAGTTTGAACGTGCAAATGAAATGCATTGGATTATGCTGGTGTTTCTATTCCAAATCTCCACAAACTCTTGGGTTTTGACACTAGATCCAGTTTGAGGTGAGAATTAAAATAGATCCATGCATTTGTGGAGCAGTTTTGTGTCTCTCGAAACAGAGACCTTGAAAAAACAGAGCGTAGCTGTTGGAACTGAGAGACGGGGGGGGGGCAGGGTCAAATGGTATATTGACCATAAGAAGAAATAATAAACGCTTTGTCTGGCTGACCTGTCAGTAATGACCTTGAGAAAAGTTTTACAAATTCAATTTCATGGCAGTTTTTCTGGTCCTTTCATTGTTAGAAGAGACACTGATGTGCCAAAAGTCACTGGAAAGCAGTATGCAAACTGAAAGGGGCATATCTCAGGGAGCGGATTGGGACCGCCCACACTCGTATTAGTTCTGAGGTGCTGTGAGAAATGAATGAGGAATGACAGTAGGTGTGAAATGGAAAGGACATTACATTTCTGAAGTTGTGCAAGCATGTAACATTCTTCGATCAACAGTGTCAAGTGTGTGCTAGGAATACATCACAGAAGGCATTACCACCCACAGTGGACAGTGCAATGGCTGCTCAAGAGTGCTTAACACCTGCGATTGTTGGCATCTCGTTAGAAGTGTCTGTGCAGACAAGTGACTCTGGAAGAAATTATGTCCACATTCAAAGCAGGATCCCCACAATTCTGTTGCCACCTGGGCTCGTGAGGTTCCATAGAAGACCTAAGCGGGCTCGGTGTAGTCTCACGGCATGGCATGGGTTGGTTTTGCTGATCCAACTAAACACATCATTGACTGATGCCACTATATTTCACTGCTTGATGACCATTTGCAGACCTTCATAGACTTCATTTACCCCCACAAAGATATGAAATTCCATAATAATATTATCATGGCTTTGTCATCAGTATGCTGGTCAGCGTTCAACCTCCCAATTTATACAGGTGTGGGCATTCCCATGCCTGACAAATAGGCGCATCGATGAATCAATACAGATGCTCCGTTCTCTCGTACCGAACCCCCTCAGTGTCCTCTCTAAACGAATAACTTCATTCGTAATTGAAAAGAAACAAGCCTTTTCATGCTGCTTCCAAGTCGCAAAGAGCGGTAAATCCAATTAGGTAACGATTAGCTTATTGACTGGGCAAGGCAAGTTTAGATTAACCAGAGTTACGCCCCATGGGGCAAGGCCTCTAGTGAGAGAGGGGTAAGAGGTGGTGCAGGGTTGAGAATGAAATATGTAGCTGGAGCCCCAGTAAAACGCATACTGTAAATGCATGAGGCTGTGTCACATGCGTGCATGTCTTCCCACGTACAGACGTGTTCACGCCTGCACACGTGCATACGCACAGGCGTGCATACGCACAAACGTGCATGTCTAACGACAGTGAATGGCGCACACGCAGGCTGCAGGCCCTCTGTTACAGCGGCTCAGCAGAGGCTTGATCGATGAGACAGCATGCAGCACGGATCAATCCGGATTAGAGTGCTGGCAGGAGGGATGGCAACTCATGCTCCCTCGCTACAATGACAGGAAGCAGCCAGCAGGGGGCCCAGGAAAGCTGGACCAGGGAAGAGAGCAGGGTGTGAGTGATGATGGAGAGAGGGACAAGGTGGGGAATGGCGAGTTACTGGGCTAAACGCTGATGGGATAGCAGAGCCAGCGAGAAATCAATGTGCTGGTTTTAAGGAGGATCAGAGTAATATACAGTGTCTCAGCAACAAGCTGGCTGTGAGTCACATTTGTGAAGATGTTCTGCTATACTTTCAGTTCTACTTTCATCTCCTTAGAAATGGCATCTACAAATATTTGGATATGTTAGGATTCCCACTTTGACATGGTAAGGCCTTCCTATTCTCAGACACCTGATTATGAAGGGCTGTGGTGTTGATGGTGTTGATGGTTGATGATCTTTCTCTTGACAAGCAGGCACTTAGACAGTTGCACCACTCTAGTGTGTCCAAGAAATTACACACTAAAGGTGGCTTTCCCTAAAGGAAGTTTACCGAAAACTATGCTTTAAAGTAATGTGATTTCTCAGCTTCAGAGTGGCAGGACAGTCCGCCTGCTGGTAAAGAGCAAAAATATTATAAATTCAACTCTCAGCAAGGGCTCAAAACGCTCCCAGTCTGGGGACGTCATGTGACTGGGAAAGATTTTAACCTGCAGATGGGAATAAACAGAACATAATGTTTTGAGTTGATTATTGTCTGATTATTTTTACAGTGCATTCTTTAAAAATAAGGCTTCAATTTTGTATCTTCAAAGAACAATGTCATCGAAGAACCACCTTTGGTTCCTTAAGGAACCATACTGTGGAAGTTACTCCACTGCTTTTTCAGCATTATCTGTTAAATGCATACCTTATATGTCCAAATGTTCAGCTACTTAGTTGCACCCATTGCTGACACAGATGTACAAATGCACACACACACACACACAGCTTGTCTAGTCCCTGTAGAGAAGTACTGCCAATAGAAAAGGACTCTCTGGAGCAGAAAATACAATATGGGCACCAAGCCTAATGCCAGGCATGGGCTAGAGTGGTATAAACTCCCCCAGAATTGAGCTGTGCAGCAGTGGAATGATGGGCTCAATCCACCTCAACTTCAATCATACATCATCTGGACCTGACTAATACTCTTGCTGAATTCAAACAAATCCTCACAGCAATGTTCCAGAATCTGAAACGTCTTTCCTGGACAATAGAGACAGTTACTCCAACAAAAGCAGGATAAACTCTTTTTTAATACCCTTGATTTCAGAAGAGGCACTGGATGAGCAGATGTCCCCATACTTTTGTCCATCCATTGTCATCTTAAATTTGAAATAGGATTTAATTAAATTTAATTAAATTTAATTTAATTTACCTACAAAACACCCTTTATGAATCCTAATCAACAAAATTCACCCACTACATGTGTGACTTAGGTAGAGTCAGCTAGCCATCCCAAGTAAAACTCATGACACAGTAGGGGGTCTGGGCAGCACCAGCTGGTCTCAGCTGGAAAGGGAGAGGCAAGTGAAGAAGAGGAGACAAGCTGGACAGAGGTTTAAGAGAGATACAGAGCTGTGTGGCTGGTAAAGCGGTGTGGATGATGAGTGTTAAGAGATGTTCTGGCAGATGAGGAGCCCAGCTCACCCTACTAATGGAAACATCTGGCAGCCTGTCAATAAGCCGTTGAATCCCACTGATCCAGTTAGGCCCACCTGCCTGGCTCGGCAGGGCGGCTCACGAAGAGCAGGGCGAGACTGGTACCGAGCCCACTGAGGTGGGCACCCCACCGTGCCCTGCAGGGGGCAGATGATCCACCACACCGGCAGGCAAGTCTGAAATCATAATCTCAGCCCAAGCAAAATCTTTATGGGTTTGCACTCAGCTAGTGTCTCGCAGGTCCCTCTGCACTGTCTGCTGATCTTCTACTGCCTGATCTCACAAGCTAAGCATCACAAGTTACTTGCTGCTGGAGTTTAGCACAGTGTGAGGCCCGAGGTTTGTTGAGACCTGCTCATGAGAATGCTAGATTTACTATTGTCTTATTAGGACCTACTGGAAAAAAAATGTGCACAAAAGCTCAGCATACAGTGTGCCAAAGTGGGAAGTAGACGTTGAACGGAGGTAACAGTCTCCCTGCAATATGTTCCAACGTTTGCACTGCACCATGGGCCAATTTTACACAAAGCCTGCTCATCTAATCTGTGAGGGAGGGCTCGTTCACTGTGCTTATAGCTCCTCCAGCTCTCTCTCCATGAACAGCCAGACTGGACACCTGTGATCATTATCCTTCCTTTCCTCCCTTAATTAACAGAGTAGGAGCCTCTGGCTGTGACAAACAAAGCCAGGTCATTAGACGGACAGGAGAAATTAAAACAAGGTGATGGAGAAGGAAGAGAACAGAGCACTGGAGGACAATCTGGAAAATGTTGGCGATGACAACATGAAAAGCCACTTAGTCTCCATTACAAGTGTAGCGCTTACAAATAAAGACGTCACAATATCAGCAAAGGTTTGAGTCTGCGTAGGTATAACATTACACACATCTAACCCCTAATGGTGTAACGGCAGTTGAGAGCTGTCTCAAGCTGTTAGGCTACCTGGGTACACTGATAGCCAGATGGCTTTGACACTATAATTAATTAGGTGTGTGAGTACTGTACTGAGGACTCCTTTAGAGGTTAGGGAGAAGGGAGACAAGGGACACTCAACCCTGAGGGGCCTGCATTCGGTTAACCACAGTTTGCCTGTCTCAATGGTCATACTCTTTGTGTCCAATGCAGAAATGGTGACATTTAGGTGGGTGTTGGGACTCAGAGATGCATTAAGGAGTCCAGAAATGAAAACAAACCCACAAGTGTCCATCTGTATTGATCATTCCCTTGCAATCAGAACACAATACACAAATAAGGCTGTCACTGCATCTATTCATAATTGAGAAGAAAAAGGACATGGGCCTTTCATATCCCCAGTGGAAAGCAGAAGTACAATATGCTCTGCTGAGAAAGTAATTGTACCAATAATTGTACAATGCCCATGATAAATGGACTGAAAACACCGGCTTTGCCAAAACACTGAGACTAATTGACTATGGAGTTGTTTAAAGAATTGTGATTAATGAAGTTCATAATGCACAGCCTTTCATGAAGACAAGATTAGAAAGAGAGAGAGAGAGAGAGAGAGAGAGAGAGAGAGAGAGAGAGAGAGAGAGAGAGAGAGAGGGAGCGAGAGAAAGGCAGCGAGAGACGAGTTTCCTACAGTGTTACATTCTTCTAAGTCACAGAAGGGCTTAAGGGTTCCTCAAGGGTTCTTCACCAAAGCCTATGTGCACTCAAACAAATCCTCAAACCAAAACCAGATTAAATCTGCCTAGTATCATTTATTTCACTCCAGTCTTGGATACACAGAGAACATTAATAATATATTGATATTTAATCATTGATTTCTGAGCTGGTTTGGGCATGATATTAACACTGCACCCCTACCGCACAATCTGCAGGAACTAAGTGAGAATATCCAAGCTGCATGGGATGGATCATCACAGGACACCATTCGGAACCTCTACGCAGAGACGTCTGACGTGTTAAACCCGACGTCGTACTGGGAGACACTACTTCTGTATGTGTAGATCAATAAATATTGCTCATATCAATTTTTAATCATTTACTAATTCTGATAACCTTCATCTTCATTCCAATCGCATTGCAATCCCAGACCTCCTTCTGGGCGCAACTACACATGTTATTAGTCTACATGGTAAGTGGCACGTCTGCATGCACAAGGTCATTTTGACCTGCTGCCATGCATTTTGTGACACAGTGTAAACAGGGTGTGTGCAGAGGATGGAGTCTCATCTCGTATGTGAATCAAGACTCTAAAAAGTGTTGGCTTAAAGGCCATCTCAGGTGTTATATTATTCTCATCATGTATACAGTGCATTCATACATTATGACAAGCTTTGCCCAGCAGACTGAGTCATTGCTTTAATAGGAAAGATGAGATAAATTGGCCTAATTCCAACAATTGAAAGTCTAAAAAAAAAAAAAAATCCCAAGTCATGCTGTTAATATGACTAATACAATGCGTTTGGAAGCATCTGGGCATCTCGTCAGGAAGAAGCTTGAGGCCCTCTGGATTCTGTCCACTCTCCGTGAGTAATTGGGAACAAATGAAAACTTCAAAATGCAATAAGAAAGCATTACCCATGAATCTATACTTCAGGACTACGCAAATAAGGTTTGGATTTGGAGAAGGAGGGAGGAGGAGACACGGCAAAAACCTATGGGGAAATTTTCTTCAAATGGTTGGAGATCGGCACGGCAGCACGCAGCTCCAACATGCAAATGAAGGTAGCGCTACTGCTGATGCCTGACAAAGACAATAAGGTCCAATCACACTCATTGAGGCAGCTAACATTATTCACATTATTTCAGACCAGCATGTACCTTTTCGTAGGCCAGGAAAGAGCGCCCGGATTCCTTCAGAAGAACATCGTCCACAGAAGGCAAAACAAGAAGACAAGAAGATAAAGGGAAAGGGAGGCAGTCAAAAGCAGTTATAAACACACACACACATTTAGTCCAGCAAGGACAGCATATCACAGGACTCAGCAGGACGGTGGAGGTTCATTTGCAGGGGGAAGTCTCTGTCCTGCGGGCTGTTAGCTTGGCTAGTGTGGACAGGAGCAGCTGGCTTGGGTTAATAGAGGTGACTGATGAACTGACCCTTACTTTAAAAATACATAACCACGTGACAGGCACAGCAACCACAATACACTAAGACAGACACACATGAAGACAGAAATACGGTCAAATCAACTACATTACAGTCACAAAACCACACACACACTCTCACACACACACCTTTAACAGGCCTAGGCAGTATGTATTTAAACTTGTTACAATACATAAGCCTTATCCAGTCCAGGATCAAGGGTTTATGAGTGACTTACTGAATGGAATATCCCCAAAAGGGTCATCCTCATCGTCATCGTCAAGGTATGCTACAGACACGATGGGAAAAAAACAAACAAAAAGACAACAATGGAGAACAGAAAATGATGACGTATGAGAAAACAAAACAGCAAACAAATAAATAGAAATAATCAACATGAAACAGAACACACAGATGCATGCAACTGCCATCCAGACAACTTGCAGGACTCAGAGGTGGGCTCAGCATGTTTCAAAGCACCATGGCTCCTGTTGCTCACTCGCCAACCTCTCCTGTGCTCATTTAAATGATTAGGGTGCTTCCAGACCCTGTCATTCTCACAAGCTTCTAAATTTCAGGCCTGATAAAGAACTTGCCCTCACCTCCTTCCACACTGGGCATAATAAGAGCACCAAAGCCCTACTGCTTCTCCCTATAAGCCTGCCCCCTTATTCCAATGAGAATGCTACATCTTGTTACCCAGGCACTGAGAAGTGGGGCCCTTGCTGAAGCGGCATTCTAAATGGACTTCAGTGCCCATGGTGCTCCAGACGTGGAGTGTGGCATTTCAGCAAGCCCGGGACCAGCCTTGCTCTTAAATGGAGGAAATCTATGCCTGTGTTGGCATTGTGTTCAACGCTGCAGTCTTTTGACTACTTAGCATCTCCCTCAGGTCCTGCATTGTGGTTTAGGTTGAGTGTCTGGCCCAGTAATGCTCTGCTTGTGCTTTATTAACCTTTAGAACCCAAGGATAATTTTTTGGGATATTGTCATAGTTCGGTGTACTGTTATTCTGGAAAAAATTACAAACGGTCCCGCTCCTTGTTTTGCTCTGTAACCCAATATGTTGGTCAGTGATGTCACCAGCCCCACCCCCTCGCACTGATCAGTCAGAGTCTCCATGCAGGTCAATCGTATACAGTAGACAGAGCAGTAAACATGCACTGGAAGGGACTTTTTTTCAATTAAATGGAAATGAGTGAATTGTAGCTGTTTTCCAAGCTGGGCTAGTCACTGATAATTCATCAAGCAATATATAATAAAGCATAAAGAATAATGGCATGACTAGAACATTATGAAGTCTAGAAAAGTGCAGCTATTTCTACCACCTTAAAATGAGTTGCCAATTCTCCAGGATTAAGAAATCCAAAAACAAACACAAAACACAAACACAAAAACAAACAGCCAGATAATATTTCTCTTTGTACTGAGTCTATTTATTCTCAATTCTGATGGTTGATGTGAATATTATCTGAAGCTGCTGGCCATGATTGTGCATGATTGTATGCATTCCACTGCTGCCACATTGGCTGTTTAGATTATTGCATTAATAAAGAGGTGCTGGGTCAGGGTATATGTAAAATATAAGGTGAGTTATTTATTATAAGGATACAACACAAATGTTACTACTTCATCTAAACATGAGGGGGCAAGTATGAAACCCTAGTTCAACTTGCCTCCAAGGCTCTGGCTCAACTTACCCCACAGACACTATTTTGTTCAGCAAAACAACAGACAGAACTTTAAAAACTAAGGTAAATAACTTTTAATGTGAGGCTGATTAAAAAGCTGAAAAATGTATTTTTGAAAAGCTGAAAAATGTATTTTTTTCTGGTCTGTTGGAGAAACATGCTTTCCACATCGTCAACATGCTTCTTCATCCTGCAGCAAGACGAGCTGAGAAACGGAATAAGTGGAACAGCTCCATCTCTTTATTTAGTTGTAGGAACATCGTGTGATTGCACAGGTGGGCTTTAGATTTGGAAGCACAGAGTGATTTGTAAAATGCAGCAGTTAATCAATTCTCACTCAGTCAACAGAACTTCTCTTCAGACATCTTCTCCAGACACTTTTCCATTTCCTTTCGGCTGCACCGAGACAGATGTGAGGAGGCCTTGACATTAGTAAATGTGAATTCTGAACCCTTCACTTTGAAACCATTCATTATTCTGAGGTGGTTAAAGATACCGAAACACTGAATTGAATTACGACTGTATCACTCAAACCACATACAGTAGATGTATCAGTAACGTTTTTGAGAAGTCTGAGTAATTTTTACTGGTACGGACACTCTTTTTACACTCTTGTTTGTGTAATTGTGTAGTGGTACACAATTGACCACAGGCAGTTAAATAGAGTGAGCTGAAAAGGGAATAGCTCCTTTGCATAGAATGTATGACTGTGTTAATGATGCATATATTTATATCTACAGGGGTTGGACAATGAAATTGAAACACCCGTCATTGTAGTGTGGGAGGTTTCATGGCTAAATTGGAGCAGCCTGGTGGTCAATCTTCATTAATTTCACCAGTAAGAGCAGAGTGTGAAGGTTCAATTAGCAGGTAAGAGCACAGTTTTGCTCAAAATATTGCAATGAACACAACATTATGGGGGACATAACAGAGTTCAAAAGAGGACAAATTGTTGGTGCACATCTTGCTGCCGCATCTGTGACCAAGACAGCAAGTCTTTGTGATGTATCAAGAGCCACCGTATCCAGGGTAATGTCAGCATACCAGCAAGAAGGACCAACCACATCCAACAGGATTAACTGTGAACGTAAGAGGAAGCTGTCTGAAAGGGACGTTGAGGTGCTAACCCGGATTGTATCCAAAAAATCTAATTCCCAAGATGAACTGACGCTGTATTGGCTGCATAAGGAGGCCCTAGAACACCATACTAATACATTATTGTGGTCTAAAACCAGGTGTTTCAGTTTCATTGACCAATCTCTCTCTCTCTCTCTCTCTCTCTCTCTCTCTCTATATATATATATATATATATATATATATATATATATATATATATATATATATATATATATATATAGAATAATTATATATATATATAAAATATAATTATTATTATTTTATTATTATTATTATTATTATTATTATTATTATTATTATTATTATTATTCCTTGCTTATTGCAATACTTGCATATTGCTTTTGCACATTGTGCAATAATTGCACTTTTTATTGTCAACATAAGGTCTAATATACATTATTTTATTCTACCAACTTCCATGCTAATCTAAGAATGCACAGAAATATTGAATATTCCTGTCCTTGAATGATCCTGATGTGTAACAACTATGACTCGATGTATAGAAAACAAATGAAAGAACAGTGGAAGAAGAAAGGCTTATTATTATCAGACAGTGAACTGATACATTATATGACAAAATGGTCATTCATTGATTTTTCTGAAATTCAAAATCAGATGACCATCACTACTGAGGAATCAGTTCCACTGCATTGCCCTCAATGCTGACGGGCTTAGACCCCTCATTTCCATGTCCGGTATTAGCCATAGTGCCAATAGGATCATGTTTATCTGCTACAGAGTGTCCCATTCTATTGGCAGTACTTCTCTACAGTGACCAGAAAAGCTGTGTGTGCATTTGCACATCTGTGTCAGCTTAAAGTAACTGAGTGCATTCGTTGGAATGGGTGTCCACAAACTTTTGGGAATGTAGTGTATAAGATTGGTTTTACAGTCAGGCACAAAAGAGAACTGAATTTGACTGAGACGAGAGGGACGAGAAAAGCAGTGGTGGATATGAGTGAGCATCTCTGGAGCAAAGGCTCAAGGAGAGCGCCCCAGTACAGAGCACAGCCATAGGGGGTGAGACACCTACAGACGGGCTCCCCACACCCCCCCCCCTCACAACAAAACACAATTAGAGCGGGCCTACCACAGCCATCCATCTGTTAGCTTCATTCACTGCACTGACAGAGCAGGAGCCACCATGCAGCTTAAAACCACAGAGAGAGAGAGAGAGAGAGAGAGAGAGAGAGAGAGAGAGAGAGAGAGAGAGAGAGAGAGAGAGAGAATACCCAATGGAAGACAGGGAACATAGAAAAACCCATATGGGAGAATAAGAGGGGACATAAATCACACTTACAACATTATTACACACCTATCACATTATATATATGCCCCTGGTTTTCAGACTCTGCTTGACAATCCTCAGGTGGCATCACAGTGGATTAAAAAATACAAAAACAAAATAGCTTTGTTTTGTTAAGAACGTGGAAGAAATCTCAAGAAGGTTGCATGTGTCCTAAATGAATATATTATTAATATATCAGAATGGCTTATTTTCATATATATAGGTTGTTTTGCTCTTTTGATGCGGATTGTGTTGCTGTAGTACATGACTGTCATGTCAATAAAGAAAGTCTCCATCCATCCATCCATCCATCCATCCATCCAACCATCTGAGGTCTTTCAAATGGTTCATTACACAATGCTTTGATTTGCAGTTTTGGTTCCATTGGTTCCACTGCTTAAGATGCTTAAGAAAATAACATCAATTCAAAACTGTGGATGAGCCTCATTTTGTTTGGTGTAATCTTCAAGAAAAGTAAAATGTCAATTCAAGAACTTCCTCATAGATGGATCCAAATATATGAACCTAAAGATGATCTAGGAGCCTTATTTAAAATACCAAAGAATAAAGTCTTGCTTTCGAGAAAAAAGATCATGTGATTACTGATTACTGTAATGTGAAGATCCCTTAGATCTTTTAAAGGTTATTTACACTCACATCTCTATTACAAACATGGTTCTTTGTGGCCGCAAAGTGGTTTCTTCTAAGGAATCACTGAACAAACCATTTGAGGCACTTTTTATTTTAAGAGTGTAAAGTTTTTTTTAGAGGATATTGTTGCACATTGTCTTACAAAGGCTGGAGATTAAAATTAGGATCAGTTTTGCTTCTAACACTCTAAACCAGATGTGTGTTATACTTTCATGATTTAAAATATGTCCCTTAAAAGTGTTAAAAATAATATGTTACAAATTACCAACTATTGGTGCCCTTTTTTGTATATTTCTATTCTTAATTTTATTTATTTATTTATTTATTTATTTATTTATTTATTTACATAATCAATCTGCTGTAATGAAACACAGCTCAACCCTTCTTCGGCAATTTGACCTTAGAGCTAGCAGTGCACATGTTCCTGCCATCACCATTATAGCTATGAACCAAAAAATGTCAAATATATTTCTTCAAAGGGCTTAAACAAGGTCCTAAATAAAATGTTCCACCTCACAAACCCCCTCAAACATCATAGGGTTGATCATACATCGTAACAACCCAGCAGTAGCAGGAAATAATGCTCTACGCAGAGAACTGCAGTACAGCAGATCACGTAACATCATATTATTGCATCTGCAACAGAAATCGGAGCCAAAATATATAACATCACCATCCAGAGCAGTTCAAACAGTTTACCTCATGACCCACACTTATAACCGCGCATAAAACTGACACTCTCCTCCCTCACACAGCAACACCGCAACCATTACAGGGCCATGCAAGTTACACTGGAAAAAGTGCAATGTAGCAGAAGCTACCGTGACTAAATCCTGATGCACCCTCTCTCTGCCTGTCTCTGACATTTACGGACTTCATTAAGAGCCAAACTAGTGCTCGCTAAATGAGGCCGGCTGCATCAGCGCTGCTGTAAGCAGAGTATGATAAGTCATTATTGCCCAGTAAATTCTCAATTAGCTGGGTGCTGTTGGAGTCAGCATGTTTTGGATAAATGTTGGGTAATATTTTACTACTGTTACTGCTCCCAAGAAAGGGCCGTAAAGGAGCCAATATGCAAATCACCACCACCCCCTCCTCACCCTTGAGGCATCCGGAGGTGTATATTGCTTGTGCAGTAATAATTGCACTCAATAATGGGTGGGGAGATACTGTGGGACCGAAAAATGTTCAGCAGTGGTCCCGTTAGCCCACTATTGCTGTCACCCTGGGCTTTTTCTGCAATGGAGGAGTTCATATTGTCATGCTATTGATGGCTTGTTATCTTGCCCAGCTAATAGAGAGTTGATGAAACACGTCTCGATGAGTGGAGATGGAAAATGCAGCTCAGTCCCCTCAAGGTCAGGTTTGCAAGCACTGAATAACTATAAAGGAGAAAGGAAAGACTAAGCAAGCCAACCCGCACACTGGAGTGCAGAATTTCCAAATAACCCTTAAGCAAGCAGGCATTTACACTTGGGCGTTTGTGTCTGCTCACACAGCAGGGAGACTGGAGCCCATGCTGCTTTTCGTCCCACAGGAAAAGTTTCTCTCGCGCGCACTCGCTCTCGCGCAGCAGGCTCGTGGTGTGACCTTGCATACACTCACTGGTTTGCAAAACCAATGCAATTTGCACATTTATTAGAGGGAAGGAGGTTCGGCTGGTCGGTCGCAGGCATGCAGTCCAGCTGTCCTGCAGAGAGGACACTGGGGCGTGAAAATATTCCCTCATGGGAGTCCACATGAATGAGAACAGATAATATAATGACACTAGAATGCTGTATCCATGCACTGCACTGTACCAGCACAGAGCTCCAGCTTTATGTACTGAGAGAATGCCATCACTGAACGAACGATGGGGCAGCAAATGATTCCCTGTCCGTCACTGCACCCAACCTCTGCAGCTGTCCATGTTTCTGGTGCTGCTTCACCTTCCTTAACAGGTGGACATTGCTTTCAGTGGGGAATTCTGACCAACACAACAGACAGGATCAAACCACACTCTGGGAGTGGTTTGTAAACACACCTCTGGTGCTGGAGGGTGAACGGCACTGAATCAGTCTCCCTTTGATTCCTTCAGATGCACCACAGTTTACCATCTAAACGATATTAACACATCAAATCAAATGACTTATTAAAACAATGTCACAATGCACAGACACTGGCTTATTAAACACAATAACTGGAGTGTATAATCCACAATTCAGACCGTGCTTATGAGCCAAATGTGTATCTAATGCATGTTTAACGTACATAAGCATCCATGGCAGATAGACTGCATCGAATGAACAGAAGCCTTTCTGTGAGTGTATACAGGGTCACCACTTTGCTGCAGGTTGTAGCATGCTTGGTTTTAAGAATGCACATTTGTAAGGATTGGCACTGTTGCAGAGCATAAATAGGTGAGGAAACTATGTAAATTAACCACCTGGAGTGATTACGGACGTGAATTGACTGGAAAAAAGTGTGTGCAAACAGAAGGAGGCACAATTATTTTGAGAATGCTTTGATCCAAACTGTAATTAAATTCATTTTAGGATTTCCACCACTTTTCCTTCGTTTTACCAGTTTTGTTGGCTTGAGCTGGACTTTATCTTGATATATAAAGCCCATAAGTATTTGGGCAGTGTCACAATCTTCATGATTTGGGCTTTGCATGCCATCACATTGTATCTGAAATGAACTGAGATACAGTTGAAGTGTAGACTTTCAGGTTTAAAGGGGTTGAACAAAAATAGACTATATTTAGGAATTCCAACCATTTCCGAGGCAACTGGACATTGGACAATAACTGATTGGCAATATGGGCGTTCCAAATGCCATAGCGTGTAGGAGGCTGAATTTACAAGTGTATTAATGCATGGATGTATGGATCTACCAGCATTGGCGAAAATCAGATTCGGGAAATTCTCGTCAGATTTGTGGTTAAAAGATGAAGCTGACAGACTGTTTCATTGCTTGTGAAAGAAAATTGCTGCACTTCCAGGCAAAAATTGCATCTGGAAGTCAACACAGGTTCTTCACTGCACTGTACCAGCCTTCTCAATCTATGAGACCCGTTGCACACCCTGCAGGTGTATATAAATGTAATATTATAGCAATATATCCTCCTCTAGCTCAGGAAACGTTTAACATGATTAATTTAATACATAAATGCCAATTATACTTGGATTGAACAGTAAATACTCGGGATGAGAGTATCAACTCAACTTTTGGATCTACTTTTAGTTCAATCTACTATTTCATGCATTCAAATGAAATAAGGGTCAGCCATGAGCATCTCAACCGAAAAGTGTCTCAGTCAAAGAAACAAGAACAGTGACTTCCAGAGAACCCTAGTGGCAGAATTGGTATAGGCATCTGGTCCTTTGGGATGGAAGCCAGAGGGTGGATCGATGCTATGGAGATGCAAAATGATGGGGAAGAGACAGGACTGATGCCAGGGCCACACCCACTCCAGTGTACAGGGTCTTTATGAGGTGACTCAAGAAGGAAATGGCAGCTATGATCAATAATCTCCTACACTGAATTATTGCAGTCCAAGCAAAGCCATTAAAAAGTGCTCTGTGTGTGTAATATCTTCAGCCCCATAGGTTCGCTCCAACACTGTGTCCTCTGCGTCTATATTGAGTCCAAAATTGCAATAGTATTCATGCTCAGATTTGTCCTGTCTGCTGTTATTGCTCTGTTGTCTGGTACACTCCGTGGGGCTCTTCTCATTGATTCTAACAAGAGGAGAATTGGGTTTCCTCCAGTTCTGCTACCTCACTAACTCGAACTCTTTTGCAGAGAGCAGGAATCTAAGGAGCCAAGTCAGAGAACTGAGTAGACTCAGCACAGCGGAGTCACCTCGTCCCCACCTCTGTGCTTCTGTTTACTGTGGCTTTAGAACATATTTACTCAAGTGAACTTTCACTGTTAATAGGACGAGATAAACTAGCAGAGTCTGAATGAGAAAATATCTATAATTATGGTGTTTTTTTTTAAATAATAAACAAAAAAATAAAACAATAAAAGAGTTAGAAATAAAATTTCCAGACAGAAGTCCTTCACTTCTAAATAAATCCAAACTGCATCACGCATAGAGCTACAGACCTGTCAGATACACTTTTTTGACACAATTTATCACAGTGCTTTAATTTTCTAATAACATTTCCAGACCTCTTAAATGACGCATTGCCATCAGCCAACTCAGCAAGTACTGTGAGGCTAACCTCCAAGGTGTGAGCTGAGGTGTGACTATACAACAAGAATAGTTATGGGTTTAAACCCCCTTAAATTGCATGTGAGTTTGTGCAAAAATTCGGGCACCCTTGGTCAAATTACTGTACATATTTAATCAATTTTTGAAAAAATGTGAAAAATACATAAACACAATTTAACTGAATGTAATGCAACAACAATACCAAACAAATAAATGAAAAATAAAAATAAAATCTTTGTAACTTTGTAACCATTCATCATAGGTCAGATTCATATTGGCTCAGAGTGGCTCAGTGGTCTGATGTGGTGGCACTAGAATCCAAGGATTGCGGGTTTGAATCCTGGGTCATGCTGATTGCCAAACAGTTTCTGAGAAAGCAAAACTGGCCATGCTCTCTCTGGGCCGATAGAGGGCGCTCTCTCCCTCAGCACTTTATTTGGCACACCCAGCATAATGGTTATCCACTGAATCAGAGCTGGGGAACTGACGCTTTCCTCCACAAGCATAGCAATGATACAATGGTGGCGGCTGGAAAAGAGGCAGCGGCTGGCTTCACATGTATCGGAGGAAGCATGTGCTTGTCTTCACCTACCTAATGCCAGGAGCACTGAGGGTCAAAGCGGGAGAGTCGGAATGGGGTTGGGTATTTGACACTTCCAAATTGGGAGGGAAAACTGCATATTAAATAAAGTAAATGTAAGTAAAACCCTATGAATTTATTTAGTTATTTACGTGTATACATGTGTAATTACCCTCACTCTGTTACACAAGTAATCATCTCATGAGTGAAAATGCTCTGAGACTGAAAGTAGTACATGTGTAATGTAGTTGTACTGCTGTAATGCAATACTGTTATAATAATTCACAAAACTGGAACAATGTCAGAAACATTTTTATCAGCATTTCTAGCAGGTCCAGGTAATATGGCCTCAAATTAATAACACGAGTGGTTGAACACTTGACCACAATTACCATTAATGAACGATTATTTTAATGAAGGACATGGCGTTTGTCATTGGTCCAAGCTGCTCAAGTTGTTCAGTTGACTTAGTTTTAGTGCTTCTTAATGTCATTTCCATGTGGTCTCATGACTAAACACATGGAAGTATGTTTTTCAGGGTCACATAAAAATATAATAAATAATAATAATAATAATAATAATAATAATAATAATAATAATAATAATAATAATAATAATAATATATTTCCATTTCTGATTACTAGCGGCCCTAATACCAGAATTATTACAGAACCAGTGAGGTTTAGTACTGTTTTGTTCAGCAGAAAACATATGCTGTATAACATTAAAGTGGCGGTCTTTAACATGCCCACTAATTACAGTGCCTTCATGCACAAATACCCCAGAGAAAACCTGAGCACAGAGGCACAAATTTTACCAGCGATCCGGGGGAGCAGACCTCAGGTGTCTGAGAAGTGCCAGCTAATGCTGAATCACAGTCTTTTGTTGCAAATCAAAGCTGAGAATTAGTGCTGATGATTCTATTACAAAACTGAATTAGAGCACATTGTGCCCATCAAATGTTCCACTGAGCAATCAGCTTCGGGAAGCTGCTCACACTGCACGCGTACAATCAAAACTTCTGTTCTTCTACTGCTGCTATCATGTCTGATAAATTAACTGCCATGTGGCCCGAAATCCTTTACGAAACTGAAGAAAGTCTCTATTGTGGGAAATGGAATTGGTGCATTAGCAACAGTATTTGAAACAATAAAAGTCCTGTTGTGACACAGAGAGTGTTCTTGGTGGCACTGACTCGCCACAGCGCAACAGGAGGTCCGCACTGTTTGGCTAGTGATGGTAATCGCTGCCTTTTGAGCCCGATGTGCCAAATTGCTCCGGATGTAGAAAACTGCACCTTGAAACACTGTTGTTTTGCTCTCTCTACAACAATAACCCAGCAGGAACTCTATGTGTGTGTGTGTGTGTGTGTGTGTGTGTGTGTTAGAGAGTTCTAGTTCTTCCATGAGACACAGCATGAATAGATTCATAAAGGAGGTATGCGTTAATAGTCTACAGTCACTTTGTAACACAAAGTGGGGATTAGAGAAAAAATACTCATAAAAAAAAAAAAAATAGTTGCACCCAGATGGAAGTGTTGGATTGCAATGCAATTATATTACAATTGCAACGTATTATAAAGGTTACCAGGAACATTAAATGATTGGAAATTGTCTGATATCATCAATATTTATTGACCTACACATACAGAAGTTGTGTCTCTCAGTAGTAATTAATTAATTAATTAATTAATTAATGACTAATTAATGCAGTGCTTAATATATTATCCATTGTTGATTTCTCCTATTGTCATGAAAAGTTTATCCAGTCCTCCATAGATGTCGTTTTGTTCAGAGGGTATTAAAAATCTACTCAGATGTAATTTCCTTACATAAATTAGTACATTGGTACATTTTAACGAGAGTAACTATATCCTAAAACATTTAATATCTATTTTTATTTATTTATTTATTTATTTATTTTATTGTATTTTTGTACACCGCATTACATGTAAAGGGGTCCAAGCACTTGATCATCTCATCTCTCTGGTATGACAGCATTCCAGGAGAAAGACCTTGGAAGAAGTTGTAATCAGGAAAGGTCTATGGCCCTGGACGGAGCGACAGGCTAGCAAAATTAAAAGCATGGAGACAGGAATGAGGGACCTTCTATCCAGGAAAGGCCAGTCTTCTAAAAATACCCCCTCCCTTTCCCTGTCTGTAATTACGAGATTAATCAATTTTGGCACCAAAGTCAAGCCCTGCTCCATGATTTATTATCCTGCATCGCGGTGGGCCAGTGGACAGTTGCTTCAGCAGAGGGGGGTGGGGGTGGGCGAGAAGACACACAGGCCCTACAGATGAGAGAGGACAGCTCACTTCAGATTTACGGAGGACCCAATTGATTTGTGCACACAAAAGCCCCCCCCAGAGTCGGATTGGGCTTGTTTCATTAACTAAAGCTGGACTTTAATGAACACAGCTACAGGAGCCCTGACTGCCTGCAGCCAAGAGAGAGCAGGACGTGAGGTGTGCTCAAGGGACATGGGGGAGAGAGAGTGTGAGTGAGTGACAGAGAGAGAGAGACCTGCAGAGAGCAGACTGTAAAAAGCCAGGGACATTTTATGCTTAAATCAATGTCCAAGCTGGCTCTTATTCCATCTAATGCATGTTTTAATCATTCTCTGCCCAAGATCAATGTTATCTGGATTCGGGGTGCCAGCACAGCCGCAGAAATTTACAAGTGTTCTCCTTTCACCGGCGAAAAGACGACAGGATAGGCAGCTTTACAAGCACGTCCAGCGAAGGGCCGTAAATCTGTTAAACGGTTGGAGGAAAATGAAAACCGGCTCGGTTCCCTCTTTTTTATTTGTTTGTTCCATCTGTGTTATGCGGTGACAGAACTCAGCGGCCATTAAGGCTGTTTAACACTCTGGGATACTTTGCTTTTTTGTCCTCCTTGCCGTGTTTGAAAAATTAAGAGTAAATGAAAGTGTGAATATGATTTTGCTCATCAGAGTCTCCAAAGAAACTCCCCCGAGGAGAATATGAATGTGGACGGCTCCCATTCATCTTGATAACGGCTAGCTCTCTGCCGTTCCAGCTCATTTTAAGTTAATGACTCAAGCATGTTCATTCACATGACTGTGTGTGTGTGTGTGTGTGTGTGTGTGTGTGTGTGTGTGTGTGTGTGCGTGTGTGTGTGTGTGTGTGTGTGTGTGCGTGTGTGTGTTTTGGTCTACTGTACTCCATATATTGACAGCTTTCAAAGGTGGACCGGAAACCAAAAAGGTTCGACTGCCTGAAACAACTCATCAATCAATGAAATATCTTCTGCTTAAAGTGTCAAAGAAAAGGACTTCCTGTCTTCCTGTCCCCAACACACACACACACACACACACACACCTCCCTGACTGAAGTCACTTTTGTGGCTTTAGTAGAGGAAGTCAATATGACCTTTGTGAAACTTGCAAACAGCTTTCAGTCACTCGCCCTCTATGACTCTTCAGAGAAAGAGAGAGAGAGAGAGAGAGAGAGAGAGAGAGAGAGAGAGAGAGAGAGAGAGAGACACTGGAATGTCATCAAACTGAACATGTACAGAACATGCACAGTGTTCTAATGTACTATCAACATAGGATGACCTCATATAGCACCTTTGCAGTTTGGAATTTGTCTATTTTGTTATTTTTTTTCTGATGTGAAACTTACACACAGTGATTAGTAACATTAGCACCAATGTCAGGTGAAGAGAAAAACATTATCATCTGTTGCACCATCTGTCAAGAGAAATGAACAGTCAGTACTTGAAGTTAAATAGGCAAGAATCTGATCTGTGATGTCTAGATCACTGGGTCAGGACATCTCCAAAACATCAGACAGGTCTTGTGTGGTATTCCCGGTATGCAGTGTTCAGTACATACTGGTGAACTGGCAATAGGGTCTTGGGCACCTAGGGCTCATGCCACATCACACCAAGTTACAGGACGTAAAGGATCTGATGCTAATGTTAATCTTGGTGCCAGATACCATGCCTTGACAGGTCAAAGCTGTTGTGGCAGTTTGGGGTACTAATGTTATGGCAGATCAGTGTATACCCACCTATTCAGCCTCCAGCAGTGATGAACATATGGTACCACCATATTTCATCCTGGTATTTCATCCCATAATTAATATGAATTATTCCAACATATACAGTGGAACACGTTATTTATGAGCAGCAACGTAAAAGATACTAAATTTTCAGTTCCACCTTAACTGATGCAGATGCCAGTGGGAGGGTCTGGAGGTATTAATGTAACCATTTAACTCTAAGAACCTGAGATCCGCACTTTGCAGGCAGTTAGGATCTAAGTAACATACAGACGACACTGAGTAATTCAGCTCAGAATACAACTAAGATTTACTCATTTTCCACTGAAATAAATCCCAGATTAAATACAAAAGAGGCTTCCAGTGCATGTTTACTGCTCTGTCTACGTGAACACGCGCAACCTGCATACAGACTCTGACTGATCAGTGAGAGGGATGGGGTTGATGACACCACTGATCCAGAGATCGGGTTATGGCAGAACATGAGAACGGAGGTGGCAATTTGGTGTCTTTCTTTGCTGACACAGTGTTCAACTTTCAAAATAAAAGTCTTGAGAAGGGATAATATTTGTATAATGCATTTCAAATGAGTGAATTTTTGAGTTTTGGTGCATGAAAGAATGTCAAACATCCTGCATAATTAGCATAGAGTACTAAATTTTAAGGTGGAATGGAACATTTCAATAAAAGGAAATGGAATAATAAGAATTCAGTCCACTGGACTCCACATACAGTATGTCTGTAGTTTGTTATTTTGAAACTGACATCAAATAACAAACAAACAAACAAACAAACAAATAAATAAATAAATATACATACATACATAAAAAATCTACCATATGATGCCTTTAAATTCTCACTTAAATTTCAAACGCTGGAGAAAAGTGCCACCTCGCCACCTTTCATGTCTGGAAAACTGCTTGCCATCGTCTCGTGCTGTCAAGACATGCAGAGTGAATGTCTGAAAGTGTGAAGCTTGTTGAATTCCTGTCCGTCTCCATTGCTGTGCCGGCAGGAAATAGCTCGTGAATGACGTAAATGAGACAGGATTGCATGTTAGCCTTACAGACATACACCCTATAAGTCTTCATCCAGCCTATTTATTGTTAACCTCATCTGGGTTTTGAAGAAAGAGGATAATAAGAGGATGTGTGTCTTTGCTGTGTGTGGTGTGTAAGAGGTGTGAGAGAGAGGGGAGAAAGGGAACACATAGCACCTTTAATGAATCCTCCAGAGACAACTGGGGATGTGAAAGGTGACACTGTCACTCAGGGGTGTCAGCAGAAATAACTCCACGGGGATACACCTCACGAGCTACCACTACAATACAATGCATCCATCTGTCTGTCCGTCTGTCCGTCCATCCATCCGTCCATCCATCCATCCATCCATCCATCTCCATCAATCCATCCGTAAAATACATCCATCCATCCATCCATCCATCTATCTATCTGTCTATGTATCTACCATAGATAGATATCATAGGGGCCTACACCCAATGAAAATACTCAGTATATATATCACATAACAGCAATTTCCCAAAATCATGCAGCCCTCTAGATAGACCGATGATAGATCATTGATGGCTGGTTAGATGGATGGAGGGATGGATAGATAGATAGATAGATAGATAGATAGATAGATAGATAGATAGATAGATAGATAATTAGGGATACACATATATAATTTCAGCATCATGAAATATCTTGTGCAATGTAAAATGTACCAAATGTAAATTACTGCTTTGTGCTGCTTGATTCTAAAGGAACTGTATTCATTTTCATGACATGTCTACCAGAGGCAGTTTCTGTCTGCCCAATATAATAGAATATGGGATACAGGAGGTGTTTATTCATATCATTAATATCATCATTATATATTTGGATCATTGGCATTTTTTGACTTTTCATGAAAAATGTAGGTCCCTAAGAAAGCCATTTCTCAAACTTACCATTTGGATTTTAAGGTGTTTCTTTTATTGTCTTAAAATATAATGTCATCAGAAATATGCATCATTGCACAGGAATCACCAGGGGTCTGGCTGAAGTATATTTTATCCTCATTATATATCACCAAACAGCAATTTCCCAAATCCATGCAGCCTATAAATGCTTGTTTTGAACTTACTACAATTATTGTTCTATACTCATCACATTCAGCTACCTGCACATTTAAGCTATTTTACCTTTAAAACATAAATTAAACTAAAAATAAGCTTCATACTGTCACTGTCAAGCAAGATAAGAGAGAGAGAGAGAGAGAGAGAGAGAGAGAGAGAGAGAGAGAGAGAGAGAGAGAGAGAGAGAGAGTGGGTGTGTGTGTGTGTGGGGGGGAGCAAGGCTTGTCTAGTCCCTGTGGCAAAGTGCTGCCAATACAACAGGATTCTCTTCAGCAGATAAACATGAACCTACTGGCACCATTCTTAATGCCATGCATGGGCTAGAGGGATACAAAGCCACCCAGCACTGAGTTATGGAGCAGTGGAGTGGACTGTCCTCTGGAATGATAGTGCTCCATTCAATGCGTTTGGGACGGGCTGTGGATGACGTCCAACATCCTGACCTCACAGATGTTCTTGCCACTGAATGCAATCAAATCCTCTCAGCAATGCTTAGCAATCGAATATAAGGTCTTCACTCCGACAAAAGCAGGATGTGTTTAACAAATAAATAAACAAACAAATAAATTAATTAATTCATAAATGAATTAATTACAATAATAATGATAAAAAAACACCCCATAATACAGTATACAGGAACTTAAATATATCCCGAGGACATGCAATAAGATAATGTCCTCGTCTAAAGAAACTAAAAAGAATAATTCATGAGTCTTTTCAGGCTGGTCCCTACATCAGCAGTAACTCTTCTAGCACTTCTTGGTTCTGTTGTTAAGAAGTGAATCTAAAGCTGCTTTACAGAAATGATTTTACTTATTCTGACTTATTGTTCCATTCCCCGTCTTACCTTTCTCACAAATCTCTCACCATACATTAGCATTAAGAAATGTAATTGGATCTATTAAATCATGTTGATTTAATATGTCTCCCACTGCATTTGCAAATGAGAATTACACAAAGAATGATTTATGGCTATTCATTCAGCCACATTAGATATGATAAAGCAACAAAACAACGGCTTTTACAGAAACTTTCAAATTAAATGCTCGAGCTCGGTCTCTCTGGATGGTTATACTAGTGAAGTCTCATTATACTAGTCAATGTGTCACAAGTAGGATGGAAGCTGGCTTAGAAATATTAAAATACAAATACAATTGTGGAAAAAAAAATAATAACTTGAATGTCCTTTATTATTATTTTTTGTATGTAATCGTTATGATCCCTTCCATACTAACATCTTCTTTTATTCTAAAATTTAAGCAAAAAATTGTGAGGAAAAAAATATAAATAAAAAAGAGAGCAAACAGCCCTTCCCTTCTCATTTTTTCCTCTGTAACCCAAATACTGGGCCATTCAGGTCATCAGCTCCATCCCCTCTCGTTGATCAGTCAGGAGTCTGCATGCAGGTCAAGCATACAGATTGAGCAGTAAACACACACTGGATGACTGCTATGGCATTTGAACTGGGATTGAATTCAGTTGGAAATGAGTTTTATTGGGTTAGAAACAGTAAGAACTGCAGTTTGTTATCTTATGTATCATGTATGTAGGTTATTCTGATCCTGAGTTATGAGGCCTGAAAAATGGAATGTACCTTCCCGCAAAGCACGGATCTCGGGTTTCAGAGTTAACACTCTTCCTTTATTGAAGATCACACTTTAGTGAATGTTTGTTCTACATCTCCCTACATCACTGTTTTCTAACTAAAATATCAGAAAGGTAATATGAAGGTTGTGTTGCAAACATTTACTATCTACAGCAGACAGATAATACGTTAAAATCATATTAATATTTGTTGTATTGTTTTGGTTTCAATTATGAAACATTCTGTTTGGTGTGATGCAACATGAACTGAACAGTGCTCAGAGTTCTTGGGTGCCACCAGAGCACGTATCTCCATTAAAAAGACTTTTTGAAGCACCGCACCGCATGGCACGTCCATTGTGTGACAGTGTTTTCCATGGCTCCTTCATAATGGATGGCTTTATTTATCGTTTTTGTTTTCAATGTGTTTAAAATAAAAGGGCACACAATCCCATAATTCCTTCTTCCTCCTCTTCACCATACAGAACCAGAGCCAATTCTAGATACTCCCAAACAAAAAAAAAAAAAGAGATTAAGACAAAGACAAATAAAGGCAAATTATCTCATCTGCGTTTATGTTCTTCTAAAAAAAATGGAAAAAAATGCACAAAAAGGGCAACAACAACAACAACAACAACAAATAAATAAATAAATAAATGCATAAACATATTTTTTTTTCCCCCAAATCTCCAACAAAGCTTCTTAAATGCTTAGTGAGGCAGATCAGTGCAGGAGAATACAAATAATCCAGCAGACAAAAGCTCCCTGCCCGCCTTAGCGTGGGGCACCTGGACCGCTTTGTTTACCGAACGTGAGGTGCAACACCGATCGGCACGGCCACCGCCAGCCACCAGTCGCGTGGGGCTGCAACAGAATGATGGGATAATTTCTTATCTGTTCGGAGTACAGACACCTAAGCAAACAAACAGACACGGCAGCGTGCAGGAATGACAGCTAAACGGCCTGCCGGTCCCTGTGTGGTCAGCTGGGGGAATCGGTGGGGAGGCTGCTGCCCAGTATGTACACAAATAACGAGATAAACCTGCACAAATCTGAAACAAAGAGTCCACTGTCAGACAGCGTGCTTTAAAAGTTGAGTCAGAGTCCAGCTGTTTTGATGCCTGTATTTGTGTCCAGTGGAATATATCGTCTCTGCTTTAAGATAATAAAAAAAAAGTCTGTTTTCATTGTTTTGCAGCTGCATTTTTCGCAGTGCAGAGGAACATTTCATACTAGAGATGGTTTATTTACTCTCGCTCTTCCACATGAGTTTAGGTTCTGATTGGTTCTTGACTTGGATGTACAGTTCTGGGAGAACCATATCATTGGCACATTATGTAGGGGTTCTTAAAGCTTAAATTTGGTTCTTCACTATCAGAATGGTTCTCATATCAAAATGGTTCTTCAAACAAACCAAGGATTCAAGAGTGACTGTTCTCTGTACCTACTGTATTATTAATAAACTACAAATAATTAGTAAATATAAGCTGTAAATATATATATATATATATATATATGACTTTATGAGTGGGTGTCCAGATACTTTTGCCCATATACTGTATGCTTATTTATTGATATCATATTAAATTCAACCCAATATAAACTTTGTCTTATAAAAGGTCTGTCCTTCTCTAAGGTTACGGTTTGAGACAGGTTTCTGGGTGACTGGGGTAAAGTCTGGGCCGCGCTGAGACAGGCCACAGTTTGAGGCCAAGAGGAAAGCAGCAGGACCTGGGACAGCGGCGTGTGGGACAGCGATGGCTGTGACAATGTTAGGTGAGGACAGCTGACTCATTGCAGTGAAAAGAATAGTGGGCCTTAATCAATCACTCAGTGGCTGGGAGCGCTGCAGAGAGGGGCAACAGAGCCAGCATCCAGGCTGCTTAATTAGACAATCAACTGGACACAAGGCCTCATTACCAGCCTCCCCTCACCCTTCTCTTCACTCCCGGAGTGCCAGAGGGCACAAGAGCCAGGAATGCACTCAGAGAAGAGCGCCATCGATAAAGAGACGAGAATCAGAAGGCGAGTTTGTTTAATCTCTCGCTGGAGGTAACACACTCTTTAATTTGATATTGACTCATCCCTCTGCTTTAAAGCAAGCTGGAGCCCCTCCAAGAGCCGTACTGTATGGAGTCTACCTTTCATCTGCCAGTTTTGTTTTCTATATATGTATCTGAGAGTAAACAAATGCCTTTTCACTCAAATCAAAGAGTGTGTTTGGGAGATACGTTGATCGAGAGGTTTTGCTTTGATTGAAATCAAGTGCAGGCTAATGCTTTACCGTCAGGCAGACGGGGAGCCGTGAAAGGAGAGATATAAGGAGCTTAATGGGAGAAAAATAAATAAATATCAAAAATACCAGATGGGGCTATTTTTTATCTGACATTTTTTATCTGACTTTTGGTCTGGCGCCTAATCGGGGATCCTCAGTTAAACCCGTTGCTGGAACCCCCGATTCTGAAATGTACCAATGATGTTTTTTGACAAAAGCTGCTGGCAGGCTTCAAAGCTGTCGCCCAGCCATCGCGATTGTTTAGGAAAGCAGGCGAAAAAAAAAAGAAAAAAAAAAAGAGAGAGAGATAATGGCTGGAAAATTCTACTTGACCCCATTCACGCTATCATATCCCGAGGCCTCTGTGAATGGCACCTGTCACTCAGCTTGACTGGCAGTGCAGACACATCCATAATGAGGCAATAGTGAGAGATGACAGAGTGAGAGGAAGAGAGCTTTTGCATCTCCGAATACACGAAAAAGAAAAAAGGCAAAGAAGAAAAGATGAGAGGGGAAGATAGAGCTTCCAGCGTCTTTGATAAGAAAGGAGAAGAAAAGGCAGCTTCGTTGCCTTTCATTTCAAATATATTCTCTTTCTTCCTTGGGAGAAAACATCCACTCTAAGTGCATTTCCACCCTTAGTGAGGTGGATAATTTTAGACAATTAGTGGTGCTCTTGAACTAAGCTGCTAAAGCGTTGTCTTTGGTGTGCTGTGTTATTGACATGATAACACATTTATCAAAACACTGTAGTTGATATAGCTTGTAGTTTGCAATATAGTAAAACCGTCTGAATTATAAGCTCCATCTGCACTGTTTACTCCAGCTGAACCAGTCCTTCCCACGTCAAAAGCACAGTAATGTATACACTGCAGAACATTCCACTTAAAGGTAGTTTTGGGTTAACCACCATGAACAGCATTATCAAGCCGGCTGACCAGTATGACCACAAATGACCACGCAAAATGACCAAACTGTTTGACAAGCATGACCAGGATGTTTACTGACCACCATGGCTATCATCACCAAGCTGGTTGACCACCATTACCAGGATGACCATGTTGACATCACCAAGCTGTTTGATCAGGATAACCATGCTTGTTAACCATCATGACCAGCATCACCAAACTGGCTGACCAGCACAACCAATAATCAGCATAATCATGCTGTTAGATCAGCATGACCTGTATCACCAAACTGGCTCACTAGCATGACCAGCATGACCAAGCTGGTTGACGAGCATGACCAGCATGATCAGCATCACCAAGCTGGTTGACCAGAATAGCCAAAAGGACCATGCTAGTCGACCAGCGTGACCAGCATTATTACACTGGTCAACCAGCAAGACTAACATCACTAAGTTGATTGACTATCATGACCAAAATGAAATGCAACATTAAACTAAATTGATCAAGAGCTGGTTAACCAGTTGCTTTACCAGTATAGGGTATGTTGGATGAGCAACTTTTTAACCACTGACCATCAAAGACCAACTTAGACCATCTCAAAGCAGGTTCTGAAAGGAGAACCGGTGTTGGGTTCACTGTAAAACCTGCTTTAAATCATTTGAGTGTAAACACCCTGAACATATTACAAACATGCATTTGTTGTATGTTATTTGTAGATAAGTAAACCAACTCTTTTTAAAATAAACAGAATACATTCCATATTCCAGATGCCATCTTCACACATACTAATGCATCAACTCTGTATTAGAGTAAATGTACCATTAAACCTACCAGAGAAAGCGGTAACTTGCTCTTACAGCCTGCAACACTGGGGGCATGCAGGTAATAAAAAAAATATATATACATGGGTTGGACAATGAAACTGAAACACCTGGTTTTAAACCACAATAATGTATTAGTATGGTGTACTCGGGCCTCCTTTTGTGGTCAATACAGCGTCAATTCATCTTGTGAATGACATATTTTAGATACAATCCGGGTTAACACCCAAAAATTCCTTTCAGACAGCTTCCTCTTGTGTCCACAGTTAATCCTGTTGGATGTGGTTGGTCCTTCTTGGTGGTGCTGACATTACCCTGGATACTGTGGCTCTTGATACATCACAAAGACTTGCTGTCTTGGTCACAGATGCACCAGCAAGATGTCCTCTTTTGAACTCTGGTTTGTCCCCCATAATGTTGTGTTCATTGCAATAATTTGAGCAAAACTGTGCTCTTACCTGCTAATTGAACCTTCACACTCTGCTCTTACTGGTGCAATTAATGAAGATTAAACACCAGGCTGCTCCAATTTAGCCATGAAACCTCCCACACTAAAATGACAGGTGTTTCAGTTTCATTGTCCAACCCCTATAGATATAATGTATGTGTGAGCAAGGTAACCTTGGAGGAAATGACAACACAATGATGGCGAGTAAGGAGGGGGAAACACGTCCAGTATGTAAACTGATGGTGCCGACAGCCAATATGTTTTACTCATTAAGACTGCACTGCCCCAACATAAGGCCCACCCCAAATGTCAACACATAACTCACTTCACTCATGTAAGTATAACACAGGTGAATCTCAAAGACTGATCCTACTTAAATTAACTGAATGTGAGACTTGTCTATTCAGAGTTCTGTTGGCTTAATTGTTTTAAGTGATCAAAACTGTGAACAAAAAGTTCTGTTAACTTGAAATAGTTCATTAAGTGCAGCAAAAGTTGGTCTTGAGCTTTTCTCAGCAGTATTTTCATCAGGACAGGCAAATCCCACCTTTATCAAACAACTTTAAGCCCTCTGTTCCAAAAGTGGGAAAGTGTGGCGCCAAGCACTTCCCATATCCTTCCGATGTCCTGTGCCATAAAACCGGGAATAATGCTAACAAACCGTGGCTGGGAGATTAACATGGCAATTAGCTGAGAAGCAATTATCAGCTGGCGAGATGAAAGCGACTTCTCTTCCAAGGTGTTTCTTTATGCGCTCAATAGCTGTTGAGGAGTTTGATAAATTGTCAGCGCGAGTTTGTCTGATGTTGTAGTTCACAGCTGACGGATCTGTTGCAGGACTGCTACAGTTGTGTGAGAACTCCACTAATGAGGCAGGTTTTTTTTGTCTTTTCATTAACCTCGTTTGACACCTCCCGCAAACCATGCAGGGGTTTATGATGACACCGAATTAACGAGGAAGCGCAGAATTAGAGAATGTGCCGCAGAAGCACTGCCAGGGAAAACACCATAGGGGAAAACGGAGGCGGCAGCTTCAGAACTGAGTGAAACAGATGTGTAGTGTGGCAACATTTTAGGAAAAAGAGCCTCACCATGTGTTACTTGATAAGAGCACCTTCTGTGAGTCAGCCTGGCTCTTACTTACCCTCATCAGTCTTTGCGTTTGATTCATATTAAAATGTCACATGCTGTTTGCCTGGCAGTGCCACTATGTCTAAGCGGTGATGTGGTATTATTCAAAGTGTGCTGTCATTAAAACTGGTGATGCAACAACTCTCGTACACTCGGCAGCGCTAGGCTTTGTCTGCTCTGAGGTGTTCTGAACTCATCAAAACTCAGTTTTATCAGAATTAAAATAGCACACTTACTGCATATTAAACTCTGTATATAAAATGGCCGAACCTCTTGTTGTAGTCCATCCTGACCTCCTTCACTTTTAACTGATTTAAATGAACGTGAACGTACATCAAAATTACAAAGTTTATCAATTTAAAAAGAATCTTGTTGTTAAAGAACATAACATGGACCTATCCCAGAGTTCTAGAGCTAGTTTAGAGCACTTTAGATCAGTAAAAGTTTATTATTGTTGGTCACAGTCAGAAAAAATAAGCAAGGCACTGAACTCCCCAGCTCCCAGGGTGCTGAGGATAGGGCTGCCCACCGCTCAGGGTATGTGTATGAAGTCAGCATTTGAAGACAGTAAGTTCCACCACTACTATGGTGTCAGGACACAGAAGGTTCTAGATGCTTGTCTTCCGTGCATCTTGAGGTCAAGCCAAGCTGTCAGGTTTTGACCATTACCATTAAGTATTATATAAAGTTATATAAAGTTAAGAGAAAAAGGGGGAAAAGGGTAAAAAAAACATAATTGATGAAACTAAATATACCTTAAATTTATGAAAATAACTGATACAATTTACAATGAATTATTTTTCATTTCTTTTACTTTTTTTCAGTATCTGTTAGGGAGTGCAGGCTCCAATGAAAAAGGTTCCCATTGCTTATAGTACTGAAGATGATTACAAAGTTTTTGGTTCTACCTATTCTATATAGAATCAAGCCTAAAATGCTTGAAGCATAACAAGGCGAAGCATCCAAATCATTGCTACAATGGTTCTATACACAGTCATTGCTTTAACTAAAGACCCCTTAAATAATTCTTAAGCGTACTGTCTAATACACTGCACTGGTATGAGCATCAAGACAGGTGTAATTAAACAGATCAGATATTGGTCAGGCATGACCGATTAACATTTGATACTGTTTCGTAGTCACGGTCATTAAAAATCGTCATTAAAACTGGTCATTAAAATGTAATGTAATTTTTTATAAAACTTTCCAGAAGGTGCATTATGGTATATTACCCTCCACTGTACAGTTACACTGTCTCAACAGAGCACTGGTACCAGAACAGCCCTATATGCCTAACCCGCGCCTCACTAACTTACCCTGAAATCAGCAAAATCAGAATTGCAAATAAAACAAAACAGTAAAGAAATTGGAACCGCGTATCCAGAGTTAAAGCTGTGTGAAAGGGTGCGGTTCTACAGCGTCAATGCGGTTCAGACACACTGTTGTTTATATTTGATAAACAATGAACCACCGACACACAATGAAAACGAGAAGTCGTTTCCCAAAATAACACCGCAAGAGCTTCAAGCACTCCCTTACTTCACACCTTCACTCCTCACTCTAAATCATTTACCCGCTCACCCCTTCACCCCTTCCTACCTGATTCGTCATCAGACTTGTTCTCATTCTCTGAGTCGGTGAGCGTGAGGGCGGAGTTTTCACGGCTGGACAGGCCCGAGCTGCGCCGGGATTTGATGTCACGGGCGCTCCACAGCTGCATGGCTCTCTCTGGAGAAATGGGGCCCTCGGGGTCCGAGTCTGCATCGGAACCGGTGCTCAGAGAGTATCCGTGCAGTATCCCCAGGTCTGGGCAGTAGGCATTCTGATGGGGGGCAGGTTCACAGATGCCCAACTCAGCCAGGGTGAAGTTTCCTAAGAACACACACGAAGACACAAATCAAACTCACAGATTATTCACTCCAGTGGGAGAGGACGGGTTCTATTCACAGAGCATGGAGAGGGTCTGAACTATCTAGGTTCTAGACACCTGTCTAGGTATCTAGGTTTAGGATTATTTACGCCATCAAGAGCCCCAAGACAGTTTTCCAGTTTATAATATTTGATTTAGTGTGTGTGTTAGTGTGTACTGTATATGTATAAATAAACCAATGCATCAAATAAAAGGCCAAACATGATTTTAATAAAATAACATAATCAGATAAAGCATATTGTCGTCTGACATCTTTCCAGTGAATGAAATTTATGGATTCCTAATCCTCCAGTATTTAAGGATTCTTTTATTTTTTTTATTTATTTATTTTTATTTTATTTTATTTTATTTCAATGCCAATTTGGACAATGTACTGGACATGGGGGTCCATTCTTGTATGGTTACACTGAAGGCAAAGCATAGACACTTGGATGCCACATTTCAAAGTAAAAGATCATCTGTAACATTAGCACCACAGCCTAATACCTAGTAGGCCTCCCTTGTGCCACCACAACAGATCTGTCCATTTAAAGAATAGAGTCCATTAGACCTCTACGGGTCTCTGTTCTGTGGTATCTTGTACCAATAATAAAGTTATTGTCAGATCCTTAAAGTCCTGCAAATTGTACAGTGAGACCTCCATGAGCATCAGTGAGCCTTGGTCACATATGACCCGATGAATCATCCACCGGTTGATCTTCCTTGGACCACTTTTTGTAGGTACTGTCCACTGCATACTGAGAACGCCCCACAAGACCGGCCTGATGTGTTGTAGATGTTCTAACCCAGTCATTTAACCACAACTACAGCAGCTTAAGTTCTTCAGGTCTTTCAGTTTATTGTATTGTTCAGTGACAGATATTGACAGAAAGGCTGTGGACTGGACAGTAAACAACAACATCAACTATAGTATTTATTTATTTATTTATTTATTTTTATAGGATCTTGTCATCTATTGTTCAACATCAGATAAGAGCAGAAATGTTGCTGATTGGATCATAAACAACAGTTGACCAGCGTCACATTGAGTGGGATGTAGGGAGAGAACGCCATCTACCCAAACAGAGAAAGCATGGCCAATTTCGTTCTCTCTCAGACTCCGGCTGCCAATGGCAAGCAACATGACCCAGGATTTGAACCTGCAATCTTCAGATCATAGTAGTAGCACATTAGACCTCTGAGACCCCCAATTTTGGAACACTTGTACAACTTGCACACATTTGACATCTATATTATGATTCACAACAAGCTCCAATCCACCGGTGGCCCTGTTTTGCCAAATGCACAAAAACCAGCCTCCAATGTCCACAAAGAAGAGTCTAGAACACAGACACCACAGCATGCTTTTCCCTGCTATGGAGCTCATAAATAAGGAATGAATGGATGGAAATGGTAGATGAGTTTAGATGAGTATGGTTGAGTTTAGGTTCAGTTTGCATTACAGTTAAGTGTGGGGTTAGGGTTCATTCTTTCTGAAATCAGGCTGCAAAGTGTCTTCCTGGACTCACTGTCCGAAATAAGGCTCTGTACAGCATTAAACAGTGGTCAATGAGGTTTGATTGCGTGTGTCTTAAACTACGTGATGCAGTCATTCAAATGGCTAAACTTGAATATAAGTCGTTTTGATGCCTTTAGTCTTTCCTCATCACACAATCTTACCTACTCCACTGCTTAATGCTGTAAAAGGCTATTTAACATTCTGACTGTTGACTAAATGTTCTCGGAGTTCTTTTCGGTACCAATAACCAGCGCTTCTCTTTTCATTTGATACAGTAGGTTATCTGTGAACACATAATCCATTCTCAGCCACATAAACAGACAGCTCTATTCCAACCCTAAGGCAAGGAATTCAACAAAGCCTGACAGTGTCTACTGAAACAATATTCTTGACAATGATCTAGACTGCGCCGGAAAACTGATTTTGACAGCGTCTGCTACCATCTCGCTCTTCCGTCTGCACTGTATATCCATTGTCACTTAGCTCCCTCTCTCAGCTTGCCTATAGAGATGCAGTTGCCTGTACACCTGCACCATAAGCCCAGATTAATTTCTTTAAAAAACTCACATCATTATATGATTATTATCAATTATGGCATCTCCTTTGGTCGAATCAGAGCTCATTTAAAGAACGACTAATTTTCATTTATTAATTCTAAGTGAGTCAAAGGTGCCTCTTTAAGCCTGAGGGATTTCAGAAATTGATATTTAGGCCACAGTGATCAGTGTTATATACTAATGAAAAAGGATGAAGTTTTTAATCAAAGCAACACCATTCCATCTGTGAAGCATGCAGGTGGAAGCATCATGCTGTAGTGCTGTAGAGAAGGTATTGTGAAAAAAGGAGCATAATTCATAAATACTGAAGCAACATCTCAAGCTATCATCCAGAAAGCTGAAACTCGGTCCCAAATAATTCCTCTAACTGGACAACGATGAAGAGAGCTATGACAAAATGATTGAGGACAGCAAATTAAAGGCATTGGAGTGGCCTGGACTCAGTTCAAAAGCATGTTTAGGCAAGGAGGCCAACACATGACTGATTTAGACCATTTCAGTCATGAGCTAAAATCCCAGAAAAGTACTATGGGGTTGAGCAAGGCTTCCCAAAGCATTTGATTGAAGTTAAGGATTTAAAAACCCAAAGCAACCAAATGCATAAACCCACATATGATCCATTAAAAAATGATATAGTAGTATCTTAACTATTATTAGTGTGTTGACCATTCCAGCTCCGTCCTGATCTAGTGTGCTTGTATACAGCTTCTGGAAATGTGTAATAATATTTTTACAATAAACATTCAAAAATGGTTAAACAATCCCAAAAGAATGCACTAAAATATTTCTGTAATATTTTCACCATAAATCAAATGGCTCTATGTGACATTTTCTGATCACCAAATTTGGAAAAATCATAGACCTAATAGCATAGTTACAGTTTTATTATTTATTATATTTCTTCTCCCACAGTAATGAATGGTGGACTGTTAAGAGATAATGATAGAATGGGCAGATCTGCCTGCCTGCCATCATCAACTGGTGTGTGAATAAATGAGCTTTGGGACCCAGAACGGCAAGTTTTTTGAACATCATTGCAACCATCTCTCAACATCATAGCAACACGATATCATTGATTTACCAACACAACAGCAACAACCTGGGATACCATAACAACCACACAGCAACTGCTTGGTGGTTAAGTTGCTAAATTAAACACCACAGCAAACAGCTGCAATACTATATCAACTTACAGTGCACGCTACAACCACAACCACTCTGCAGTCCATCATTTAGCCAAACCCCCACAAAACGTTCTTCAAAACGTCTTTTACATCTGACCAATTTTCAGATTTGCACCAACACACACACAATTCCTGCAGGAACTGCACTCTCTCATCCAGAAATGACTTGCTGTGGAAGTACAATTACATAAAATGCACGCGCTTGAGAACAAAACTGCTCCAAATGGTTCTTAGAGACACCATAGAAGAGCGATAAATAATATGAATATCAAACAAGCCTAGCAGAATAACTTTCATACATCCAGACTTTCCAGAGCTTAAAAGTGCATAAACATGTTGGAGCTGTGAAGACGATGTCCAGCCACTTTATTCTATACTCATGAAAGTGAACTCGAGGTCAGAAGACTAATGTTTGGGAAACAGTAACTCGGGGGAACAAAAAGTCAGTGTCATAGGAGTTACTAGGTGAAGCCTCCAAACAGCCGTAAAACCTTTAGTGCTCGTGGCCCAGAGTGTTGACTGAACACACAGGTTCATAGCTCCAGGCAGAGGCAGGTCTGAGGGCTTAAGCTAGTGGATCTGAGTTCAGACAGTGGGCCGTGTACAGAGCAGGGCTACCTGTGGCTAGGCTTAACGGGCCTATTGTACCCTGCAGCGCACGCCTGCCGAGCACCTCTCATCCATCTTACCCCACACACACTCACTCACACACACACACACACACACACACACACACACACACACACACACACACCCACACACACACACACACACACACAGCAAACCTCCAGCGACTTGCCAACATTTCCCATCGGCTGCTCTGCATCCACGACCCATCCCCCAATAAATATACAGTATAACATCATCCAGATTGAAGCACATCAAACTAAATCAATAAACACAATGGAGGCCCAATTACAGCTAAGCCGAAGGAAAAGCAATTAAGGGGAAAAGGCATGCGCAGCCACTTTCTTCTGTATAGTAATTAAAAGAGCATTGTCGGTGCAATCCCTCACAATCAGCTAAGAAGGAAAGTGCAATTTCAATCATTAACAGTCTTCGCTACAAAGTGTAGATCAGCAAGGATTACTTTGTTCAAGATCATGTGCTCGTTTGAGGACATAAAGTTTTATGCTTTTTATAAAAAAAAAATATACGACTTTAAAACTTAAGTTTCATATTTTTATTAGAATTATGTTGTTTCATAATTCAGTAATGAGATTTTTTTTTAACTTCATGTAGATATAGATATAGGTATAGGTGCTCTTAGACCCACTTGGTCCACTGTCCTCCACATCTAACCCATCCACACAGTAAAACACATTCACACTAGTGAGTTCACACACTAGGGGGCAGTGAGCACACATGTCCGGAACAGTGGGCAGCCTTAACCACAGCACCTGGGGAGCAGCTGCCACTTCAGTCATTACCAGAGATTCAAACAGATGACCTTCCAGTCACAAGGCTGGTTCCCTAAACACGGCCATGACTGGAAGTACCATCCACTACAATCTACCAAAGCTACAGATCCGAACACTACAGTTAGAGCATCACTAGGATAAAGGTTGTGGTGAACTGATCTATCCATGCAATGCCTACAAATACAGTATTTTGTAGCATCTAGTACACAGTATGATTTAAGATAACCTCCTACTTGAACCCTGCTTCAAAGCACCATCATAATCATTCCATAAATATGTCATCCCAGATGTCATATTCTGTCAGACTCTGTCAATTAGTATGACATTGTGCTTCTACCACCACTGGTAACTGTCAACACAGATGCTTCAGTTTAACTTGAGTTTAATGTAATGAAGCTGCTATGATTGTAGGGCTGGACGATATTATCATAATCTCTTCAATGGTCGGGACCCCAAAGGATTTTTTGTGAGTGGTCATTTTCAGCACTGCAGTGACACTGACACGGTGGTAGTGTGTCAGTGTGTGTTATGATGGTAGAAGTGGATCAGACACAGCAGTGCTGCTGGAGTGTTTAAACCCCTCAGTATCACTGCTGGACTGAGAACAGTCCAACCGGAAATATCAGGAAATATCCAGCCAACAGCAGCCTTTGGGCAGCGTCCTGTGAGCACTGATGAAGGACTAGAGGATGACCAACACAAACTGTGCAGAAACAGATGAGATCTACATCTACAAGGAGGAGCAACTAGGTAAGAGTGTCTAATAGAGTGGACAGCGAGTGGACCTGGTGTTTAAGCAGTCCAGCAGCACTACTGTGTCTGATCCACTTATTTCAGTGCAACACACGCTACCATGTCAGTGTCAATGCAGTGCTGAGAATGACCCACATAATTCTTGCTCTGTGGTGGTCCTGTGAGGTCTCTATGCCCGGTTCTCTATGCCCAGTTCTCTATGCCCAGTTCTCAATCACTTTTGGTTTCATGAGGTTCTTTTATGCTATTACTTAAAGAACCATTCATAGCACCTTTATTTTTAAGAGTATAAAGCTCAAAGAATCAGAAAAGTGCAGCAGGAAAATATGCTCTTAATTAATATAAATAATAATGCTATTATTACATACAAACATTGTATTTAAAGAACAATAAGATAAAAATAAGTTATTTCGCTGTACTTCATACTGTACTTAACCATGGCGTGATAGTGTGACCAAAGAACAGTATGTCTGATATAGCTTATATTTTCACAGTGTGACTCTATTCATTCAAAATAAAATATATTCATAAATGAAATTAAATAAAATAAAACATATTACTATGAACACATTTTGTGGGCGACGCATGGGTAGATTAATCCATACTGTACAATCAGAGTAATTAAACACACTCTAGACTACAGTCCTACAGGACTATTCACACACCCATTCTATACTACCCATACCTGACAAGAAGTACTGCAGGAACACAGGAGAGAGCTTCACATAGGCTGAGAGAACAAGAAAAAAATCACACAAATGCTTCCACATTTACTATGAATTTACTGCAAATTATTTTTATTTTGTACAAATAAATACAGAAACGGTCATTTTCTTTTCTTTTTTTTTACCTTGTAAAAACAACAGAAACGTGTGAAACAATGTGATAATTTATGTATGTCTGCATGTGCATATGTGAGAGTGTGTGTGTGTGAGAGTGTGTGTGTGTGTGTGTGTGTGTGTGTGTGTGTGTGTGTGTGTCTGTCTGTATGTGTGTGTGTGCATATGTGAGAGTGTGTGCGTATGAGCATGCACTCGAGTGTGTGAAAATCAGCAGGTGTTCCCTCTAACCACCATCCGTTGCTTGTTGTTACTATGTGAAACACATTTTGCTCACCTCTTAAAATAAAGTGAGATACCATATTTTGTCACCGTCAGTTCAAAACCTTGTATCTCTTGAAAAGGCAACTTTACAAGAGAAGAAAAAAAAGCATTTCTATTGGTCCATTCGTTATTAAATTTTAATAAAACATAAAGAACGATTGATTCATATTATGTCAAATGAAAAATGAGTGACAGAGACAATTTAAGAAAGTCTTGGTCTTAGTCTGACTCTTTTGTGTTACTTGGCCTTTGACAAATAGTGAAACAGTTTTTAAAAGTTTGAATTGTCCTGAACCGGTGTTCACCACACAGTTCCACATCTCTCCACAGTATTGCACACACATCACACAATAACAAAACAGGAGTAAATGCAGCCTATTTTTAAAAAACAACTGCCATATAATTGACTAAACTGTCACACAACAGGACATTTACACCATTGTGGCCATGTTGGTTCCTTGCCATGCATACCTGGCCTTGAGCATTTACCTACTCATGTGTGAATAATGTTTTGATCCGTATTAAGTGATTTTTAAAAACGAATCTTTTAATTTTCTTAAACTTCAGCAGGACTAACACAAATTGTTACATTGAAATTTGTTAAATTGATAAGAGACTTTAAACTTGCCGTTCAAACATCCACACAAATATCTGATGGACTTTCTGGCTTTCTAGCAGTGTGGCCAGATCTCATCAGGGAAACACGTAAGAAGGTGAAAACCAAAAGAAGCAAGTCTACCAGTGGTCTCTTCATTCAACCAGGACCCCAATGGTTGGTGTAAGCATTAAGCCCAAATAAGGGAATATTAAAAAAAAAAGACATCTCAACAATTTTTAATATTGTCAAAAAGTTTATTTTTATTGTTCACAATTTAATAAAAATAATAAAATAATTTAGTGTAATAATTTTATGTAATGTAGTAAAACCTGAATTTAAATATTGTAATAACATAAGATTCTAAGATTTCTGATTTTCATGAGCTCTAAGCCATTCTGTTCAACAGTAAAGAAAAGTATGAATTATGTTACGTTACATGTAATGAATATAAAATATGACAGTTAATTTTTTGTATGAAATCATGAACATGAACAATATTCCACAATTCCATCTGTTACTGATTTATAAGGAAATTTATAAGACAAACAAACACCAGGGGCGACAACAATGCCTTCATGGGCTGAGCCCCGGGACTCAGTCAGGTGATGCCACTGTTCATAGCTGACTTTGAGTTAGTTGTTCTAGAAGTCCTAGTCATGGCAACATCAGTGGGTCAATAATAAATTCATACTCAGCAAGCAATGAAAACGGTGCAAAGTCATTTTACATCAAATCATACATAAAATCAATTCAGTTCTCTTTGATTGCCTATAAAATAACTTTTTTAGCCTCCCAAAGAAACTCTGTGGCTCCAATAGTGTTAGTTACTGAAGTGAAACATTTCTGTCAAAAAAAAAAGGTGCTGAGAAGGCCAGGAGCAGGAAGAGTGGAGATGCTTTCCGCTCACAATGCAATCTTCTTTAAAAAAAAGAAGACGAAGTGGCCTTATCTGGCACTGCTCAGTGCAAAAAAGAGAGTCCCGCTGTGTTTTTTACTCTCCACACTTCAGCTGTCTGCTGGGGAAAAGAGGGTCAGAACAGTGCAGATTCCCCTCAAAATCCTCTTAAAGGTAGCCTTGAGAAGGCACATTAAAAATAATCGTTACAACAATCTCAAGCAGGGTTTTACTCCAGGCACAACTACGCTACAGACCATCTCTCTGCATCCTTCCTTACAGAGTGATTTCATCAAATATGAATGAATTAAAGTCTGGTCTCCTTTTTAAAAGAAAGATATCCCGAGTATCCCCGCGAATGCAGCCGATTTCAAATCAATTTTCTCCCATTTCCTCAATTCAGGGAAAAATGGTGGCATGTTCATGGAGATCTGAATACGGCTGAACCCGAGAGCTGCATATACAGTGATCTGCAAATTGCAAAGTAATGGAAGGGTTTTTTTTCCCTTCTCACGTTTATGAAATCATACCAAAACCAGAGGGGGTCACGCTGTGCACAATCGTCAAGCTGGCGTCCTTCATAAAGAGAGTTTATTGCAAGACATGGGAGGATCCATCCCGAAGATTCCCAGGCACAAGGAGATCTATCCTTAAAGCATGCCAAAACTGCCAATGCCCATGTGTTCTAGCTTCTCCACAGCGATGAACTTTGGAAAAAACACTTAAATCCTGGTGGAGTGAGAACACAGCACACGTGTTCACATACTGTTTTGTGATATTAAAGTTACGAAGCATGTCCCTCGTTCTGTGTCTCGAGCCATTTTGTTCTCTCACATTTCCAGAGATAGCTTCATTTTCGGCCTTTTTATGAGGTTTGATGGCACGGCACCCTGCTGACTGACAGCCGGGTGAACGTAGAGGGCGGGGGCTGTTAGTTTCAGCCTCTAACGCTTCACTCACAGAGCTACACGAGGCCTGTCCCAAATGGCACAGAACGCCCTGCAGGGCTCATCCATGTCATTACTTTAACATGCTGACATTAATAACATGCAGACGTAGAGAACAAGAGTCATTGAGGGAGCTAAATTTGAAAGCATGCATTTGGGACAGAGCTGTGTGATGTACAAGCCTTGCTTGTGTGTTTTAAAACGGGAGAAGGTGCTAATACACCTTAAAGATGTCTTTACAGGCTTGGACTTGAGGCCATGATGTCTATGTTATGCCAAGTCTTAAGATTTATGAGTGAAGACTCTCTATTTTGAGACATAAATGTTAATGCCTTAGGACACTGAAGCAGTCACTGAAGTGTTTTGAAGAGAAGAAATGACTTAAGATACCATTTTTACTTTTACTATGTGAAACAATTTAATTTGAGAAAAGATTTGTTTATTAAGATGATTTCATTGATTTTTCATATTTACACTATTCTATAGTACTATACTGTACTGTACCATAATCCTATCCAATACTACAGTTTACTATACTGTACTATACTGTACTATACTGTACTATACTGTACTATACTGTACTGTACTATATTATACTATAATGTACTACACTGCACTTTACTATTCCTATTAATTCTACACACTTTTTTAAATAACCGTAATACATAATTTTGTAGTGAAAACTATAACCATAAGGAAGGATTTTTCATACTAATACTATACTATATTATACACGACTGTACTATACTGTACGTACTGTAATATACTGTACTATACTATATTATACTTATTAATTATACAACTGATTGGAAATAAATGTAATAAATTATTTTGTAGTGAAAACTATAACCATAAGGAAGTTAATGGATTTGTCATATTAATATTATATTATACACTATCGTACTATACTGTACCGTACTGTAATATACTGTACTATACTATAGTATACTTTTAATTATATATTAACTGATTTTAAATAAATGTAATAAATAATTTTGTAGTGAAAACTTTAAGCATCTGGATCCACTGTGACTCTATTCAGAAAGAAGCAGATAAGACTTTTATTTTAGCTTTATTTATTTATTTATTTATTTATTTATTTATTTATTTATTTAAAGTACAAACTGGATTAATGATCAAGGTTCTTTGCAGTTACTTTCCTAGCATTTCTCAGTAGCCACTAAATCTATGTAAACCATGCTGCTTCACACAGCCCTGTTTTCCACACACCATGAAAACCTAAGACGTGACAAAGGATTAGTCATATGACCAGCTCCTCTCAACACAGGAGGTCACTCAAAACATCTTGCAACAAAGCCCAACAGACTCTTTGATGATATAATTTGCAAGATAGGGTATCGGTTAACTTCTCTCCTATCACTAACACAAGGCTCTTGGCAATGATCCCACCGCCTGAGAACCTGTAGAAGGTTCAAAAGAAGTACACTCACAGCTCTGGGGAGCCTAGAAAAGCCATGGAGGCAAGCAATGGGAGTGGGTGATCGTGGTAAATGAAAAGAGTGTGAGTGAACCATTGCTGTAATTGAGTAAACAGCAATAAGAACCCACAGGAGAGCTTTGGGTGAGGGGGTATCCCACTGCTTGAAACTTGTCACTGCATTGTGAGAGACATTTTGGGGAGGAGGAAAATGGGGGGAAAAAGAGAGAGAAGGGGGGGTCGGAATGTGATCTAAACTCACACAAATTATATAAAACATTCTGGAAGTGGAGAAAGAGGAGAAAGGCACGATGCATTAGACGTTACAATCAATGCCCTCTCTTGCGGGTGTCTAAGGGGGTGTGCAGGCATGTGTTCAGTGTCAGAAATCAGCATATTCTGAATTTGATGTGGGAAATATTATACTGAGGTTATGTGATGACAGAGGCACAGTTTTAGTGCCTTAATAATAATAATAATAATGATGATGATGATGATGATGATAATAATAATGATAATAAAAATAATAATAATGATGATGATGATGATGATAATAATAATAATGATGATGATGATAATGATAATAATTATTATTATTATTGTTGTTGTTGTTAATAATAATAATAATAATAACAATAATAATAATAACAATAATAATAATAATAATAATAATAATAATAATATTAATATCAATATTAATATTATATGGTGCATCCATATTAGTTGTCCAATAAACTGTACAATTTCTCTCTATATTTATTTATTGTGCTGTACATTTTCATCAGAATTTAGGCCAGATGATCAAACTTTTTTTACAGTACTTTATTTATTTATTTTAGTTCACTTTAGTTTTCAAAACTTCAGGATTAGAATGTATTTTATTTATACTTATATTATTACATTTAATATATATCTTATTTCTCTCTACTCTCAAATCAGAGAAACCCCTTCTAAAGGCCTTACAGCAGGAACTTGATTAGTAATATTTGTCTCTAATGACCAAACAGCATGGGCACAAATAAATAACCCTTTTAGTCTTAATTTGACTCTTGGTTTCCCAACCCCAGCAGAGCTGGTGTTTTAGTCACGCTTGCCTGCATTAGTTTCTTTCTGTGGAGCTGGAACTCACACTGAGGTAATATGCCAGCCCTGCTCAGCCCTGAAGCCTGTGTAAAGCCCATTGTTGGTCCCAGGGGTGGAAACTGCTCGCCGGTCATTATGCTTCGTCAGGCTCATAAAAGAGCCGTTTAAGTTTGGAGAGTCTGTGAGAGGTGGACTGATTGGCCATTTGAGCGGCAAGAAATGGCCTCTGCTCCAGCAGGAGGAGGAGCTGATGTCTAATCGCAGAACAGTAGAAATCTCAAGCTCTCTGTGACCCCTGCAACCATAGTGTTGATAATGACTGATAATGTCCATGTTCGCTTTGCTGATTACATTTCATGCTTAGCAAAGGCACCAAGACTATTTGGCCCTGTGGAAGCCATCACAGAGGGAGACTGGCATGTGCTGAGGCCTGTGGATGCATTTCGTTACAAACCTTCCACTTTCAAACTGGAACATCAGTTACACAGGTTTTGAATGTGACAGGCTGTAATTAGCTATGACCCCATTATTAAGTACAGTTTTCAAAGAGGAAGTGAAACTATGCTATGATGAATCATCTGTGGGGCCACTTTGGCACTATTCCATTGCATGGTACCTGGTACTCCTCCACCACAGCTCCCCCACATAATGTAACTGGTAAAACACAAAAACAATGGGTTGTAGGTCTTTAATATCCTAAATGACTTATCTATCGAGATAAAGGCTCCAGGGTCCAGTGATTTTGAGCTCGATTCACGCTCAGTCACTGTCTGTGAGGAGTTTTGCGTGTTCTCCCCGTGTCAGTGCAGGTTTCCTTGGGGTATTCTTGTTTCCTACTGCCTTGCAAGGCATGGTGGGTGAATTGATTATGCTACATTGCCCTTAGGTGTGAGTGTGTATGAATGGTATCCTGTGATGTACTGGCACCCTGTGCAGGGAAATTCCAGGTAGGATCAATTGGATCTGTTGTGACCCTCTTCAGGACTAAGAGGATTAAATAATGTCTGACTGTCTGACTGACTGACTGACTGACTAACGGACTTTAAGCTCATTACAGACAGACGAGCAACATATATGGTCCCTTTGCAGTCTCAATTTTTAGATAATGCTTTATTTAAAAGATTAAACCGAAGCCTGAGTTGCCCACTTAGATTTCTTGCTTTGGCCTGGTTGGTACCTTGGTACCTGGTTGGCAGGTGAATATACTGGCAGAGCAGACTACATGTGGATGCAGAAAAGGTAATGATGGGTGAGAACTCAAGGCAAGTAATCAAATGCAGGTGGTTTAGATTCACAGACTTATAACATGCATGCCAAATGTTTGTGGACACCCCTTCTAATGAATGTATTCAGCTCCTTTAGGTTGCACGTACAGCTGGTCTAGAATACGGACGGAATAAGACTCTCTGGAGCAGATAAACATGAATCTATGGGCACCATTGATAAAATGATATAAAGCTCTGGAACATTTGTGATCTGTCCAGTAGTCTGGGATGAGCTGTGGAGATGGAGATGAGGTGGAGTGATCCCAACTCTCTGAAATGCCCTTGATTTTAGAAGAGCTTGTGTCCCAGTTCTTTTGTCCATGTTTTTCATAGACAAGGAAGAATAAACATTGCACTGAGCACAGGAATCAGATGAGTTGGGTGAATTAAATAGGCACAAGCATGATTCAGCACAGTGTTCATGTACCCTGCATGTTTGTTAGGAGTTAAATGAAAAGCGAGGAGCAAATGCATGATGGAGTGAGGAGTCAGAGAGTGAGAGATAATGCTGCAGCTAGACGTGGAGCAGATTAAACCGATGGACCTGCTCTTGGGTCACATCCTCTGAAACTGCTGTGCATGACCTGATAAACACTTCAAAGCATTATGCTCATAAATAAGAAATAAAAAAAATAATGAAAAACGAAAGTGAGAGTGGCTCGCAGATAGCTATCGCTTTGTTCCTGGGAGGGGAAGATGTTCTTCATTGCAGGAAAACGCTGAGGAGGGAAGAAGTGGACGCTTCTGTTAAGAGAGCACTTTTCTCTCCTCCTAGGAGCGCCGGTGGGGATCCAACACTTACCTGTGGGAGGCTTTGTGGTGCTTACAAAACTTTGATCATAGACATGCCACCGCTACCTCTGCTATCACACCATCCTTTTCCTCGATTTATCTCTCCATGTCCTCCCTGCTGCCCTCACTATCCGCCGCTCAGACTGCCTCTGCACTCCGAAGGCATGTCTAATGGCAGGAATCTAACTTTTATAGTCAAAGTAGGATTTAATATGAGATTAACATGAGGCCCTGCTTGCTTTATGGCTCATCATGGAAGTTCTGGAGGTCAGAGACAGATGAATGACAGTAGCAGCTGCCTGTTCAGTCAGGCTGAGAGTGACTGATCGACTTCAGTGGGAGAGTGGCAGAGCAGTGATGGAGAGGGTCGCTAATGAAGGGCTGTGATGTACGTGGAGCCCAGAAGATTTAACAGCGCCTAATTCTGATGAACATGCAAGTGAAGAGGTTAGGGTCTATTTTCAGGTGTAGTAGGTGTGTAAACTGCACGGATAATGCTGTACAATAATGGCTGTGTCTCAGCAGTATCATCCTGTTCTTCTTTAAAAACAGTTTTCTGTTTTAAAATTGATGTAAAATGGGAACAAACAGCCAATGTGAGCAGTATTGTCCCCTTTACAATGAAATGAATGAATTGTGAAACAGCAGCATCATGGTATGTTCAATATCTGGTGGCACCAAAGGACTTGAGAAAAAAAGGATCTCCCTTCCAAAAATGTTTTTAGAGAAGGTCATACTGCATTTTCACATTTCAGATCTCTTCTGAAAATGGTTCTGGTTGCAATGAGGGCCAGATATCAGTAGAGTAAACAGTCCTCCGTTTTGGAGGATCTAAAGCCATGGGTTATGTTACGTGATGCTTCTGCAGCGATTGTCAGTCTGACCAAGTCTGTGCTGTTGCCTCCAGTAGTGGCTTAATCTAGTAGATTAAACTGATCAACCATAGCGTTATGACCACCTTGTTTCTACATTCACTGTCCATTTGATCAGCTCCACTGATCATACAGGAGCACTTTGTAGTTCTATAATTGCAGACTGTAGTTCATCTGTTTCTCTGCATACTTCATTATCCTCCTTTCACCCTGATCTTCAATGATCAGAGGAGGTATTATGTGGATGGTGTGTGTAAGTGCATGTTGCACAGTATGAGTGGATCAGACACAGCGGTGCTGCTGGTGTTCAACCTTTAGGACTCTAGGCTAGATTTGTGGGAGGTTTTCGTAGTTTGACGTACTTTTATTCACTAACAAATTTGGAAAGTATTTAAAGGAGGTCACATAAATATTGGTGTTTTCAGGAGATGCTAGGCTACTCAAATTTGTCATCATTAGAACATGCATTTCATTATTTACTATAAGGAATAAAAACATCTTTTCTCAGACAGCGTCATTTTCCTCTGTAACCCATATCTGGGTCAGTGACAGCAGCAGCTCCGCCCCCTCTTTCTGATCAGTCAGAGTCTGTATGCAGTTTGAGCATGTACATGTGGACAGAGTTGTAAACATGCACTGGGCAAGGGTGAACACGCACTGCTTCTTTGGCATTTAAACTGGGATTTAATTCAGCTGGAAATTAGTGAATTTATGTCACATAGTTAAATATGGAATGTCATCTTTTTATAATATCTGTATCATTTCTGTAGGCAACTCTAAAGCCTCAAAAATGGAATGAAACTGCCTGTAAAGTGTGGAACTCTGTTTGTAACAGTTCTTAGAATATTTTTACAACACTAGACAAAACTCGGATATTGCTAATTTAATAGTATTGGCTTTTTTTTTTACTTAGTGTACTTAGGTTTAAGTGCCTGATATGTCCATATACCTGAAGTCTCTCCAAACAGAAATTGAGTAAATGGAACAATTACATTTTATAGGATGAGAACGTGGGTGAAAAAAAAAGAGAAAACAGCAGATCTGTGTAAAGAACTAAAAGCAAGGAAAATGAAAACTAATAGGAGAAACCAAATATGGAAACACATTGCAGGAAAAGTTGAGAAGAATATGAGAAAGAAGAACACAGAGGAAGGACAAGAATCAAGGTCGGTCCACCAAGTTTCCAACCATGGCATGATGCTGTGATGGGGATTGCGGGATTGTAGTTCCATTAATGAAATCACACAGCTGGTACCGTATCTCTTTGGATCCCTGCTAAGGTCTGATCCCTCCCCTAGAGCCACAGCTCAAGCAACTATTGCGTACAGGCACATACACTCACTCACAATGTGAGCACAAAGTCAGTATCCACCTTTCAGGGAAGAAATGCAGTGCATTGTGCTCTCCTGGCAACTCATTAATGCAAAGCTCTGCAATTACATCGTGGTGGAGACCCCAGTTGGGTTCTCCATCACGACCCTTGACAGCTACAGCTGCATTTCATGGAGATGCACATTCCTTGATTCACTGTCACTGACAGGTGTGCAGGCATTGACTGAGCACCAATATTTATGAGATATTAACTCTTGGCCTGCACAGTCTGGGATGAATCTGATAATGGCTCAATATGTGAACATCTCATCTAACATATTGCATGAATCAGAAGCTTCCTCCTCCCGGCGTGACATCGGCTCCTGTACAGGACATGTCGGGGCTGTGGGTGGTGTGTTGTCACTGGTGGACTCAGAAGGGCAGGGTGTTAATTGTGAGGGCTAACACTCCGGGGTGGGTGTCCAGCCGGCTTTCACACAACACTCCAGTCCCAAGACACATGGCACATCATTAGAGCCCCCATTAGAGCCGGGGCGTAGAGTTAAGAGCATGTCTAGAACAGGGCCCTGTCACTGTCAAACGCACTGGCCCAGATGAGCCACCTGCACTACATAGCCACTCAACACCTTTTAATTGGGCTTCCAAAATAGATCTGACCCTACGGGGGACCTCGTCACCTTTCAGATACCACCTGACGTCAACTGATATTTACATGAAGATCACACGTACAGGCCAGACTCATGACACAGATCTGAAGACAGACAGAAAATGATCACAAGCCGAAGTGTGAGTTAAATTGCTGGCAACGAAGAGAGATGTTTATTTTTGTTGCCAACTATTTGTGATCAGAATCTATGAAACCGGTTACTGTAGGTGTGGGCAGCTCAAAAGTTGGCAAGATGATTCAAATGTTTGACACTTGTTTCTAATAAAGCAACAAAACAAAACAAAACAAAACAAGAGATGAATGTGAACACCTACAAACACCTGTTTCATCTGTTGCATATTAAGTGTTAGTATATACTCATTAAATGTGACAACATAAAACTTGTTTTAAAACATGTTTTTCTTAATAAATACTATAATAAATACTTATTTATTATAGCTCATGAAAATCAGAAACCCAAAATGTGTATTATAAAATTATTATTTATATTATTGACATCATTATTTTATAATTATAATTAATTCTAAGAAAAAAAAAAATATTATTTCACATTTTCTGAAACGTACTACTGCTATCTCCATAAGATCTGGAGCAGTGGCTTACGTTGTGAGAAAAACTACACTTACATTGTGCCGAAATAAATAAGCACGTGTGTCAAATACCTCTATTTGCTTACTTTAGGACAAGGACTTTTAATATGTATACTGTAGAACAAGTCATATACACTGCCAGTCAAAAGTTTTAGAACACCCAATATGGGTCCTGAAATTCTGATCGGTAGTGTACACATATTATGCAGCGACATGTTGTTAATCAAGAGATCACATCACAGCATGATGACTGTCTGAAAGTTATTTGTTTTACTGGTGTACAATCAACCACCTCCGTTTCTCACTGTTCATTTTTTATCACCTTCACTGACCACACAGGACCACTTTGTAATTATATAATAGACTGCTGTCCATTTGTTTCCTGCATACATTGTTAGACTTCTTTCACTCTGTTCTTCACAGTTCAGGACCCCACTGGACCACTGCAGTGCTGTCCATTGGACAAGAGTCTAAATGTAGAACTACAGAGTGCTCCTGTGTGGTCAGTGAAGCTTATAAAAAATGAACAAAGTGTGGAGAAACAAGGAAGTGGTCATAATGTTGTGGTTGACTGTAAACCAGTAAAACAAATCGATTCCAGAGCCATCGTGCTGTGATGTGATCTCTAGATTAACAAAACGTCACTGCATAACATATGTACACTAACGGTCAAAAGTTTCAGAAACAATATTGGGTGTCCTAAAACTTTTGACTGGCCGTGTACTTCTAGTACATTTAGTGTAGTATGTCACATACTTCTAACTTACAGATATTGTAAGTTCTGGAACTATATATTGTCACTTTGACATACATACATACATACATACATACATAAATAAATAAATAAATAAATAAATAAATAAATAAATTCCAAAACGTATAGTAGTATCATGCAAATCACATTAACTTAGCCAATTACACCGTTTAAAGTGTACTGAAATACAGAATAAATGGGTCCAAAGGGAAGTTATTCTGCATATATCTCAAGCAGACGTTTATTATATAAAAATACACAAGGCTCCAGAGTCTCCAGGCAATGCTGCTAAAAAGGCCACCATATAAGGAGACAGACTGGGTTTGACATAGTATTAAATACCCTGCACTCAACAGCCCCTTAGAGTAATTGAGCCCAAGGGCAAGCTCCTTCAAATGGGCCTGTACCCCCTGCCAGTCAGCCTCACTACCCAGTAACAAATGGTTTTACTCAAACTAAGTGCTTCCACAACAGTGTGGGACATACAGGGAACGCCGTCTGTAATTAGGATGGGCTTAACACGAATAGTGTCAGGAGAGGTGACATAGCTGTCTGAACTGTGCATCTAATCAGCATGTCAAGATTGCTGGTAAGGACCATCTGACCTCACACTAGCCTTCGGGCCTCAGTACACCCACTCCTGGCTCATCCTCTTATAAACTGGCCCCCCATTGATGCAGTAAGCCCTGCACTTAGTGTCCTTAGCTTTCCGTTGTGGTAGCAAAGACATTAGCTACTTTATTCCCAGTTTGCAAACCAATTTGCCCCCAATCCTCCCTTCAACACAAGCTGGTAATCCCCACAGTCCTTTTAAAGGGCCAGATGTTAGTGAAAAGGGGAGACATTCTTAAGACAGGAGAATTGGGGCATCCAAGCCTGAATCACACTCTCATCCAGTCAAAGCCTCGGGACTTTGGGCTTCTCTCCATATGTGGCACCAGGGCCAAGCACAAAGCCCATGAGCCATAACTGAGTCAGGCAGCTTCTGTCGAGAAGCCAAACACAACAGTAGCCCCAGTTCACTAGGCCACACATTTCAGCCTCTGATGAGCTGCACCAAAAGCTGTCTAAGCGTTTTCCCGGTGCTGAACATGTTCAGAAAATAATGACTAAGCAGATTCAGACAGTTTGACCTCTTACACTCTGTGACTTTTATTGGACCCTAAGGAATATAATTCGGTAAATACAAGTGCATCTCAGGGAATTGTGTGTCTGGTTCAGCACACGCAAGCGCAATCATGACGAAGACTGCTGACCTGAGAGTTGTCCAGAAGATGAAATTCACCACCCTCTGCAAAAAGGGTCAGGCACAGAAGGTTATTGATGAAAAGGTGCTAACCAAAGTATATTCAAGGACAGTTGACTGGAAGAGGAAAATGTGGTGGGAAAAGGTGCAGGGATGACTACAGTCTTGAGGGCATTGTTAAGAAGAATCAATACAAGAACTTCTGAGAGCTTCACAAGGAGTAGACAAAGGCTGCTGTCACTACACACAGACATCTCCAGGAAAGGGGCTCCAAACTGCAGCATTCCTAATATCAAGTCTGTCCTGAAGCAGAGACATCATTAAAAGAGTCTTACCTGAGCTAAAGAGAAACAGAACTGGACTGGTCCAAAGTCAACTTTTCAAATGAAAGTAAAATCTGCATTTCATTTTGAATTCAAGAGTCCTAGAGTTTGGAGGAAGAGTGGAGAGGCACAGAATCCAAGGTGTCTGAAGTCCAGTGTGAGGTTTCCGCAGTATGTGATGGCTTATGGTGCTGTGTCTTCTGCTGGTGGTCAACAGTGTTTTATTAAGTCCAGAGTCAATACAGCTTCTATCACGAGATTGTGGAGAACTTCATGGTTTCCTATTCCAGTAGAACTGAGCCCACAGTTGGAGGTACTAGAACACCTTTTTGTTGGAGCTACTGATGGAGGAGCATTTGCTGGGGTCTCTCTACCTGTGATAACTCCTCACTCAGTCAGCTCTATTAAATAAAGACACAGGGCTTTGTCTAAAGATGAACTATGTCCATTGCACTTGTCTCATTTGACAAATAGAGACAGGGGATGGATAGACATACAGAAGAAGGGAACAGTGTCTGCAGGCTCTGGGACACTTGAAACCAATTCCCCAGCCATCAACGAGCCAACAAGAGATCTCTCAGCTGTCACCTACTCCAGCCGAGAAAAGGTTTCTGGCTGTTTTGGAGACTTGACTCAGCTAGAGGCACAAAAGAAATAGGACGAGATGAGGGGAGAGAGAGAGAGAGAGAGAGAGTGAGAGAGGAAAAGAAAGAGAGAGTCAGGGAGAGTGCATTTAATCTCAGAGTCATTTATTTTTAATACCCGCCAGCTTCTTTGTTCTCTCTTTGATCTTCGCCTTCCTGGATTTATTGCGATACACAGACAAAGCACAGAATCAACAGAATAAAATAATGAATGAAATGTGTGACTTGACAGCTAATTCCACATCAAAACACCAACTCTGGGGGGAAGAGAATGTGAGAGAGAGAGAGAGAGAGAGAGAGAGAGAGAGCGTGAGAGAGCGAGCAAGAGAAGGACTAAGTGAAGTCAAGCACATGGTTCTTAATAAAGTGCCAAGAAGTGTCTGAGAATAAGGCGACAGAAATGCCAATAGAAAAAAAAACACAATCAAACAAAAATCCCATTTCTTTATGGCTAAAATAAAGCAGATCATGGTCACATGGCTTACGGCATTCCTAAAACACACTCCACAACAAGTGGCATGTCTGAAAAGCAGGGACAAATTGGATCAGATCAAACCCCCACATCCCTGAAGTGAAAACAAAGGACCGATTCACGAGCCAGCTGGTCAGCCCTCTGATTTCAGCAGCAAAGATTACCAGCTCATAAACATCACTCCTGACTGTGATGTGTAAAACTAGCTTACATAAAGCATGGCGAATATTCCTCTGAGGGCTGAGTGAAACAGGAGTGGATCAGTGAGGCGGTCTGCAAGCACAGTGTGAGGCAATCGATGGCAGCAGCTCCGCAGAGCTGGTACATAGGCAGGCCTAAACGTGCCTCAGATTGTTGGGGTGGTAGCTATGCTCGCTCTGTTCGATCGCCAGAAACCAGCGACCTCCGTCTCTAGCCAGCCTCGCCAGTTTGGTGCTGGCATAAGCTGAGAGCACGGCGTTCAATTTTCATTTGCACCCTTCGTCGAGCAAACACAGGACCGTCTGACACATCCCAATGAGAGACCAGGTCAATATTCATACAGTTGAAGAACAACAGGAAGTCATATCGTTGAAGGGTGTGTTTTTTTTTTTTTTTCTATTTCTTTTTCAGAACAGAAAGTCTTCTTATGTGAGTCAGAATCTGAGTCATATAATAGACCACAGAGAAGAAAAATTGAGCTGTGAATATGCAACTGTATGCAGAAGGGCTATGAACCACCCTAACTTTAAAGGAACATAATGAATTATTCAGAGGAAAGTCCGAACAAACGTTAAATACTATACTTCCAGGCACATAAAAGTTTGGGCATATAATATTCTGCTTCTTCTCAGAGCAATTGACAACGTGATCTGTGATAATTATGTGAGAGAGCGAGATAAAGGGAGGAGAAGAGAGAGAGAGAGAGAGAGAGAGAGAGAGAGAGAGAGAGAGAGAGAGAGAGAGAGAAGAGAGAGAGCGTGATTTCTCGGTGCCCTTTGAGTGCTGTTACATATGGTCTCTGCACACTGTTAGTCTCCCGTGGCAACACTTCCTACGGATGCATCTGCAGTGGCTGAGCTATGACCTCCTCAAGTGACTGAGCCAGAGGATGCATCAAGATGACAGCCTCCAGCTCTGCGCCTGCTTGCCTGTCTGCCTGCTGAGGAGAGAGAAAGAGAGGGAGAGCTATCCCCATGCTCGCCCATCCATCCAAGGCCACTTCAGCCACCCGGAACATGTGCTGACCGTTCCTGCCAAGGCTCTGCCCAATTCCCCCCACTGTGCGTGTCGCCGACCACGCTCCATTCAGGTGGCGGATGCTTTGGTCATCTGTTCCTCAAACCAGAGGGAAGGAAAAAAAAAGACTGCAGACTCCATCCTTCTCTATACACTCTGCCCTCCTACGCGAGCTCTGACTTTGTGGTGAAAACAGGGTTCAACACCAATCGATGGCATTGAGAGCCGAAATCCATTTCAGACTGCAGGATCAATGTGGGCTAAGGGCAGAGGAGGCCTGGCGAACGGGACGCCACCTTTCAAAGATAACCTATTCAGACCATTGTTACGGATCAATGGCAACCATCTCTTTACCACACTGTATTAGGGTGTGCTGCATTTCATCAGGACACAGAGCTTGCTCTCATTTCTCCTGATTTCTTAAGATCCTTTCATGATTCCTCCTGCAAGGTGAAGTGCCTGGCTTTCCTTGTTAGTGCTGTCAAACACATTAGAAAAGGGATGTGCCGCACATGGTTGAAAAAGGTGTGATGTAGTGGGAGACAGTCCCCTCTATGGCCATTTGCGGTACTACAGTCTTGATTTTTGACTTTTGCTCAACATGCCTATATATAGAAATCTCTGGAGCAGATAAACTGAACCTACTGGAACTATGCCTAATACCAGACATGGGTTAAAGGGTCTAAAGGTCCTCAGCATGGCGCTTTAGAGGTGAAACTGTATTCTCTGGAATGACGGTGCTCTATCCAGTACTTTAAGGACAAGTTAGGGAGTTGTGGATGAGATGAGGAGGTGATCATGCAACAAACTAACATCACTGATGCTCTTGTTGTTGAATGCAATCAAATCCCCACACCAATGCTCTAGTAGAAAGCTACAGCAACAAAATAATACCAAAAATTGATTTCAGAAGAAACAGTGAATGAGCAGGTGCCCCAATATTATATATTGACGATACACTCATCATCAAAACATTGTTGCACCCAGATGCAATCAACTGACAGCAATGGCTTTGTGCCAGACTGTCATGGAGTCCCTCAGAATGGCAGATGGACATCTTCATTGATGAGTCCTGCTTTTGTCACGTTAAAGACAAGCTCAAATCTGTGTGTGGAGGCACCATGGTCAGTCCCAAGATCACCGGTTTGTTGTCACACACCCAGAAGACCTGGTTTTATGGTGTGGGTGCAATTTTGAAATGATCACCCTTGATCTTCATTAGCATTTTGGTATGAGTGGATCAGATGCATCAGAGCATTTAGACCCTTCAGTGTCCCTGCTGAACTGAGAATAATCCACCAACCAGAAAACTCCAGCCAACAGCGTCCTGTGGGCAGCATCCTTTAATCACTGATGAAGGACTAGAGGATGACCAACACAAACTGTGCAAGGTCAGATGAGCTCCTGTCTCTGACTTTACATCTACAAGGTGGATCAGCTTCAGAGGAGTGGGCACAGTGTTTAAACCACAGTGCTGAGAATGACCTACCACCCACATCATTCCTGCTGTGTGGTGGTCCTGTAAGGTCCTGTCCATTGAAGATCAGGGTGAAAAAAGAAAGTATGGAGAGAAACAATCGGACTATAGCATTTATAGAACTACAAAGTGACCCATGGTCAGTGGAGCTCATAGAATGGGCAGTGGTCATAAGGTTATGACTAATTGGTATAAATAATACTAGATTCCCATCAGGAGAGATACAGTATGGAGAAGTGTTAATGATGTGTTACTTTTTGTATGTTATTTATATAAATTTTATCATTAATATTTTAGTGTGTGTGTGGGGGGCGTGGCTTATAAGGACTAAATAACACCTTATATATGAGTGTTCTTGAAACATGCTCTGGAAGCTCCTTTGGCATTTAAACTGGGATTTAATTCAGCCCGAAATAAGTGGATTTTAGCTGTTTAGCTTGATTACTCACTGAAAATGCCTCATACAGTGATAACCACCATGTAATTTGTTAAGATTTGTGTGTCATGTCTGTGGGTTACTCTGATCCTGAGACATGAAGCCTGGAAAACCGCATGTCGTCGCCCGCAAAGTGCGGATCTCAGGTTCTAATAGGAAAGAGCCATGCTTTTGCTTTTGCTTTGGCTTATTTCTTTCTATCAAGCTCCTCATAGTTATTTTCCTTTCACTCCTCAATGCTGCGACACAACAAATATAGCCAAGTTGAGTCAAAACCAACTATTTATGCCTGATAAGAAAAGAAGTGTCTAGAAGAATCAAGGCTTAAAAAATCATCTTGCTATTTAAACACCCTCCAGCCTACAGCCTGCCTTTCATCCTCGCATTGATTGACAGATCTAACTAAAGGCACAGGACAGGCTGCTTGGCCTGGGACTAAGACAGCCCTCTAAATGAGGGCTAAGACAGAGTAACAGGTGACAGCTAATCAGTGGCATCTGGTTGGAGGATGGCTGATAGGAACAAGTGACATATCCAGAGCAGCGTTAGGTTCACTGAAAGGTGTCTACTGTAATTTAAGAGTCTGGCCAAAGATCAGCTTACATGTGTCTCCTGCAGCATGAATAAACACAGGGATTAGCAACAAGCACAGCTACAGTAACTTCATCAGTAACAGATTACAGAATCGAGGCCGGGAATATGTTTCACACCTTGTCAGCTTGTCAACGCGGCAGCAAATATCAGTATGGCTACGGAGATGATATAGGGATGTGGGACCGGGTTGTTCAGAAGAAATGTCCACACAGAGCTCAGGGAATAGGTTAAAGGGTAGATATTAAGGACAGATTACACACCTGAATGCAGTGCAATATGAAAAATGTTTGTACTATACTAAAATCAAGAGTTACACTGTACTAAAGATCCATATCTGATCCTTATCTGAGAGCTGTCTGGGCATAGTTGTAATTTTCTAATAAGTACGGCTGACTGACAGTCCTGTGTATAACACCTACAGCCTGCTGTGAAGCAGAAATAAACACAGCAGAATGAGCAAATGAGCAAATGAGTGACTCTGCCTCTTCTGTACAAGGCAGGGGGTATAGTGAACATGGGGTAGACACTGGGGAGGGAGGGCATGGCCTGGTGGTTAAGGAACTTAACTCCCCAGCTGCTCCTCCGGCACCGTGGATAGGGCTCCGGACATGTGTGCTCACCGCCTCTAGTGTGTGCATTCACTAGTATATAAGTGTGTGTTTCACTGTATGGATGGGTTAAATGCAGATGACAAATTGTCTATTGTGCTCTATTCTCTCTTAAACAATGCATGTTTTATGTTTATGTGATTTGAAACTTGTGCTCCTTACTGCAAACTGCATTTATGAAACAGACACATGGAGTGCTGGCAAGGCTGGACGGATCATGAAGCTGAAAACGATTCTGAGCTCTCTTCTGTAATAGAGCTCGTTCTGCAGTTGTGCTATTCAATAAACACCCGTTCTATCTCTTATTTCTTATTTATTTACATTTTGAAGCAGTATAAGTCAATGATTTCACTTAAAATATGTTTTCAAAAATAATACTGAACAAAACGGGTTAATAAACAAATGCCGTGCAAATTAGTCAGCTTGGATGTTTAAGGTGGTAGTAATTGCAGGCTCCTGCAGGTGGCATTTCAAGTTTTAAATAATAGCAGGGTGTGCAAAATAATTCATGGATTGAGAAGAGGTAGTACACTGGGTTGCCATTTCACCGAATTTCCATCTCCTCCAAACTGTGAATGAAAGATGAAACTGATGGACTGGGACCACTAACGTGTTTCACGGCTTGTGAAAGAAAATCACTTCAAATCCAGTGCAGGTTTATGAAAAAAAAAAACAAAAAAAAAAAACAACAACACATCACAGACTTTTGCTTACTTTTTGGCCACAGTTCTACAGTTTTTCCTGTAGACTGGGATTTCTGCCACTGCTGGTAAACTCATATAAGCATACACTTCAATAGCCCCTTAAATTTCAGCTCCTTCCTTCACACTATGGCCTTTGTCATGCAAAAATGTAATTTTTACTTTTAAACAATCATTAACATCTGCTATGAGACCCATTTTTGTCTGGGAAGCTCATAAATACCAGTTTAGTTTCACTCTAGTTTCACATTTTGTGAAGTATTGCCGACCAATTCTCATTATATACTGAGTTATTAATTAATTAATTAAAATAAAAGATCTTAAGGAACAAATCTAGCACATGAGTTCCAGATACTGCTCTTTATACCTTGAGGTGAGGTTCAACCCAAAGTAGCACTACACATTTCGTATTTCCCTGAGTGAGGAATCTACAGCAATGGATGGTGGCTGTAATTGCATGTTCATGTGTGTAAATGTGTGTAAATGTGTGTGTTGGTATGTGTGCACAGTGTGAACTCACCCCCTCCTTGTCTGGAGTATTCATCTGCTTCATGGTGCACTAAGTCAGTCATACAGCCTCCATAGGGCAGACGGCCCTCATGGTCAAAGGCTTTGAGCGTCTCGCTGGAGCTGTAGGATTTCTGGGTGGGCACACGACATTCTTCACTATCCAGAGAAGAAGTGGTGAACTGGAGCTCTTTCTCACAGTGGCCACGGGTCAGAGAGCGGTGTCTACGCTCCTTCAGGTCCATGACTGCTGTGGTCGGCTGGACTGACCGCTCCAAGAAGCAAAAGGTCTTAGCAAACTGCCTGGTCCCTCACCTATCAAACACATGAGAGAAAAAAAAGTTTAGAACATGTTCAGAAAACTTGAAGATTACAACTATACCCATGTTATCACACAAGCTCTAAAGGGAGAAACCGATATATCAACTGCTGAAACTGATTTTTCAACTGAATTAAATCCCAGTTTAAATGCCACAGAAGCCTTCAGGTACAGGTTTACTGCTCTGTCCATCTCTACATGCAGACTCTGACTGATCAGAGAGAGAGAAGGGGATGACATTGAGCCAGATATTGGGTTACAGATGAAAATAAGTGCATTTTGCTGTCTTTCTCTGGTCACAATCTTCAAATTTCTGAATAAAAGTCATGAGATGGGATAATACCGATGGATAAATAGTACATTTTTGCTCTACTGTCAAGTATTTTGAAGAATGTTTTATTATAAAGAACAATGTCAATCATTGTCAGCTCATTACAATTAACTCATCAAGTCTTGCAGTTAAAGATCAAAAACACATTTCCAGCATGATCTCTGAGATGTAAAGTGATATTAAACCCTCATAAGCAAAAAAAAAAAAAAAAAAAAAACCCACACAAAAAAAAAACAATTTAGGCGCAAGAACATTTTTATCAAATAATTAAATTCATACAAACATTTAAATTCTGTTCATTTTTACATTTCGAATGAAGAGAAATTTGATTGACCAAGGATCTCAGACATGTGTGACTGTCTCCTATTACTACAGTTGCTGTACATCTGCAATTTTTTTTTTTTGCAAAACTCAGTATGAAACTGTCCAATCTATACAGATTTGGGTTAGCAGTCTAAACATAGCCCAAGACAAGTGCCAAAGGCTATGTAGCCAGAGTGGCTTGTAATGTTTGAGACATCTGGGCACGCAAATCCGATCTGATGACTTGCAAACAATGGTGTGGACGGTCATCCCAACAGATCGGATCTGAGAAACAATCAGAATCCAGTCCTGCCGTCAGAACATAGCCTTACAGCAAGAAACCAGTAAACTTTGCCAGACCCTCGTTGCCCACTCCTGTTCACACGGTGTAGATGTTCCTCAAAGTAGATTCATTAAGTAGTTTCTCATTGATCATTACATTAACAAAAATAGTTCTCCAAGAAATCGTCCATTGAAAGAACCTTTAGATACTATTTAAACACAGCTTTTACGGTATTTTTACTGTTTATGAGTTGAAAGGTACACTTTAGAGAAATCAGTGGGTCTGCACAAGAAGACTGAGGTATCATCAAATCAAAGTCATGAAGCTGTCATGGAGGTGGTGAGTGCAGAGGAAGGAGCAGGGTGGCTCTGCACTCTGAGAGTGACGGATCAATGCTGCTGAGGGATTGGTGGCGGAACAGAGGAAGGACGGGAAGGCAGAGGAAATGACTTGCGGGCATTGAGAGTCTCTCCCTCATTATCAAGAGCAGAATGAGAGGAGTTCCCTCAGAGGCCAGGAGAGGATAATCACACATGCCAGAGTGTGTGTGTGTGTGTGTGTGTGTGTGTGTGTGTGTGTGTGTGTGTGTGTGTGTGTGTGTGTGTGTGTGTGTGTGTCATCCAACCTTTACCGACCACAACCCTCCTGCCATAACTGTGCGAACTCAGGTGCTGGGTTTAGTAGTCAGTCAAACGCCCCCAACGTTACACCCTGTTATTGACACAGCATCAGTTCTACTCTAGCCATGAGCAATGTGGTGGTCTGGTGCTAAATCTAGATCTCGATAATTAGACAGTAATTAAAAGCATGTTGAACTGCACTAGTAGAGCTGTAGGCAGTAGGCGTCAGCATGACAGCTAGTTCAAACCCACACAAACACACGCACCATCTCACCTGTGTTTGAACCTCCTACAACAGTGACTGAGATCAGAACTGAGAAGAAACATCACATACTACAATCTGGAGCATTGGCTGTTAGAACTGCATGTACAACAATGGCAGAATAATGGATGATCTCCACCCCACCTCATCTCCAACATGCCCCAAAAACTGAATGGAGCACCACCATTCCAGCGAACACAGTGGTCCAAAGCCCAATGCAGGGGGGCTTTATACTCCTCTGGTCCACCCTGGCATTAGGCATGGTGCCAAGAAGCCAGTTTATCTGCTTTGGAGTCCTATTCAATTATAATAGAAGTAGATGAGCCTACGTGTGTGTGTGTGTGTGTGTGTGTGTGTGTGTGTGTGTGTGTGTGTGTGTGTGTGTGTGTGTGTGTGTGTGTGTGTGTGTGTCTGCTGTGTACATGTTTTAAATACATGTACTGAAAATTGAAGTACTGAGAATGGTTCACGACCTACCAACCTACACTATGGTGGTCCTGTGGGGTCCTAACCACTGGAGATCAGGGTGAAAGGAGGAGAATTAAGTATGCAGAGAAACAGATGAACTACAGTCTGTAATTATACAACTACAGCGTGATCCTGTAAGAGGAGGTGATCAAATAGAGAATGAAGCTACAATCAAGGGCATTATAATTATGAAACAATAACCAACTGTGACATTTTCTGAGCAGGTGAACATCTCACCATTTATTAGAATGTATGTCCACAAACATTTGGACATATAGTGAAGGACAGGGTTTTGAGTTAGTTCAGACTTAATGGATATAATATAAATGTTGTGTTCATTGATTTTTAGAGTCAATGGACAGAGAACATGTTCTGAGAGAGTGTGCACTTTCAAGTATTCCTAGTTTGATCAAGCAGACGCTATTCATGTCAGTGTTGCTAATATTGGTGAATCTGGTGCCCATTCGGGCTTTATATATTAACTACAGTCCTTTTTAATTATTCTCCAAGAACCTTACATCTGAGCCAAGAAGCATCTAATTGACTATTTTTAAAAGTGTAGCTTGCCTGCTTTTGAACTGAAGCAGCTTAGTTTATCTCTGCTGCTCCATTGTGTCTCTCCACACTATCCACCACACCACCCTATCCACTGCATTAGCATGATTGGAGGAGAAGCTGCTTGCCCCAGGGTGTACACAACCCAGCGAGCGAAGACAGCAGGGCTGCTCTCTTCACTCCAACAGATGATTACACAAAAAGCATGGCCACTAGCTATTCACCATGCCATGTTTACTGAGAAGCCGAAAGGAACAATGGCGCGAAGAGAAAGTCATTAGGTTGTGATTGTTGGTCCCACTTGCTAAAAACCCCAAACAAAGCGAGGGGGATAGAGCGAGAGAGGAGGAGAGAGAGAGACAAAAATGAATGCAGCAGATGATGCTTTTAATAAGGAGTCATTAAAAGAATACTCCAAGGTCAGTTTGAGATCTGCTGGCAATGTCCATTGATTAAGCGCTGGCATTAATGTGTAAAAGATGCCATTAAGGAATGAAATACGGCATTAATCAACAAGTTCACTAACTATGAAACAGCCAGCGTTGGCAGGACTGAATGCAAAACAAAGGATAGGCAGAGAAAAGCCGACGATGACACTACAGTGGATGCTGGTACGCTTGGTTGATCATTTCACCGTGTCCTGAAACCCACAAAAATGTCTGACCTTCTCAAGTCAAAAACCATCCCTCGCCTCCTGTGTGTTTTTGACCCATTTCTTCTTCCGTTAGACGCACAAATAAGCACTTTGTCATCAGCTGGGGAAGGAGGGCAGCACAGAGGAAAGCGTAGACTCCAGAGCCACGGGGCCTTTTAAAGCGCTGCTGAAAGGAGTGTGGTGACATGGCTGGTGTATAAGTGTAGGAGGCGGAGTGCGGGGAGAGGAGGGGGGCTATGAAAGCAGTGTAGTGGCAAGATGATGCCATAAGATGGAGAAGAAGCAGGTCAGTATGTGGCTGCAGCACAAGCAGGTCACTCCTTCACTTCATTCCAGTGGTGGAGAAAGAGGAGAGTGCCTGGGGGCACGGAGCAGAGCAGAGCAGAGCAGTTTTGCCTGATCCAACTCCCTCCACACCGTCCAGGAGAAAATGGTGGTGGGAGGGAGATTGAGAAGAGAGGAGGGAGAGGGGGGAGAAAAAAAAAAGGGAGAAAGGGATGACGGAATTCAGGACAGGGAGATCAATCAGCTCCCACGCAGGTGAGCGCTGCAAGGTTAATGATAACTGGCTCCTGGCATGGTGCATGCACACCATAACACAAGCACTGCAACGCACGCACACAACACATTATCACCTCCCACGTCTGCCGGTCAAATGCGTCATAAGAGGCAACAGCGCACGCCTTCACATATGCATTTTATGGCACACGTCCTGCTGTGCCAGGGTACCCCACTGAATGTGTGCACCCGCTGCAAAAATTCGGCAAATTCCCAAGACTGAGAGAGACCCGAGCATGAAATTGCAGCAAAATGGAAAGCGTAATTGTGAAATGATAGGAGGGTCACAAATTAATTTTTTAAATTACAGCACAAAAAAATGGCACGGTGGGGGGCTCGTTCTAAAATGAACTTTTTTTTTTAAGGTGGTAAGCTTGGGAATGCCAGAGTTCAGCAGATACACTGATCACTTATAACAGCAACATCACTGACAGTGACAGTGATTATCTTCATCTACACTGGTAAGAATAAGAATCTGAGCCACTCTCCCAGATGTATGAGTAGCCCAATTGGGAACATGAAAGTTTTGGTCTTGTTTTGTCCATGGGTCCCATGTTGGCCCCAGATATGAATGACCAGCAGTGTCCGTAATGGAAATAGGAGGGGTTTTAAATGGGCTATATCTGGGTCATACACTGCACATGAGGGGTAGATGGGACCCATGTGAGATTAAGGTGGTCTGCAACAATGGGACCCATTTAGGAACCCCAACTGTGTCCCAGGAAAAAAAACACTCAGACCCCATGTCCACCTAGTGCATATTCAACCCATTTGAGCCCCACAGGATCAATCTGGATCAGAACATCCTGTGGATTTGTCTGCTATGCAGACACAAACGTGGGCCAAGGAAGGACAACCAGGCTGCAACCTACAGGACTTAAAGGATCAGCTGCTAATGTTAGTCTTGGTTCAAGATACCACAGGACACCTTCAGAACTCTCGAGGAGTCCATGTATCAAATATTCGTGTTGGAGGCGCAAAGGTGACGTACTCAGTATCAGACAGGTGGTGCTAATGTTATGGCTACGTGGTATATATTGCATAATATAGTGTCAGAGGTAATGTCATACAGAGATCTTAGCAACTTTTAAACCCACAGAAAGTGTGTTTGGGGGAATGCCAAAGAGAGTTTAAAGAACCTGTCACTGCATGATTCTTTAAAGAACTGTTTTGTAACTGGAGCTTGAGCGTGAAGATCATGGTTCAAGTTTAGGCTGGAAACATCCTAGCTGATGCAATACCCAACACTCCACTTCTAAACTCATACACTCAAACAAAGTGGCTCTTCAAGCAATGGTTTGATTTAAAACAGGTCAAAACACACCTGTTAAAACTCATTTAAAATGTCTTCTTTGGGGTAAAACAAGCACAGTGGGATATTATTTATTTATGGATTTATTGATTTTATTTATTTTCTTTTTAATGCAACCTTTTTTTACCCAAACATTATTTTGTTTATTATTATTAGTTTTCATTTTACTCAAGAATTAGTCACTTCAGATAATAAATAAATAAATAAATAAATAGCTAGCTAGCTAGCTAGCTAGCTAGATAGATAGATAGATAGATAGATAGATAGATAGATAGATAGATAGATAGATAGATAGATAGATAGATAGAAGAGTGATTTAATATGTATAGACAGGCTTTGGGGCTAAGTGATGTTAATGAACAAAGCTGTTGATGTCACAGGTAGAGTACTGGCAGAGTACTGGCAGAGTATTGGCAGAGTACTGGCAGAGTATTGGTAAAGTACTGGCAGAGTACTCTGAGCACCAGAGCAAACACCATTAGTTCCAAATAAAGCAACATGCAGTGAGCAGGGACGAGCCCAACCATGGCCTCTAGTTTCAGATTCTGCTCTTCTGTACCACATAACCTCTGAAAATATCCCCCTCCAATCAGAGCAGCCCACAAAACACCCATTACCTGAGTCATCTAATTCAATAACGACAAAACAAACAAGCCACAATGGCCAGCATGACTCCTGGAAAATCACCACATTAAAGCAGCGAAAAGACGTTTTATCAGAACTCACTTCCTTCCCCGCATGTGGGCCAGGGTAAAATGTAGAATTCTGAATCTGAATTGAATTTGAATAATATAAACAGGATCAATCAGCATACAAAGCCTGTTATCACAAACTACAGAGCTCAAGGATAAACAAGTTTGCGTCGGTCCTCTCCAGCGATGGGAAATTACAGCCTTGTTGTCTGACATGTTTCCTACCCGGGGAAACTATTTCCTTACATCGGCAACGGATATGCTTTTGAGGTTTGCACACTGAATTATTATGCTGATAAGTTTTGACTGACAGCTTTGCAGGGGTCTCACTTTGAAGTTGATAAGATATATTTTGTCTCATGGTTGTGCGTTACAGCGAGCAAAGATAGCGCTCTTTCTGTTTATATATTTTGCCCCCAGCTTAGAGCAGTTTCAGCGCACAACACAATCTCCAATTAGTCAAAGCATAGACGACAACAGGGTGTGTGATCAGTCAGAATAGCATGTAGTAATACACTTGGTGAAGACAAAGTACATGGCAGAGCACCTTCTCACAAGGTTTGAAACAACAGCATGATTACGGAGCATGTTCTGCACAAGTTACTCAACTTTTAACCCTTTTAGACACAAATGATTCTAGTGATGGAAAAAAAAATATAAGAATGCATCTCCAATGCTCTCAAAAACAAGACTCAGGCTGCTTTCACAGCTACCATGTTTGGTCTGGACTCTCTAGCCATTCAGGCTTGTCAAAATACAAGGGTCTGGACCAAAAGACCAAGAGGATATGGTCCAAATTTGGATGTAACAAAGTGATCTCACTCCAGATTAATGAACCGTGGTCTGATTCATTTGCAGTGTGGTTTCTTTTTTGGATGGATTTTCAGACCAATTCAGGCCTTCTATCATCAAAATCAAACAACAGAAGACAAACTGGAATGACGGTGTTCTAAAAAGTGTGGTGGTGATCAATTAATTGAAGTCTTGTCACTGAATGCAATCAAATCCTCACAGCTCCATCACTGGACAGTAGACACTGTTACTTCAACAAAAGCAGGATAAACTATTTCTACTTTATTTATTAATTAATTTATTTGTAATACCCTTGATTTCAGAAGAGCAAGTGTCCCAATACTTTTGTCCATTTTGTGAATGTAGAAGAATTTGCAGTCATGACAATAAGTAGTGAAACATGCTGTTCCTGCAGCTCCTGAGTGCCACTACTCGGCAATCCAACGGCCATCTATTTCTGGGCGTCCAAAGGAAACATAACTGTCCTCGCTCATTCTAGACTTGCCCTTCCCCTCCCACCATCATTCAGCGTACGTCTAGCCAACATGAGCATCTGACATAGCAGATGACAGTTCAATTGGCATCTTCATCACTTTATTCTCCTCTGCAAAATATGCAGTACTAAAATATGTTACCTGCTGCTTGTAACAGTCTTAACAAGCCCAATAAACATCAGAAAGCGAGGCTGAGAGGCTGCTGTGATTCACTGCAAATATTTGCAAGCCAGTGCTCTAATTAACACAAAAGCATTTCACACCACCACAAAAAATGCTCGCTTCCAAATCGCAGCCACCCAGAGAAAGGTTCTGACCCGAGTTCCTGTTTTATTTGGAATCCAGAGCGATCACGTAGAGGTGTGCACATAAATTCTAGGGAGAGGGACAAAAGGAGGTGTATCTAAGAGGAATTAGGTGTCCAGACTGTTCACTTTGGCAGCTAATGCCTAATTGTGTCCCACCGGGACGAGCCACTCGCTTATCTTTGGAGAGCGAAAAACAGAGGGTGGTAGATGTCCCTCCAGCCTGGAAGGACTACAGATGAGGCGATTCGCCCGAGCATCTCATCTGCCGCGTCATTCTTAGTTCAGATATTAATTACCCTCTTTCAGGCCGAAGAAAGAGAAGAACAAATGTGAAATTGTGTCGCAGCATTGACGGCGAGGAGAGGTAGCACAGACCAGCATTGTGTGGCTTTCGATTGAGATTTTAATGAGTAGATCCTTTCCCAGGCAAGGGTCATTAATCACGTCCGATATGAAGGTGCGGCTGACGGGGCAGAGCCTGGCGGTGGCACGGCGTCAGCTGGAACAAGGCCGCCATTTTGGGTCCAAACAAAGCCCGGTGCCAAGCCATAACTAGCCCACAATGAGCAGCTCGACAGTATGATTAGGCTTCATCTCGCTCGTTCTCTCTTTCTCTCCTCCTCCTCCTCTCTCTCACTTGTTCTGTCTGTCGGTCTCCCTCTTGTCCCCCATCTCATTCTACCTGCTGACAGATCTCCGGGGAAGCTTCTCTCTTCTGCTTTGTCTCAGCCATTGTCGGAACAGGCATATTCATATCCAGCAATTGCACCCAGACTGCTCCCTATTATAAAACACACTGCAGCCACCACCTTTAATACGATCTGGCCTGAGCAGAATATCCTGTGCGTAAAATGAGAGACAGTTTGCTCAGCTTTGGTGTAGTTCCCAGTCTTTTCAAATACACGAGCATTTGATACCTGCGGTAATTCAATAGCAAGAGCAGGAAGAAAGATCTCATTTGACCTTGCTTATCTGCCTCCCTCTCCTCTATTAAACTCAACAGTGGAGCCGTCTCTCATTCTTCCATCTTCATCTCTTACTTCTTCCACTTCTTCTTCATTTCTCACACTATACATATATATTGGATATATTTGGATGGATATGGAGATTCTGGAAAGGATAGGTTTACAGCAATGATGTTCTAGTAACCATAATATTTATCAACATGCCGTCCACTTGGAACTATGACCACTCAGAGCCCCCGTGTGAATAACTGATTGCAGCAGTTACAAGTGTTAGTGAGGGCAGAATGTTGGGTAATCTCCACCCCAGCTCATTTGTCCCCAACTTGTGAACTCATCTCAAAAGTACTGGGTGGAGCACCATCATTCCAGGGAACACAGTGGCACTGCTTCATAGCTTAGTAATGGGGGGCTTTATACACCCTCTGGCCCATGTCTGGCATTAGGCATGTGTGTGTGTGTGTCATTTGCACATGTGTGTCAGTAATGCAACTTAAAGTAACTGAATGCATTCACTATAAGAGGTGTCCGCAAACATTTGCACAGGCGCTCACTTGAATACTGTAATATTCTATTTTGGGTGAATTTCCTTTTTTCTTTTCATTCTCCCACTCTCCCCACCAAGCCCCTCAACCCCAAACCCTTCCCGCTATCTCTTCCACTCCTCTCATCTCTAAATGTAAATGAAGCCCCCCTTCCCAAACCCAGTGTAATCCTACAGCCTCACAATGGAGCGCAACAAGAGTGGCTGTTTATTAGACTAATCCCAAAATCCACATTCATCCCGAGCTCTCAACTTCCTAATCTGCCTCAAAACAAAGGGATTTGAGGCTGTGGCAGAGGTGGCGCACTGACACCAGCTGTCATGGCATCAGCAGCACCGGAGCCAAAGTGCAAACACACGTGGTAATTAAGGCCTGGCGGCGAGACATCGAAACGGATAGAGCTGCGGGATCAAATGGGTCTACTGGGAGCAAAGAGGGCGAGCAAGTTCCATTTTCCAACTCCCTCTGCCATTACACAGCGGTTAAAGCCCAACGACCGCCACGCGAGGGCACGGGAGATGGAGCTGACTTCCTGCGCGTGAAATGTGTGGTTTAAAAATAGTGCAGCTTGAGCTTTGCCTGACAAAACCGAGCCGGCATTGTTTTCTCACCTTAAACTTATGCAGGAGAGCATATGTTGAGGACGTGTTGAGAGGCGGGTGTTTGGGAGTTCAGAAGGGAGAACAAGGCTGATGCAGTGCTTGTAACAATAGCAGCAGGTGAGGAGTGTGAAGGGTCTCACTTCTACACCAACACCACACTGTTAAAAATAAAGGTACCAAAACAGTGTGAAGAGTCTTTCCAAAGTTTGAAGAACTCCCACATAATGTTTCCTACAACTGCATGTTCTAGTCAAAAGCCATTTAGGAACTGCACCACAGTTATGGAAGAGGCCAGGGAGGGATATTGACTTCAGCATGTATAAACCCAAATACTGGAGAAGGTGCTATAAGCTCCAGGATGGAGATCCAAATGAACTGCCCCATCCGCCAGTCAGTGTAGAGCACAACGTTATTAAAACAATATGCCACTGACAGGCCCGTAGCCTCCATCGGGGGGGAAAGGGTAAAGATAAATAAATCAGTGTCACTGCTTGACATTCTTACCATCTGCTGGGTGAATTATTCAAATCTGCATTAAATGGCAGCATGGAGAGTGGTGATGCGGGGGTAATTAGCGCCCTGACAGAGGTGACACATGATGGCTTTTCCTAGTGGCTGATTTTCTCTACTTTATATTAGAGCATTAGGGCCACATTGCCCACTATGCATCCATAACAGCAGTATTTAACATCCTCAACACCCCCCACCCCCGAGTAAATGACAACCACGATCAGGTTGTGCGACCCTTCACGCAGAATAAATGCCAACACCAAGTCATCTCCTGGGAGAGAAATGTCAGCGACAGTGCCAAGAGGAGGCCGAATCATCTGTGATCTTCATCAGGTGAAAAGGACACCGCGCGTCCTCAACCCAACTCGATAAGTTACTCGAATGAACATAGACTAGAGGTCCCGATCTGTGGACACCCCTTCTAATAAAAGTGTTCAGATACTTTAAGTTGCACTCATTGCTGACAGAGAGTTGGCAGGGTAGGACTCTCTGGAGCAGACAAAATTCATCATACTGGGACCATGCCTAATGGCAGGCATGGGCTAGAGTGGGGCTGGACAATATATCGATATGCATGTCTATATCGGTTAAAAACAGAGCAAGATATGGGCTGAGGTGATTTTTTAAGTAATGTTCTGCTTCAATCTTATGGAAAACCTTTTTTTCTGCTCCCTCGCACTGCTCAACTCTCTGCTATTAGCCCCTCCTCTACTCTACTCCCATTGGCACACACTCACTTTCTTACACACAACATGGAGGGGGAATAAGAGCTCTGGCATGAAAAAATCTGGTCATTTCACATTTTGACACATCATATATATATATATTTCCCTGAAGGAACCCTCCCAAGGGATCAATAAAGTTCTATTGTATTCTATTATATATATATATATATATATATTAATATATATTTCACCATTCAGCTTAAATATACTAGGGTTTTGGACTAGAGCCCCCAGCACTGAGTTGTGATGCAGTGGAACTGTGTTGACTATTGCATTGGTTGATCTCCATCCAGTACATTTGGTAATGATCCAACATTTTGAGCTTTGCAATCAAATCCTCAAAGCAATGCTCCAAATCTAGTAGGAAGCTGTTTTGCCGGGACAGTAACTCTAACAAATCAGCCTTTTTAATACCCTCTGTTTCAGAAGAAGCCAAGAATGAGCAGGTGCCCAAATACTTTTGTCCACATAATGTCCATTGCCTAAAAACCAGAAACTCATTGATGGACCAGACCATAAAACACAGACTTGGTCTTTATTCCTTCCAGTGATTAAAATGTCTTGCTGCAGCCTGTAATGAGTCCCTCATAAGCACGGGTGGAATAGAGCAGTTCAACTGGTCACCAGATGATCTTTTTAAGCTTGCTTTCCCAGAATGCCCAGGAGCCCTGGGTCACCATGCTGTGCTGCACACATGACATCATAATCAGGGACTGGGCTTGGGCAAATAAGTCTGGAGGGAGTCAATTAATGCTGTTCACACAAAAAGCTACAGCTAACCGTGGCCGTGGACTGACCGACCACAGGACACTGAAGAAGAGGGCACTCTTGAGGAGAGGGAGGACCAAGGACAGCCTCCACCTCTCGCAGGAGTGCTGCCAAAGGGAACATCTCAGCAAGAACAAGGAGTATATTAAATTGTCTCATCAAGGGTCACAAATGAACCGTGCACACATTTCGGTAGGAAAGACACTTCAGTTTGCAGCCTAAAAGCCTTAAAATACAGATTAGCAAAAAAACCCGTGAACTATTACTCCCATTGTTCCACACACACTCAACCAGGCAGAACATGTTCAAAGTGTCCAACATTTGAACTGCAGATAACAAGTAATGGAAGCCTTATACTGCATCAATTAGGACGTCTGAATCAGAGTGGGTTACAAAGCAGCCCCACCGGTGTATATTTCTATTTATTTATTTATTTATTTATTTATTTATTTATTTATTTAATGTGAGCAGAGTTCAGTGGATCATGTTTTAGTCCAGAAAGGAGAACCACTTCAGCTCGCTGCACCACTACCCCTTCCAAAGTGCTCTTGAGTTGGCAATGCAGCCTTTAACAAAGGCATCAGAGGGAAGCTTGGACACGCATGCAAGAAATGCCCCAAATCTCACACGATCATGGGTATGAAGCTGTAAACAAGTAAATATAGGAGAGCTGTCATGTGAAGGAACATGCCTATGTGTTTTATAATGGCTGTGCATAGATCGTACTCCGCGTATACAGCAGTAATGCCACACGGGGCCTACATGCACATACCCACTCCAAAATCTGTGAGAGGCTGTTGTTTGGAGGAGCTCTAATGAAGAGTGTGAAAGCACAGGGAGACAAAATTTTGTGGGAGATACAGCGGACTGGCACTGTTTCCCAAGGGCACTTCACTCTGCCCAGCTGTGCCACGCATATTACGCACATTACTCTTCAAACACATTACATTCTATATAAAACCCAGTCACGGAGGCTGGAGAGCATGCTCCATAACTGAGTGCCAATACAATTGACGAGTCCTGCACAGCAATGTGAGCATTTGCTCTCTTCTTCTTCAAACTCTCTCTCTCTCTCTCTCTCTCTCTCTCTCTCTCTCTCTCTCTCTCTCTCTATCTATCTTTCTCTCTCTCTGCCCAGTGTCACTGTGCCGTGATTGCCTCTGGGGCCAATAGAAATGCAGTTCCGGCACCAATGACATAGTTCACTGGTCCAATTAAGCATGCTAGATTTAGCGTCATTAAGACAGACATCTTTGGGAAGGAACAAATTCGGGATGAAAAGAAGAATAAGCGGGAGAGATTCCCTATTAAACTGCAGAGGATGGGAACGAACCTAAGGCCCTCTTGGAGACAGACCGGATCTATGCACGCTCCAATAAAACAAGCTCCAGCAGAATGATGAGAGGCTCTGAAAGAAGGTCCAATGCATATGAGCACAGGAACCTAATTTAGACCTTTCTAACAGGTTATGTGATAACGGGATGTACGTGTTACCGTTAACGGCCCCAATGTCTTCCCTGCCTTTTCCTTTTATGCACACCCTACGATGAAATTTTCGGGTGCATAAGCATATCTGTCCAGACATGAAGAATGCATGCAGCTACAGCTGGTCATTTCTCTGGACGATACATGCGACCTTCCAATTTCTGCCGAAGGACCGTTGGGCACAGCAGGAAGTGACAATGGAAGGTTAACGGTGACTCGAACCGCCTGGGAGGCCTGACACCACAGGTGTGAAAGGATTTGACCCCCAGCCAGTAGAGGGACTTAGGAACCACAAGAGGGACCCCCATGGCTCCAGGTCAAAGTCATCTACCCCCCTACTGACAAAACAGCCAGTACGCAAAAGATAGAGCTGAGCCTATTACAGGCACTGTGAACAATAAAGTCACCTCAAAACTCCGTGAAGTGAGTCCCCGCTGAAGTAAACCAACAGCAGCGAGGAAAAAGCACTCCGCTGGTAATGGTGGCTGCAATTGCTTTAGGAGTCATTTAAAAGCAGTTGTAGTGTCAGCATCAGTTCTTTTGATAGCAACAGTGGAGTGGAAGTGGTTCTAATATTAAGTGGGCTGTTGGAAGCACAGGCACTACAACACATATTGATGGAAATGGTAGCAGAAATGCTTCCTTCCCCCACCACACGGGGGTCTGCTGGATTTTATACTCATTGCACATGCACCCGTCACCACAGTGTATTAGTTCACCGGGAGAGCCCCCAGGCGATAGTGCTTTTTTATTTGTTTATAATGTTAAGGCATTCCACAAATGGCAGAGGCAGTGGTGTAAATTGTGCATACTTACATTTAGGCAATCGACAAAGCTCGTTACGACAAAACACAGCGTGTCCATTCATTCTGAACGGAGGGTAAATCCAATGCAGCTGTCGAGAGGAGCACAGGGAGAGGGAACGTACGTGGCCGACCAAGGGAGGCAGTTAAGGCAGGCATGTGCTGAGAAGGTAAATTGAAAACAAAATAAAAAAAGAAGCAAACTGGGCAAACGGTGCTGAATTTTAACAATATATATATTAATAAAATGCCTAGAATATGCATAGGATAGTTAGACGAATTGGCATTTTCAGTCTGTGGCTTTTAAACCTTCTGATTGAACGCACATTCAAGAAGGTCAGGTTCGCTATAGATGGATTTCTTTGAAATCTGTAGATGCAAGATGGATGAATCCCAAAATGTTGCCTTCTTGAACCGAGACCCTGCCATCTATGCCATCTGAAAAGGATTCCAACATCACTCAAGAGCAACCAACAGAAACGGATGATGCGATTAACCTTGTTGGCATTGCGTTGTCATGGAGAACAAGGTTGTGTGGGAGATGATGCGGGAACATAGGCGACGATGTATCAGCAGAATCAGAAGAAGCATGTGTGAAGCCTGTGATCCCTCCATCTCCTCTCTTAACCATCTGTGATTTTCACTTCGTTTGTTCCAGACTTCACTCACATCTGTTACTATGATTCTCTGTCTCGCTGCAGCCATCCACCAAGACAAATAATCATGTGCATGGACACACATATATGCGCACGTACACACACACACACACACACACACACACACACACACACACACACACACACACACACACACACACACAAATGCCTCAGCACAAATCATGGAATGATGAAATTTATCATCTTAACCCTTAATTTAACTTTGTATTTTTGTGAAAACAACTGCATAGAACAGTTCATACAAACAGTGCTCACAATCCTTACCACCCACTGCACTGTCCACTATGAGTGGTTATGCCTTCTATAATGTGTTTCTGGAACACACGTAACACCGTGGACAGAGGAATATTAAATACCTGCACAACTTTGGACATGGAATGTTTAATTAATCTGGCATCTACTATCATGTCTCACTTAATTATTCAAGCAGCCTTGCCATGAGCAAGCTGGCCAGTTTTCAACCTGCAGTTATGATGGTCTGCTTACATACTGGTTTGACACATAAGCCTCTATGATGCACTTTAGGACATTTTGTCCAGTTGACAGACTTGGGTGACAGGGGGTGCACCATTGGGCTGAGAGAAGCCGGACGGTTGCTTTGATGAACTGCCCACCATCTAGGCTGTTCTGACCAAGCCACCATTGCCTTTGTTTACAGTGGTGTTACGAACAAGAAACCCAGACTGCTAAACTGGAATCACTTTGTCTTTAGTGACGAATGCAGGTTCTGCTCAGGATTGTGAGCATTTCAATTCTCACTTTGCTGATGAGCTGCACACTGAACTAACTGCTTACAACTGTCAAATCCTAAAAAGTCTGTAAAATGGCTCTCAGGCCTGAACAGAAACTTAATGCAACATTTCTAAATTTTACTGCAATATCTAGTCAGTACCTGTTCAGAAATGTGCAATATCCACACAATTATGATGTTTATTTACTTCTATTATTATCTATTTCTATAGCAGATCATTATATATATATATATATATATATATATATATATAAAATCCACTTGTTTGTCTACTTACTGCACTATATCTGTTCCTGCTGTAACAATGCAAATTACCCCCAGTGTATATTATTATTGATCTTTGACATAATCAGCCAAAACATCTTTGCACAAGCAAACACTGCAGTCTAAACATCTGTAAAAGTTCCCCAAACGCCCGAATGTTCTCAGAAACACCAGAACTAGAAGATGAAAAAGAACGTATTTCCTGTTAAGTAACTCTGGCACAGGTGAAGAATAGCAAGTACCATTTGTTTGTATCCTGCTCTCAAGTGAAGCAGCACTGCATTCTGATTAGCAGCAAAATGTCCTTGTAAAGTTGGTCTAGTGTTTTAGTTCCTAAGTGTCTGAAGGACCCAATGCAATTCTGAGAAAGAGGTCTCGGTGAGCAAGCTGATGAAAAGAAGCCAGGAAAGCAAGAAAGGGGGAGAGAAAACGAGGCAGCAATGGAGAGTTGGACGTCGTCTCTAAACGTAGATGCTCAAGGAATAAACGTCCTGTTAAGAATTAATAAATTGTTACTATATGTTTGATGCAAAGACTTTCCCTTAACGTCAGACACTGTTTAATTACTCAGTAATAAACAAGTACACAACACTTCTCCTTCCATTTTTGATGTCTTGATTCAGTGCTCAATTGGTTCATTAGAGAAGAACCCAGTTTGATGTTGACTCTGATTTAGAGTGCATTTGAAAAAGTGACTCATATTCTATTTTGGGTGGTTTTTCACCAAGTGTTTATACTCTAATGAGGTGGTGAAACTCACTTTGAATTATGGACATGAACAGTTAGGCCCAATTAGGCCCTTTTTACGGTAACACACAACAAATCAGCACATTAAAATATTTTCCTATTATCTCTTCAAACCTGGATATAATAATCTGGTTATGGGTTACATTTATGATTTACAGATTGAACTCTGAAGAGTAGCTAATTGGTTGTTTAATTGTTAATTGTTAATGATGCACAGAAGACAGTGGATTATTTGGCAATGCTTATAAAAAAAAATGACACTGCAAGATTTGTTTCTGCGATATTCAAAAATTCACGAATGTTCACCAAATTTCACCAGAGGTCAGTGATCCAATGTGCCATGATTAACAATGCCTTGTGTATCAAAGACCGGAGTTCAATAAATGCTTTTGGGCAGATTCTGCTTCAGGTCAATCGATCATGGAAGATTAATTTTATTATATTATAATTTTACTATCCAGTGGCAAAAAACTGTAACATTGAATTAAACTTGTCTTACATGATATTGCATATCTTGTGATGTGAATTATCTGCAAGCCCATATTGTAATGACGATGCTGAATGGACATGACTGTGTGGTTCTAACTTACTTTAGTTAATACATTCTCAGTACGTGCTCTGAACGATCACGATACAGACATTAACAGTCAGGCAGCTGCAGAATGGACTGCAGCCTAACATCGAAGCTGCTGAACATTATGCAGAACAAAATTTCAACAGTTCAGAAACAACTTCTACTGAGAAACCTTAAGCTGTTGAGAAGTAGGGCTGCAAAATATCACTTTAGCATCAATATCGCAATGTGTGCATGTGCAAACGACACATCACAGGACGGAAAAATCAACGCTTGCCACACAAATGAAATCACACACGTCGTGCTTTAAACTGATACAGAAAATCACACTGTTCTTTTTTAAACTATTAGGATCAGGTGTAAGAGGTGTAAGAAAATATTGATATATCACTATATTAATGTTATGCTTCACAAAACTGTATCAATTCTCAAAAACAAAGTGTTGCTGGGTTTTATATCCTACTGTTGTGATTAGATTCAATTAAACTCAACACATATGACACTGTTTTTATTTTATTACAGTTTTCCTAAAAAGTTATCAAATATATCAAAATATCATTACTTATTGTATTGAAATATATCACAATAAATTGTATGTACTGGAATACATTATAGAAGGCCTTACCACCCACAGTTGACAGTGCAGTGGCTGCTCACAGGCACATAACTGGCAGCATCTGGCCAGGATTGTCTGGATGAACAGACAAGCCTCCACACAGCCCTGCTGGTTAGTGCTTTAATTTCTATGGGATATGGAAGCAAAAGATCCACCACAGTGCCTCTGTTAACACCACAACACCGGGCAAAGCACCTCTCCTGGGCTTGTGAGGTTGCTAACTGGACCCTAGAGGGCTGGCAACATGTGTTGTGGTCTGATGAGTCAAACTGTCCCAATACATTTGCATTTTTCATAGTATTTCTAACTCAGTCTACACACTACATTTGCCTCTTTAAGCCCTGTCGTTTTGTCGTGCTTTTTGAGGTGTGTTGTCTCTCACTCCTCTAATGCAGGAAGCATATATCATCCAGCGGTAATTACCTTCATCTTTTCCTCAAGAGAAATTCTAGCTTCCCTGAGTGTGAGATAAGCACTAATCCAGGAGTGCTCAATCTGCTCCTGGAGGACTGTGATTCACACAGATCAGTGATTAAACTGTTCTAACACACCTACCAAACCTGGGATGCATTTCAATGCAAGGGATGCAAGTCACTGATGACCCTATGTAGTATTCAAGGAAATCATCAAATCTTCATCACGGCACAGTACAATGGTCTGAAGCACATTAGTGTGAAACCTGCCAGGTGTAATATTATACCTCAAAAGTCTGTTTTGAGAAAGGGGAGGTCTGTAGAAAGGTTTCTAATAAAAACAGTGTCTCTATTATATTAAAACAGGTGATTAAGTGTCCAAATGCCCACAACAGCTGGTGGGTAACTGGTGGCTCAGCATGTGGACACACTGCATTAAGTTTATTTGTTTAGAAACAAATGGTCTCAAGTTCAAGTCCAGCCTAGAGTTTATTCCACTTTAGTCTCTCTACAGTAGAGTTCTACGGACTGTATCATATGACAGTGCCAATATATATGACCAAATATGTCCATTTCAGTAAATATCAATAAAATATTGACAAAAATAATAATATAATAATATATAATAATATAAAATAATAGTGTATTAATGTACTAATGCATATCAGAAAATGTGAATTTTGTGTAAGATGTGGTTCATAATTTAATTCAAAAAAGACTTGGTGAGGCGCACATCATTAGATTGAGAGGAGCAGGATTGTCATTTCAAGCCACTGTCACCTCCGTTTGCACTGGTGTCGTGAACATGAAAGCTGAACCACCACAAACTGGAGTTGTGTCGTTTTTAGTGACAAATCCAGATTATATTTCGGATCCAACGACGGTGGGGATGGAGTATGCATCATTATATTCACCATATACATTTTCATTTGATTCCAGGAACACCTTCTTGGTGAGTTATTGTGTCCATATCCATCACTGCCTACATATTCCTGTGTGTCCTTTACACTGGCATGGACATAAAGTCAAACATCCCTAGTGCAGTTCAGAGGCAGAGGTTTCTGACATCAACAAACATGGTAACCATGGAGCCATTCGTGATAATGTATTTGATACAACAAAGATCTATGCATTTCTTCTCCATTGTGTCCATACGGCAGTGACCGTGCTTCGCTGGAACTATTGACTCACTGCCCACACTATTTTCAGCGACAATGCTCCATCCATTCTCTATCCATATGCTTTAGAGGACGTACACGGATGCAGATGGAACGAACGCAGGGTAAAGGAAGGATCCGTATCTATATCTGTACAACGTGGGGCATAAATAAGCCTTCACAGCACATGTTGAACTGAGAGCTGATAGCTGAGAGTAAACTGGCATGAAGACATGAACATAAAGAAGAATTAAAGTCCTCTAAAGTTGATGAAGCTGAGGCTCAAATGCCAGTAGTGGTGTTTGGTGCATATTTTTAGTATCTCATCTGGAGGAGTAACAGAGTTTGTGTGCGTGTTTCTGATATTGTCAAGAACACTTCTCAGATATTCCTGTTTGATTTTTCACGTGGTTAGGCACGATCTGCCTTTCATGCTGCAAGGTATTTCCATCTTCAATAAATGGTTTAGTCAGGAGCATCACAGGAACTGCACAGACATAAAAATCTTCACTGGGTAAAGCTGTACTGAACCTACAGCTTGTTTGATGAACGCAGCAGTCAGTCTACAGAGGGCGGAATGAGGATGAGGATATGGAATTCTCCATCACGGAAATGAGTTTCATTCAACATGGCAGTACATTATTACAACAAATAATATACGCTGCATGGACCAAAATATTGGGACACCTGCTCATTATGTATTTTGAAGTCAAGGGTCCAAATATTACTTACCACTAGATTTTGAAACACTGAGGTTTTGATTGCATTCAGCAACAGAGCATTAGGTCTTAGTGGATGTCAGGATGTTGGATGATCATAACCCCACCTCGTTTATGGACCACCATTAGTCCAGAGAACGCACTTCCATTGCTCCACAGCTTAATGTTTGAGGTTTGATACCCCTTTAACCCATGCAAGGCATTATGTCTGGTGCCAATAGATTAAGGTTTCTCTGCAACAGAGGGCCCTATTCTATTGGCAATACATCTTTCCAGGGAGAAGACAAGACATTTAGACAAGGGAACATCTGTGTCAGCAAGGCCTGAATGCCTTCATTAAAGTGGTGTCCACGAACATTTGAACATAGAGTATGAAATATTAAACGGTGCTCAACTATGAATAGAATTTTCCTACTATAGTATCAAGTGCAGGTTGAGTAAAAGCAAGTTGATGCCATGAAATGAGGACTCCGATATGAAGTATAATTCATTTACAGTAGGTTAGAAGCGTTATCAGCCCACTGCCCATAAAGATAACAATGACTCCACTCTAAATCAACTGTTTATTACAATATTGCAAAGCTGTATCACAGATGGCTGTAATATATCTCAGACCTTTCAGACAAATTCCAATTTAGTCACTTCCAATCCCCCCACCAACCAAAACTTCCATATTTCACAACAAAACCACTTGGAAAATACACACTGAGGGTGACAGCTAGTGTGTGCCAGCATTTAACAATTCTGTTGTGTCAGCTAATAAATGAGTTATATAGAAGCACTGCCAATAGAATAGAACTCTCTATTCAGACAACACTAACCTGTTGGCACCATTTCTAATGTCAGGCATGAGCTTCTGGGGTAGAAAGCCCCCCAGTGTTAAGCAGGATGAGGCAGGGTGGTCAGCATTCAACATCCTATATTATATCATATTGATTCCAGTAACATTTTTTTGGTGTTGCTGAATGCAATCAAAGCCTCACAGCCATGATCTAAGGATTATTAGTATATAGCTAAAAGTATTAGTAGATACTGTAGCTATTCTGGACAGTAGACACAGGTGTCTCTATATACTTTTGACCATATAGTGTACTATGTGGTCTAGTAGTGCACTATAATGTATTACATTCCCAGTCAGACCATTTAAGCATGTTCTGGTTGGAGGTAACGCTGTACTTTGTGCAACAGCGTAACAACATAAATGTTCTGCAATGGAATGTTGCAGAACATGACCTCCTCCTCTTGCCTCTTTTCTCACAAGTGAACACACTGCAAACCACACAATGTGGGTACAATGTGTTGCAATCCGATCACTCAAACCGCATTCAGAGGTGGTCAGAGATGCATATGACCACATTATTCTTGTAGTGTGAGCTGCAATGCATCTTGAAGCCTCCCTGACAACAATGCCCCGCCTGCATCAACTGGGTCACTGCCCCAGCCGGGAAATGGACCCAGGGAGATGGACCCAGCTACATTCCATAGCCTCTTTTGGCTTGTCCTTGACATAAGTTGGGCTAACAGACCACGTGACTGGAAAATCTCAAACAGACCCTTCCAAAATATGACTGGAGCCAAAGCAGCATGACGGCACTGAAGTGCACCACGTCCCACCTCCACCGGGAATGCTGTGAGAAACCTGGTGACATTTTCATTGCCAGGTGTAAACAGCTATACATTTTGACAATCATCTTGGATCGGGTCACCCAGGAAGCATGTTATGCCAGATATGGGCCACACTGCTGCTCCTCTTACTGGACTGGACTCAAATTACGCCCATTGTCTTAGTATCAAGTACACCAGGAATGGACTAGCCATCAGGAGAACCTGGAAAGATCCCAGTGGGCCACTATGGGTGTGGGCTGCTGAGAGGCCTATGAAACAAAACCGCACCCCCCCCCCTCCTGTTGACGGAACAAAATCCATTAAAAGAGACCCCACCGGGTGCTTTGTAGTCCAGTCTGTAAAAAAATCCAGGACTGAATTATGTTGTCAGTCCAGCCCTGGTGTACACTAAGTGGTAATGAAAGCTTTAATGAAAGTTCTACCAGGAGACTCAAAGGCCACATCTTCCATTCTTCCTCAACCAACCTCCCCCACCCCCCCCACACACACACACACCCCGTCTTTAAAAGGCTTTTAGACTCACCCACCCCTTTGCTGCTTTACAGATGCTGACCACCACCAGTTTGGTCCCATTAATCATCCATGGGTTTGGGTCCAGCCTGCTATACTTGGCAGGAGATGGCCCAGATGTTTGAAGACCTGGCCTGAGGATGGGGCCAATGGCAAAGACTTTAACTCTTAAATACTAACCTTCAAATTGCAGATATTTGGTCAGAATAAAATATTTCTATGTACTCCTCTGGTAGAACTCTACACGTGTGTCAGTTTAGAAAACAAAACATGGTTAGTGTATAGCATAGCAGGTGACAACGCTACTTTTCTCATGGTGGACTGGCTCTGAGTCCTTGGGCAAGACCCTTAATAGTGCATTCTTCTACATGTTGTTTTAGATAAAGGCATCAACCAAATGTTGTAACACACTCACACACACACACACACACACACACACACACACACACACCCACACACACACACACACACACACACACACAAATTCAGTGGTTATTCCTAGGCTTTGCTTGATTCTCGTGATCCAATAGACCAAGGAATGCATGCTTAATGCATGCTTGCATCCGTGTGATTTGAATATATTGTAATGCTTTTCATAATCTCAGTATGTCTATATGATGTAGCTCAGAAAATAACATGAAACACACACACACACACACACACACACAGCTGAATGCTTATTCACCCTAGATATCCTCCTGACATTTACAGCTGTCAGGACCCAACATGTCTGTCTCTCCATTCCAGTGAGTAAGTGCCTGAGGATCTTCCGTGTTCTTTTCCTCTGTGTCAGCTCCTCCACCCACCCTGCTCTCAGCTTCATAAATACTGACCACATCAAGCCGCTACACTTCAGCGGACCTAGTATCTCACCTGTCTGGCTTACACCTGTACGGTCATGGTAGACACATAAACCGCTGCAGTGGACTTCTGAGGCCACGGCAGTGCGGGCGATGAAACGCAATAGATGCTGCAATTCCAAACATAAACGAGCACCATAATCCACACAAGGCCAATAACTGCCCACCACAATAAAACACTCAGGATCCTAACTAGCACAGCTCGTACTGTACATGTCCATCAGCCTGTGTCAGAACTGGAGACACTGTGCTTCCTTTCATGACTGATTTTTCTTACTTTTACAAGTAAAATTTTCAGTGACAGTAGTGCTTTCAAACAACCCATCCTAGGTATGGGATGGAGCTCCATCATTGCAAAGTTCTGAATGCTATGTCACTCCTATATAGACCGATCACCAGATTCCACCAGTCTTTAATAGAACACATTCTGTCTGCTGCTTTCAGATACCAATGACCTTTCTTAACACCCCCCCCTTCTTCCTCCCAGTTTCCACAAATTTGGTCCAGCACAGATGCCCAGAGGGGTAAGTTTCACCCCTGTCTACCATGTATAGCAGGATCTGTGATGGTCTAGTTGCTGCAAAACCCAGGTCAAAAATGTGACCTCCATCAAAGACTTTACTGTATTTATTTACTGTATTGACTTTACTGTAACTGTATTTATTGTAATATTATAAATTGTAAAATCTAACTAAGACTAAACTCTAAAGAGCACATTGCCGAGGTTTCTTCCTCCAGCTCTGAGGGAGTTTTTCCTCTAGGGGATCTATCTCTTATCCTTTGTTCATCTGTTGTTAACCTTTTTAGGTCTTGATTTCTGTAAAGCTGCTCTGTGAGAACTTCAGTTGTGAAGAGCGCTAAACAAATACATTTTTTGATTTGATTTGATTGCTGATTTCCTGGTTCTAACAGACCTACTAAACCTGGCAATTAACAGGTGAGTTGAATCAGGTGTGCTTGAGCAGTGTGTGGCACTCCAGGAGAGTTTATTCTAGAAAAATTGAGTTTGATGTATTTCATTCACCAAAATGTAAAAAGAAACTATGTATAGGAGACTCACATGCCAGATACTACAGAAGATCCTAGACTACTCAAACATATCTTTATTTGAGATGTAAAAATGAAGAGAATTGAAATATTTGTATAAAATATTTGACTGGTCAAAATAAAATGAATGTATCAGTATGTTCCCTTCTCAAGGCTTTTTCCTCTGAAATTTGAACACCGTGTGAGCCAAAAAAGAGAGCAAACAGCCCCTCCCTTCTCGTTTTTCCTCCATAACCTAATGTCTGGATCAGTGACATCATCAGCCACACCTCCTCTCACTGATCAATGAGAGTCTGTGTGCAGGTTGAGCATCTACATGTGGACAGAGCAGTAAACATGCACTGGAAACTGCTTTGGCATTTAAACGAATAATTCATCACACAATGAAATTGTTAGATTGTTAAGTGTATCATGTCTGTAGGTTATTGGGATCCTAAGTAATGAATTGGGTTCTAAGGAGAACATGGGTTCTAGGAGTTAAAACATGTTGAAGTACTAGGTGTCCCCAAACTGCTACCACAGTCAGAAATGTTAAATATAAGTAAAAATTTTGCAAGAGTGAAAAGTGGGAAATGACAACTGTGAGTGTGATCGATGTGTGTCTGAGTGTGTGTGTGTGTGTGTGTGTGTGTGTGTGTGTGTAACAGAGTGCACTGCATGCGTGTCAGTGAGATGGTGTGGCAGATGTCTTCAGGCACTGGGTGAATGAAACATGAAGGCGTGTGAGCGACAGAAGGAGTGCAGAGATAACACAGTTCTGATGGTGTTATTATTGTGGTGGTATCGGAACGTGCTGCACCGGCACTGGGCAGAACAAATTCGCTCTAGACAAAAACTGTCAAAACAAACCTAAAAAAATCTTCCCATAAAATGTAGTTTGGCTATGTAACCCTACACTCACGCCTATGGCCTGACAAAAGCTGATGCAACACACAATATGCATGTTATATGCAAGTGTTATGTGCACTGCAGCGAAATGTGTCCCACACTCAGGAGATCAGTGCCTTTGATGCATGGACACAGGCCTAAGTAAGACACTGAGACCTTGCAAAAGCTGTTGTTAAGTGAATGCTAAGCGGCCACTGGCGCAGCGATGGCAATGCATGCGAGGCGGCGGGAGCTAATGGCAGGCATTAGTTCTCCGACTGAGACACTAATGCACCTCATGTCAGATTAAAGAGAAATTTATCAGCACAGGTAGCTAACAGTAGATGGGCAATACAGAGATGTCCCATTAGACACCATTATTATTGGTGCTATGCATTGTCTCACAGCAACATTAGACTGAGCTTTGTTATGTATTTAAAAGGAGACTGGATATGAACAAGTTCACCCTGAAAAGTACACTTTTTACTTCACCTGTGCTGCCAAGTGAATGCCAGATTGCTCATATATATATTATATATATATATAAAATATATAAAATTGGATAAATATAGCTAAAATACACTTAAGTTAAACATTATATAAACACAAATATATTACATGTAAAATATTTTCCAACATTAAATGTCTTTGTCATAAAAAATAGTAAAATAAAGTAAGAATAAATAAATAAAGTTGATTTGTTTAAATCTGCAGAATTCTGGTCCTTTCCTCCTAACAAAACCTCTTCAGCTCTGTGATGTTGGTGAGCTTCCTTACATGGTCTGCTCATTTTAGCTCATTCTGAAATATTTAAACTGGGTTAATATCTGGACTTTCATTTGTCCAATTCAAAATGTTTCACTCATCCAGCTTTTAACTATTTATTTGTAGACTCACTGCAGTGTTTTTAAGGTCACTGTCTTGCCTCAAGACTGACTTATGTTTAAGCATCAGTTCACACAGAGATGTCCTCACATTCTCCTCCAAATTCCATATGTCCATCAGACAAGGTCTTGGACCAGAGGCAGAAAAGTAATGGCTGAATGTCTTCGTGTGCACTTCAGGGGTAAAGAAACTGCCCATTTGTATATAATCCACCAAACAGTGGATCGGGGGCCTTTCACTGTCCTATTGGCCCATAAGTGTAGTGGCCCACCAGGATATTTACTGATCTTCTCAATGGCCAGTCCATCTCTGGTCATACTCAAAATACTGGTATTACAAATTAAACCTGAAGTTTAATAGTTCATTTAAGTGACAATGCATTATGTCTGTGCATGTAATATTAATGTTTAACATTTATTAATAATCATTTATGACACTTCTTAAAAAAAGTCTGGATTCCTCTGAGTATTTGGGTCAGTTTGTGAAGAAATATGTTTTTATTTTCAAGTTCAGTGAGGCTGTCTTTAGGTCAGGCTACTGGAGCAGACGGCCGTGTGGTGCTGCATCCGAATACCTAACTGTAACATGCTCTCCTCGACTCCGGTCAGCTTTACCACTGTATTTACGGAGGTCATGGTCTACAGATCAGGAAGCTTCATTCAGACTATTCAGATGCAGTCAAAAGTATAGTTTAGCTTGAGGTCAGGTCTGGAGTGAAGTGGGTTTAAAACAGGAACAGCACAGTTGCACCTTCTGATCCTAAACTGGGAACACGCACTGGGTACCTTCCCACTGAAACAAAGTATGCCCACCTTCCTCAAATCAATCCTCCATTAACCCTCTAAAGGAACAACAATAATGTTCCAGAGTCAAACTGACTACAATGCAAATAAATAGTTACCTGTTTAAACATTACCTTTAATTCAATGGACAGAAATATAATCAGTAAAAATGTAATCAATAATCTCGGTTTTCACCCATTATAGATAATGATGATAACTGATCATTCACAGTTTAATAGACATATATGAAATCCTGGGTCTGATGACCAATTACGATGGCAAATTTTTGCTATCAAACACAATATTAGGCCTATTTATTTATTTATAGGCCTATTTATTTAAGGGGGTGGTGCTAAAACAGGGTTTCAATCATCAAATACTATATATACATATAGCAAAAATAGATAGATAGATAGATAGATAGATAGATAGATAGATAGATAGATAGATAGATAGATAGATAAACATGGTCTGGTGGTTAGGGAACCAGCCGTGTGACTGGAAGGTTGCAGGACACGACTGAAGTGCCCTTGAGCAAGGCACTGAACTCGCCAGCTGCTCCCCGGGTGCTGAGGAAAGGGCTGCCCAACGCTCCGGGCACGTTTGCTCACTGCCCCCTGGTGTGTGAAGTCACTAGTGTGTATATGTGTATCACTGTGTACAGATGTCACTATCACTAAATAAATAAATAAATGCATAACTCCTCTGAATAGAGGTAGTGGTGGCAAATATCACAGACAAAGCTAAAAAGCTGAAATCCGGGGGTGCTACTAGTAGAAGTAAACAAATGCATGCCGTGTATGAAGCTCAGAGAAATCTCTAATTGTGTGCTGACACACCAGCAACACTGGTCAGTCTTATTTTTTACTGTCTTCCGATTTGTTTTTATTTACTGCATTGAGATAGAAACACACTTACCACTGAGAGTTACTGCATTTACTCAAACCAGTTTCTCGAAACGGCAGCACTCTTAAAATAACAGTTGTCCAAAGTTGGTACCAAATGATGTAACAGGTAAGCCATATGACCCTTATAACCGGAACATCTGCAAAGAGTTCTTAAAACTTGTACCTGAAAGTTTCAGGGCGCTCCACACCCAGATCTCCCGCTGTAAGTGGGCCGTGTTTCGTTTAAGTTTGGGTGCTTATATAAGTGCTCCTGTGGTGCTGCAAAGCTGCATGTGGGATCGCGCTGATACACGGCTGTGTGTGATGTATTTCTGACAGAAAAACAATGTGCTCGATCATCTCTTTATCATGTCAGCGAGGGAGTAATGCAGGGAGGATGCACTGGGAAACAAAAGTTGTGTGAGTGTGTTGATAGAAGATATCGCCAAGCCCAATCGTTAACTGGACCTGGGAGACAGTGTGACAACAACTATTTTACAAGTCAAGTCCTTTCCTGGATAACGATGTGCCAGCGTAAGAATTGCAGCTGCTGTTAGGCAGAGATGCTGTGAAAACGAACTCGGAGTGTTAACAATGCTGGGAAATAAGGAGCACAGAGAAGCTCACAGTCACCTCTTTTTAATCCACCAGCCAAAAAGACAAAAACTCGGTGACAGTGGATTTGAACAGGTGTTCCACGATATACCTGGCTGTCTAAATCTCAAAAACATAATCGTTTCAGGTATTTAATTTATTGGGAAAATAGGCAATCTTGCTTATGATTTACATTTGAAAGTGCCAGCGCCATTATGATTGCAAAGGTAAATGTTTTGACTAGGTGTCTGCATCTTTTTAGAAGAACGTCAACACAGAGGCAGTGCCATTACTGCGGCTGTTAGAGGCTCATAACCTGAATTCATTGTTGCGTCTCATTATCATTCAGCGTAAATAAAGCCATAAGAATGCTGATCTGCAATGAGTTTCTTTCACGCATGAATAAAACCCTGTTTCATAACATTGCAGCCTTCGTCTGCTGGGGAGAGACACCGCCGTGGGGATTAGGATATTGGAAAGCTGGCTGTTTCTTTTTAACCTAAATCAAGACAGAACAATTGCAGCCCACTCTACAAATCTAACCTGGTGGTCATGTAAAGCTTGGCGCACACTGTGTCGTTTCTCATCATTTCGCGTCAAGGACGGATGGTTAAGTGTCCCTGCGAGCTCTCCGATGGCTCAACAAAAGACTGGCAGAGCTAGAAATTGGTGGTGCGGGGTGACGCTGTGCAATAGCCTCCGGTTACTCTTTTTGAGGTCATATCGGAGAAAGTGTTCACGGTTAGTCTCATCTTCACCAGATATGCACTTAGTGTCTTTAAATGACAGAGCCATCGAAAGCAAGACCTCATGCACCCTATGAGCCAAGACCTCATTAATATGTGACTCAACATCTTTAAACAACATACATCACCCTTTTAGTCTGGACACGCCAACCTTTTAACCTAGAACAGATGGCAAACTCATTCGGGCTAACAGACCATCTTACACTGAAAAGCCAGTCATGGGACTGGGGCTAGTTATTGTGTCCAGTTACTTTTGTCATATCCCATGGGAGCTAAAGAATGCATGTGGGGCTCCTGCACTGAATGTGGGTGTGATTTGTGCCTGAGTTGGTGGTCAGTGTGGGTGGCATGATTGGGGGGGGGGGTGACTGCTATATATTATTAATGTAATATAAAAATACAGGACTTTTGACCAGATTTCAATCCAGCGTATCATGGTATATAGTAGGGATGCATCAAAATGACCATTTTTGTCCGAAACCCAAACCTAACTAAATGAAACATGTAGTATTCAGTATATGGTGTTAATGTTTTGGCGAATTGCTGTATGTTAAATGAAAAGATCTTGCTTTTCAAAAATAAATAAATAAATAAAGAAGTATAGAAGAATCAAATGACCTTGCCATCAATGCCATGCGCCGCACACTGTATTCCTTTGTTGTGATGTAAGAGCAGCATCCGAACCTTTAAGAACAGTTTCAATAATAGCTCGGTAAAGAAAAAAATGTCTAAATATTGAGGCCTAATCCTGCCCTTTAAACCAGTGCAGACAATACAATGAACCTGTATCTATGTTATCTATATCATATTCAATTTAGTTTCCCTTTTAAAATGCACACACACACACACACACACACACACACACACACACAAGATGCATTGTCCTAGACCACAGACAGTCGTGCGGAGCAGATGGCGTTGCCACTGAACATGGATTAACTCCACTGTCACACAATTGTGAAAAATAAAGACAAATAAAAACATATATCCATGCCACACTAAACATATGGCGTGCTAATATTCATTCAGAAGAGTCAAAATATGACTCGACACAGTACAGCATGGTGCTGGATTAATCGTGCATGAAGGACAGAGCAATATCTGTCCTGACAAACTCTCCTGGCGCATCCAAAAAGCCTGAGAAAGCTTCCATATTCAACGTTCCATGCACGGCACACAGTCTGGCTAAGGCCTCCCACAGCAGTGCTGCTGTCAGTATGCATCCAAACGCATCTTTAGAGTCAAACTTCTGATTCATTTTTACCTCAGTTTTGCTTTTTGGCAGGACTCTCTTGTACCACATGCTGATGATGCGCTTGGCACAACAACTTGTAATGTGTGACCCACTTCAGGGTGACTCATTCACAACGAGGACTTTTGCAGAAACGCCTCGGGAACACATGCTCCGGCTGCCTGCAACCAGCCTTGTTGCACGGTTCATTTTCATTCGAGCTGGCATTTCGGATTTGACAAATTGGAACGGCCCTGGAAAACATGGCTTCAGCCGCGTAGAGGCACAGCTACCTGCAGTTTGACTGGGAGCTCAGACACCGGAGCAGCAGTGCCACTCTCCAATTACCCACAGTCCCTGGTGCTAAGTGTCAGGGGCCCTCCCCAATTTGACAAGTTGCTCTGTGGGGAAGTGAGTAGGCCGGAGAAAGTCATGCTACGATCTTCTCCTCCATCTACCCATAGCCCTGCTGTTCAAATCCTCGTGTCTTCGTGTCTCGGGGTTGACGGGCAGAGAAAGGAGTCAAGCCACTATCAGTTCGCTATTGTTTGTGGACAAGGGAGAAGCTGACCCTTATTGAAAAGCTCTCTCCGTCTACAGATCAGGTTGCCTAAAGTGTGACCTGAAGGCCCAAGGTGAGGCTTCAGGATGCTCTACTTGACCTACTGCAAACTTACACAACCCGATCCTCTCATTGGATGAGAGAGCAAACAAAGGGAATGAGATGTGGAAGAGAAAGATCAAATAAGCAGCTGGAGAACAAGGAGCCAACACTCATTCTACAACAGATGCAGCATTTAAGGTGGAATTTAAAAACTAATTAGCTGTTAAATGAGCCTCCTTAAATGCTGCAGCAGTTTCACCCAAGCACCTGTAACTATTTAAGGTGTAACAAAAATGTCAAATAAGCAAATGTTAGTGTGAGTGTGAATACAGAGGCATTTAAGGTGGAACTGAGACTCTGTGGCTATGGTTGCTAGACTATTATTTATTAATAATCCAACCTCGAGAAGAATGATCATGAGTTCACTGGGGGGTGGGTTAGAGGGGTATAAAGCCCCCAGTATTGAGTTCTCTGGAACGATGGTGCTTTTCATTTAATACTTGAGTTGGGACTTTAAACGAGGTATGATTCTGATCTCACTAATGCTTTTGTCACTGCAAACAAATCCTCACAGCAATGTTCCAAAATCAAGTAGAAAGCCTTTTCTATATAGTAGAGACAGCAAAAGTGAAACAAACTCATTCTACACACTAACTATAAAACCTCTGATTTTGGAAGAAACACTGGATGATCAGGTGTCCCAATATTTTTGTCCAATCATTAGCTTGAAAATATAAAAATTGTTGTATTTATTAGTTTATTTATGAATTTTCTGAGCTACAGTTGCTAACAGTAGTGGTAACCTCTTTATTAGAACCGTCTACAAAAGGTTTCCATCCCTTAAACCCTTTGCATTTAAATAATCAGGCACGTTCTAGGGCTGGGCAATATATTTTAAATATCAATATATCGCAGATGATTTTGTACAAGAAAAAAATGACATTGTAATATTGTAGCAAAAAGAATGTGAGAAGGTCCTATGCGTGGTAATGATTTGGTTCCCAGAGGAATGACATTCAACAGAGTGTCTCGCTCAAATAATGTCGTAGAAACATCGTATTTAAAGGAGCAGCATCACTACTTTATTTCATCATCTCAACCAACATAATCTAGTGGAGTCAGTGAAACACCACTAATGCTCATATTTATTATTGTATCGTACATTGCCCTCTCTCTTAAACATGTCGAGGTATGGGTTTTTAAGTAATATCGCCCAGCCCTGCCTGACAGAACCCCTTTTTGAAGAGTAGACTCCACTGAAGTTTGGTCTGGAGGTGCGAGATGTGCCTTGTGCTCTGACTCATCTCCTTTTAGCATCAGAGGTGTTTCCTGTCCTCGGCCAACACTCCTCGCCTACTGCAGTTTCACTACGGTCTAGCTTGTAGGGGTTAAAGGAAAGTGCTGCGCTGCACTGGCTGTAGGATGACGGGGAAGGTGAAAAGTGGGATGGTCACAGCACTTACTCATATACAGCAGGCCTGTGGTCAGTCCGCTGGTGAGTGGGTGAGGGCACTAGAGTTTGGACTGTATATTTATAGCTTACAGCCTTAGGCCTCACAAAAAAAACCCAAGCATGTCAGATACATGTGAGAATATCTATCTCACAGCCTGAAGATCACTGTGGTTTTAGTTCAGCTTGAAAGCTGTTCACCTCTTAGTTGTACTGTAAAATGCATGCTAGACTATTTTTACGCGGGCAATGGCCTGGGTGTGGGCAATATGACATTATATGATCATAATCTGATATTTTTTTGTTATTGTGACTGTGCACTATTCTTTAGGGTGCTTGTCATCAATATCACCAATGCTCAAAGAAGAGGTACCACCTGCACGTCTCCATTTAAACCATCCAAACACACTAGTGAATTCACACACTAGGGGATAGTAAGCACACGTGCCCGGAGTGGTGGGCAGCCCTATCCATAGCAGCTGCAGAGTGCCTTTCTCAGGGAATCGAACCAGAAACCTTCCAGTCATGGCTGGTTCCCAAAGGTCACGACTGCCCTTAAATCATTGTACAATTATACATCAGTCATTATACCAAGTATGGGACAGTATTTGAATAGCAGTCTTTAAAAATCGGCCATTGTCTGCATGTCAAAATATCGTAAGAAATAATTATCATGATTTTTTTTTAAATATTGTGATATTGCCATACTACAGATCATAGAATGGTCTCTATAATGCAGCATTGCTTTCCAAGCCTAATCCTGGAGTAGCCCAGCTCTGCTCCAACCAACATGATCCAAAAAATCCACTCATTAACAAGCTCTTCATAGCTCAAAGTGGGTGTATTAAGGACCAGTCTACTGCCTTTAGACAAAACACTGTTTCACCAGTAAAACTGCATTAATTCCAGTGTAAATCCCCACAGTCAGGCTCTTTCTAAGTAGGCCTATGTTGTCATGTGTGTGTGTAAGGGTGAGAGGGACTTAAATACCATTAGAAGTATCCAAACACATTAGTGCATTAACACATACCATTAACATTATGGTGCATTAACATAAAACCATGTATCTCCATTTTTGTCCATTTAAGGTTTCGCCTTCGTTTGAACCCTGTATCTGCTCTGTACACGGTGTCATTATTTCTGGATGAATAAGCCAATAGAAATGCTCTAAAATGACTGTGATTTACTCTTATTTTACATTAACTGCCATTAAAGGTTAAGAACATTTTTTGCTCGCTCCTATAAAGTCACCATTTTGGAGATACATGTTCTCACTGGACAGTGACAATATACTCATTGACCAAAGGACAGTAAATAACCTTAAGCTATTTATGTCCATATCAATGCCTGTCATTTATTTATTTCCATGAAGTTATTAAAAATATAATACATAACATCAGATAAATAAAGAAAAATCATATTTGTAAACAATAAATAATAAGTATACAGTCTCACTCCTCCCGGTCTGAGCGAGCGACAGGCTGTAACAGTGTGTGACATTGATCTGATTATTGATTTTGACATTTCAGAATATTGGCTCCACTTGGTTTTATGGCGTATTTGTTTATTTATTTGTTGTCCTAAAGCATTGTATTTTTACTGCAAACGTTTGAGATGCACAAGTAGAGCAGTTCATATTGAAAGAAGATAAAGCAAAGATCCGTGGAGATCACCAAATATGAGGAGATTGTAGATGCAAACTAGCCAAAACAAATTCATAGGCGATTCATGCAACTTATAATAATTCCTTAAAAGAGTGTTTGTCTGGGAAAAAGAGGACATTTGGTCAGCCTATCACACACAGACAGATCAGACTCCAGAGCAGGTACCACCAAGATCCTTTTAACACAGGGAGGACCAAAGCCATGACCTTAGGTTGGCTACGCAAGGTAGGAGCATGTAGCTGATATAGGAGTACAGATCAGGTCTGAGGTTCAGAATAAGCTTGACTATTAATCTCTCTCTCTCTCTCTCTCTCTCTCTCTCTCTCTCTCTCTTTCTCTCTTTCTCTCGCTCTCTCTCTCTCTCTCTCTCTCTCTCTCTCTCTCTCTCAGAATAATTCACAGCCTAGTTATAGCAGAAGAAAAGTCCACTGAACCTCTGACCCCTATGACCTTACATCAGAGCCAGAGCAGTGGTATAGCCAGCCCTCCGTCTTCCTGTCCAAATGGGGAAAAAGGTCCCATCTAAGTTTCACCCGTCCTAAAATATTCATAAGAGCTGAAGAAAGAATAATTCTTAATACTCCTGAAACTGAAAGCCGCCTGCGTTGTTGCTGCTTCCAATCTCTCTCTCTCTCTCTCTCTCTCTCTCTCTCTCTCACTCACTCTCTCTCTCTGTCTCTCACCCCATGAATAATGAAGGGAAAACATCCAGCTTGTCCGTGTAGAAGAATATGGTGCTCTCCGGTGCTGATCAAACCAGGCGTACTAAATAATTGAAGGCACCCTTTGTCATGCAAATGAATGGACTATGAGGCTATAGAGTGGAGAGCCTGGGCTGGATACTAATGCTTTGAGTTTGTTTGTTTTAGAGTGTGGTTTTATGGAGGCCTTTTGGTTCAAGTGCTGACATCAAAATGCCCATAAAGTGTCCATGGGAGGCCTGGCTGGGTTTCCCTGTACTATTTTTATTAAAAATACAAGACCAGAACCATGGAAGCCTTTATGTAAAGTAGACCCATGTAGACTTTCATGCTCATTTGCCAGTTTTTGTTCAGTAATTTCCAAGGAATGGGAGAGTAAAGAGTCTCTGATCCTGAGACGGCAAGTTAAATATGGCTTGATCATACTGTACCATCCTGTCTGAGTGCATGTAGCATTTATAAAAACATAAAAAAGTCTTTTTTACAGACCTGCCAAAAGCCACACAGGCACAACCAAATACCAAGACCTCTATTCTACTGGGGGCTGAACAGTTCTGAGCAAGGAGGGTAACCACTCTGGAGGATTACTGATACAGCTTTGCATGGAATGCCTACCAACCACACTGTTGCTAAATTATTAGAGATATTAGAGACACATCCAAAAAGAACAACTCTCAAAAAGGATTGACCCTGCAGTGGTAAGCTTGCTAACCAATATACGTTAATGTATAGGGCTGGGCAATATGGACAAAAAAATCATATATCAATATATTTCTTTCTACTAGATTCAGCTGAGAAGATTTGCAGAAGATTGAAGAGCTTCGGTGAAATCAGAATGTTGGGATGTTGAATGATCACCACCCCACCTCACCCCCAACTTATGCCATCCCAAAAGTATTGGATGGAGCACCATCATCCTAGAAAAGACAGTTCCACTGCTCCACAGCTCAATTATGGGAAGCTTTACACCCCTCTAATCCATGTTATTTTATTGGCAATGCTTCTCAGCGATGTCCATGAACATCTGCACGGATACAGTATTTAATTAGATTCACATATATATTTTTTTTATCCTTTAATGAAATGGAAAACACAAACTAATTAGTTTGTTCTAAGCTGAAAGGTGAGATGTTGAAGTATTTTCATAGCCAACCTGTTTACAACCCATGCCAACCCATGCCCACACACTTGTTGCAGGTTGTGACACACACTAAGTATAGTAGAGACCACTCTGGAGCTCAGGCAGGGCAGCAATTAATCAGAGAGCGAACGAACATGAGCCAACATGCGCAGGGCAATTATACCAGCAGATAAAAGCTCATTACACAATCAATGAGCTGCTTTGTTTCAGGGACCTACAATACCCTGTTATCCTCTGCTGGAAGCTCTCGCTTCCTCCCTCCTCCTTGTTATTCACTCCACTTGTCTCTGTCCCCGGCGATGTCGGACGGACGATAAATAAACAAAATGGTGTCGTGAAAGGCTGGGAAAACAATACAATAACCCGTGCAAGACAAAAGGCTTCCACAAACACGGCCTGTGCTAACAGATCTGATCGAACCGTCTCTTTGAAAGAGAGCCGGCTTAGAGAATCTGTGATTGAACATCAATATCTCTCTTTTTCTCGCTCGCTTGCTCTGGCACACACTCGCATGCACATAGAGTGACAGACAAAGCAAGTCGCCCACACAACGGTAAACAAAAGCAGACGTATGGGGCCTAATTCGAACCCGACTGTCGCCGATGCTTGTCATCATCAACCTATGTACATACAAACAAATGGGCACAGGCAAGACGATCAGAGGAAAGAGAAAGCAATGAAGCTTCGCATGCAATAAAACGAGAGCAGCATTCATGAGAACGCTGTAATTTGTTCAGAGGGCCGTGACAGTAATGTTTTCTAGATTACTCCATCATGGCCTGTGTGCAGACGCCCTTGAGCCCGGCAAGTGTGACTGGCTTTATGTGTCCTGTTCCTGGAAAAAAAAGAACTCTGATTACACTGATTTACAGTAAATAACTCACACAAGCCTCTCTCTCCCTCCCTCTCTCTCCCCCACACTCACACATACAGATACACACAAACTCATCAGTCCTCTCCCACAGCCCACTGAGCAAAGCTGATTTATGAGGTTAGACCAAAAGATGCGTTAAAGATGCACACACAATTACAAACACACACACACACACACACACACACACAATACAAATATATACACTCAAATCACACACCCACACACACACAGCTGAAGATGGATTTACCAGTTTAACAAAAAGACTTATTTCCTTCTCTTTTTTCAGCACAATATGCAAACTTTCCAGATTTGAATCCCTTTTCTCCCATTTTGGGAGAGCCAATAAACCCTCACACTCACTAGATCACAACACTAGAAGGATGAGGACAAGCACACGCCTCCTCTAAAACATGTGAAGTCAGCCGCTGTCCCTTTTCGAATTGCTGCCAATGCAGCATCTCTGGATGGCTGGGGAAAGCCAAAGGAAGCGCCAGATTACCAGCTCAGGTGCATCAGCTAACACACGCCTGTGCTGGAGAGAGTGACACCTACCTACCCAGAGAGCATGCCTAACTGTGCTTTATCAGGTTTTGGCTGCTGATGGTGAAACAGCACTATGGTCTGGGATTTGAATTCCATAGTGCTTAGCAAATTCTGCTGAGCCACTATGAGCCCTAAACATATCTAACATTTCAAAACATGCTATTTAAGCGCTTTATTATGAATCGCTGCAATCACTGCGCAAGTCATGTCTAAACGTGACCTCTATTATAAACAAGGCCAATCTTAAAACATTCCCCAGCATTTGTGCTCTACTGGCTCCGTATTGGCACCGATGCTTGGACCCCGACGATCGCTCCTCATGATGCAATTTGAAGACAAGCGCTCGACTCTCATAGAGGTTATGGCAATCCACAGAAATCCTTTTCAGATACGTTAAATATTAGCTGCTTGTCTAGGTTACTATCTGTAACTTGTCTTCTGTTAGAAAGCTATTGAAGAAAGATCTCTTAAATCTGAGAACATGAAACCAACTTCAAAGCTCGCAAAACACGACTCTATCAGTGAGAGATAGGCCGTTCGAATTGGCCCATAAAAATCCAAAACCATCATCATGGCTTGGATAAGTAAAACACACAAGCTCTTGCTATGCTGTGTCTGGGGGAGAGGAAAGACTCTCCCTCGGAATTCTGCTTCCCAAATGAGCAACTCCACATAAAAGGGAATTATGAATATCTTGATATCAACACAATATCAGAGAACTTTAAATGAAATGAAAAATGCTGGGAAAAATGTAGGATGTGGCCTCTTTATAGGGTTTAGCACTGATGTATAATATTCATCTTGGCAGCCACCAGCTGTCATCGTTTCCTGGTGGCTCCACCACTTTATTATGCTAATGAAAGTCCACTGTGAGGATTAGAGCAAAGGATTTATGTCCCACTGACTTCATCATTGTCCCAAAGCTCAAGTGACATTGCAGCAAGTTCTCAAAGTGCTTAACTATGGCTCCGGAACAGGAAGCCAGTCTCTAGTGTCAAACTTAGTGCTGGGAATTATGAAATCAATATCATGATTAATTGAACATTTTATCTCAATTACAACCAATGCACATTCATTTTATTTACTTGCTTATTTATGTTTCACACCCTCATAGTTCACTGACAAGGGCTGTACTTTAAATATGCTCAACTATTAATTCTGGGATATTTTTTTTCCACATGCACATTTAAAAACAAACAAACAACAAAACATTGACTATATCCCTCATTGCGTGGTGGCTGGTATGCACTTTTAAGAACAACGGTGCTTCAGAGGGTTCTTTGAGCAATGCCATACAAGAACCACATCTGGTTGCATAAAGAACCATGTGTGTAATATAGATGAATGAGTGTGAAGACCCTTTAAATTGGCAAATAACCTTTACTTCAAGTGAGGGTTCTATAGACCTTTAAATGGTTCTTCACGCATCTTTATTTTTAAAGCCAATTTCATACCACATGCTTCTGCAATGCTCCTCATTTCACACTGAATGTGGCACACGCGCCTCACGAGGGGCAAACAGTTTCTGTTTGCTTTGAATTTTCCCGTCATTGATAAGTTAATACCTGCAAAAGTTTTTAATAGTTGCATATTTCTTAAATAAATGTTATGTAGACTAAATTTAAGCATAGCTTAAGCATAGGTCCAACAATAAAAACCTGATTTTCTGCCACGGCTGTTGCTAGCTATACACTCCATTAAATTTTTTCTATATTGATCAGCGTTCATGCAGCATTATTCACTAAGAAATAGTAAAACGTTGATTGGGCATATTTTATTGGATCGGTATCAGCTAGTGTAATCTAAATTCAGTTTAGAGCACCATCTGGGGGCCTCAAGACACCATTAGCGGGCATTCCCAGCTGGCAGCCGTGAGGAATTCGTCTGAAGGTGAATAAGAGATTTGACTCACAGGAGCTGTTTTACAGAGAAACGTGGGAATATACTGTAATATTTGAAAATATTAATCTAAAACTATTGCTGAAACAGAGCTGTTTTCCCAGCGGGAGAACTGTGTGAATTCAGAACTGAGAGGAGATTAGCTAATGGCCACAGCACACCACTTTATAAAACAATTATTTTCCATCAGGTATCAGTCCAGAGCATAAACGACAACACACACGAACAGATCTGACTGCATTGTTTTAAAGGCACTGGGAGCTGAATGGTCAGGGTGTCAGTCAGACTGGATTATAAGAGGTTAAACACACTATACTATATAACTTCTGAACTAAATACAAGAGCCCAGAATGTCTCATTATATAAACTTACTAAAATAAAGCAGCGCCTCTTATCTAAACTGAAGGGCTGTATTATTAATGCAAACACAAAGATCAAATCAGAACCTGATACTCAGCATTAAGGGAATCGGATCGGGTCGGAGGTACTATTTCTATGGTGATTATATATCGGTGAAGAGCTGCTCTTTATCAGATGTTAAAGGTCTTTGGACTCTTTCACTTCAACGATTATCCATACATCGTCCATGCTCGTTCAGTGTTGAATCTCAAGTGGTGTTCCAGTTTAGATCGGCTGATTCATCAATAATTGGACTGGTTAGATGTTTCACATCAGGCCATTGGTCTACTTGGTCTACAGTTTAATATACAGCTGTTTGTTGGTTTGTTTACGGTCTTAGATTATGTAGAAACTCCTGAGCGCTGTGCATGCATCAGAAATTGACACAAAGTGCATTTTTGCGGTGATTATCATAGGAGCATTATGGCATGGTTACTGCGTCTGATGTGATTGGCTTAAGAGTCTAGTATAATGGGTAACAACATCACCTTCCCCTCTGAAGACCAGGGTCTGACAGGTAAGCACACCTCATTACACCTGTAGGAGTCCAGTAAGACACGCTACAATCATGTGTGTAACATTGTTTACGAGCTTCATTCCAACGTAGTACATGTCTCTCTCTCTCTCTCTCTCTCTCTCTCTCTCTCTCTCTCTCTCTCTCTCTCTCTCTCTCTCTCGCCCTGCTTAATTTAAAGCAGCACAGCTCTCACAGCTAAACACATGTTACCCCCTGGAGGCCCCTTCCTCAGTGTGTGTGTGTGTGTGTGTGTGTGTGAGTGTGTGTGTGTGTGTGTGTGTGTGTTTCTGTGTGTGTGTGCATAGCAGTACCACTCTAGTATGTGTATGCCACTCTCCCTTGAGTGACATGGTGTGTGAGGAAAGTGCTGCACTCAACCACCCAAGTGTGCACGCATACACACACACACACATACACACACACACACACACACACACACACACACACACACACACACACACGCAAAAAGAATTAGAGAACATGTGTAAAATACAAACAGAGCTGTTCTGGCAACGTTCCTGAGTGAGGGAAGAACAAGTGTGTTCCCGGATCCCCTCTGATAGGTGCATGGGTCTCGGGAGCAGTTAATGAGTGCACTGGCTAATTAAGGCTGCTTCCTGTTTATGGTTTGGAGCACTGTTGTGTCTGGGAGATGTATTAGACCCATGTGCTGGAAAGTGCGGCAGCTGGCATGCTTCATGCTTTTGGAACGCTTGGAGGAGTCCTGAGCTGGAGCAAGAGAGGATCTGGAAATGTGAAATATTTATACTGCTTGGGATTGGAATTGTAACATAATTGATAAAATATGGATAATGCATTGTAAGGTGATGCAATTGCAGATGTAAAATATTTATGAATTAAAACACTATTAATATTCATAATTTGTTCAATTGATCAAATGTTCAATGTATTAATTGCAATGCATTGATCTACACAAATTCTCTGGGCTGGGCAATTTGATAACAGTTCCTGTTATTGTGATATATTTTCTGGTTGTTATGGTTCAATTAAAGCCACATTTGGCACTAATTTACAGTATTTTATTAAAATGCTTCTACTGAAGGCCTTACCACCCACAGTGGACATTGCAGTGTCCAGCCACAGGTAGTGACCAGCAGCTTCTGGGTAGAATTGTCCATGAAAACAGACAATCAACTCACAGAAATCGCATCCACATTCAATGCATGAGCCTAACATACATTCAGAGATATGGGAGCGAAAGACCCACCAGAGTGCCTTTGTTAGTGGGACAACACCGGACACAGCACACCCTAGAGGACTGACAACATTCTGCATAGTCCGATGAGTCAGAGTACCAGTAGTTTCAGGTTGATGGTCCAATGAGTCCAATGTGGTAAAAATCCCATAAAGAAACGGACCCTAGTTTCCAACAAGGCACTGTGCAGGCTAGTGGTGGTTTCATACTGGTGTGGGATATGTCCACTGGTCTGCCTAAATAAGTCATTGGAGTGTTCAGCCTCACTCATATATTCAAGGTAACATCTCACAACTTATTCAGGTGTTGGTGTTCCCAAACCGTCCCCCGAGATAGGACTGTGCAATAATGGAAAAAATAAAAAATAAAAATACAGGATTTTTCACCAGATTTCACCAGACATCAGCGACCCATCATATCACCACATTAATAATGCACTGTGGCCAATATCCAGAGTAAAATAATGATATTGGACTTGACTCTAATGCAGGATTGCTTCTGTTTTTCAAAAGGCTGCTGCTCATTTTTTACACTTGCACCATTTTGACAATGACCTGTCATCGCATGTCACACAAAAACAACAGATTGTGTGATTTTGCATGACAGTCAAATATCTCCTGTTAGAATATGTTATTTTTCAATACAAAAAAAAAACTCCCAGACTGGCAAGAATTTCCCCAACAAATGAGTCTCTGTTGGAAGCCTCATAACTAATAGCAAACTCCTACAGCTTCTAATGACTCTCCAAGTTCCCTTGGTACTGTGATTAAACTGACACACTTGCCCAGTAAGTTAATCTTCAGAAAGATCAGGAAGCACCTGAGAAGCAGCACCGAATAACAGCCTTGTCGGTCCAATCCTGTCACTTTATAGAACCTTTCATACAAGCATCAATGTGCTGCAATCTGCTCCTTAATTAGTTGAAAAGCACAACAATTTATTGATCACATAAACCAGTTCATCACAACCGTGCTGTGCATTCGCTGAGCTACGAAATGCAGCCGTTAAAGGCAGGTAAAGGCTATTCCCAAGGCAGCCGAAGATCAGCAGGAAAAAATCAAGCAACATAGGCCCTTTAATGTCTGTAATGCTAACAAGGCTCACTGGGCGCCGTGCGGAAAGGAGCCTCATTCCTTTGTCTGAGGCCGGCTCCTCGGCCAGCTCTCCAGCGAGGCTGCAGCAGTAGAGGTCAGGCCGCCCACATGCGCTCTAATTGGGCTGACGGAGAGTGAGCACTGCCACAGGGCTCTGCCTGTAAATAAAGATGAACCGAGGAGAGGAAAGCAGAAGAGAGACTCTGCTATGTTAATGCGTGCTTGCTCTTGTTCTTCTCTGTTTTCAGGTTTCTGCTGCCCCCCATTCCTGATTCTTTCACCTTGGCCTCAGCAGAACTGTTCCAGTCAACAACATTTATGATTTACAGAACATCAAAATGCAGCGGCAAGTATGACATTTACGGAAATTTGCTCTACATTTCCCCTCGCCCGCCAGAACCCCCAATGTTAAGCAGCCTTTTGGTTTAATTAAAAAAAGCCGATGCAGATCATGTTACCCTGTCAGTCAACTGCTGCTTCTCTTGCTGAGACTTTCGAATAGCAGTGACTTTTGGGGGCAGCCAGCAAATTTGCATACAGCAGAAGAGTTTCCATGAAAGGACATGTCACTGATGCTTAGCCAGTCAGAATGAAAAAGCCTGCTCGCAGAATGACTGATATGATATTCATGCTTGAGTGGAGCCCTGAATGCAAGTGGTGAGTCAGCTCGGGTCCCTCGCACTGTCCGCAGCGATGAGCTGCAGTTATGAAGTGACCTTCATAAACATCTCGGGTCAACATGACAGCCTGTGTGTATGTGTGTGAGAGCGCGAGAGAGAGAGCGTGAGAGTCCAAACATCTGTGTGAAGTGTGAAAATCAAAGGCGTGATCTCATTAGTCTCGACAGTCACCACTCAGCTCTCCGTCCATCTACACACACAGACAAGCAGCTTCCACTGCAGCACTGCCCATCGATGCCTGACCGAAGGATCCACAAATTCTCCATCGATACTGCGGCTGTTCTGCTCGCGGAAGTGTGATTGCATTGCTGATCTGCAATCTATTTACGTTCTCCCTGTGCTATGGATGGGGTTTTGGGTTTTTTATATATAGGAGGCCGTTTTATAGGTGTTGTCTTTATTTCCTATTTCTAAAATTCTTCTGCATTGTGAGTACCAGTGCATCAGGAAATTAAAGTGGTGGCGAAAACATTTTCAATTACTATTCAATTACCAGTTCAGCACACACAACCATAATCATGGGGAAGACTGCTGATCTGACAGTTTTCCAGAAGGCAATCATGGACACCCTCCACAAAGAGGGCCACAGAAGGTCATTGCTGGCTGTACTCAATGCTGTATCAAAGAATATTTATGGGACATTGATTGGAAGGGACAAATGTGGTGGGAAAAGGTGCACAAGCAACAGGAATGACCACAGCCTTGAGAGGACTGTCAAGAAAAGTTAGTTCAAGAACTTAGAAGAGCTTCACAAGGAGTGGTCAGTGGTGTCCGTGCATCAACCGCCACCACAAACAGATGTCTCCAGGAAAGGCGTTCTGACTGCAGCATTCCTAATATCAAGTGTCAGAAGAGTCTTGTCCAGACTGAAGAGATAAAGAACTGGACTGTTGCTCAGAGCTCCAAAGTCCTCTTTTTGTGTGAAAGTTCATTTTGCATTTCATTTGGAAGCCAAGAGCAAGAGTCTCAACTCAAGCTCCTGGAGTCTGGAGGAAGAGCGGAGGGGCACTGAATCCAAAGTGTCTGAAGTCCAGTGAGAACTTTCCACAGTCTGTGATGGTTTAGGGTGCCATGTCATCTGCAGGTGCTTGTCCACTGTGTTTTATCAAGTCGACAGTCATCACCGTGTGTACCAGGAGATTTTAGAACACTTCATGCTTTCAACAGCTCTATGGAGAAGCTGATTTCCTTTTCCAGCAGTATTCAGCACCTGCCCACGGTGCCATAACATCTTCTGTAACTTGTGAAGGAAGGCACTGAATGTTCATGAGCTATAAGTCATACTGACTAAAATCAAAGCTAAAAAGCAGTGAAATATTTGACTATGTGTGTAAAGACCAATTCTGTTAACAATGTTAATATGAAGCATGAAGAACCATTTTAATGTTTCAATATCTTCATATAATTTAAAGATCCTATAGCAGAAGAGGTTCTTCCCAGAAGCATAAATCAAGGAAGTCAAGAACGATTTAAAACCCCTTATTTTTACACAAGCAGTGGAGGTCCCTGATATGGGCACCACTTGCCATGTGCCAGCCCATTACATGTAATGTCTTGCTTTTTTAAGGGCTATTTAAGGGGATGGATAGGTAGTGGTTGGAGTGGTTGGTTGAAGGAGACAAGTTCCACTTAAGGTGCCAAATAAGTCAAGGCGGTGAAAGTTTAGATTTTCCACCTTTGAGATTTTGAGGTTTGAAGAGCTCTCCCCAAACACTGTGAACAATGACTGAACAAGAGCAGAAAGCAAAACACATAATACACATCTCTCTAGACAATTCTGCCAGGGACTGTGAGTTTTCAGGAGTTCAGCCATCACAGACATTAAAAACCTGCAAGGCATTGGCCAGGTCTGGAAGAAAGAAAGAAAGAACGGGGAAAAGAATGAAAGAAAGAAAGGTTTCATAAAGACAGAATAATGCACATAAGTAGGCAGGGCTGTAGAGTTACAGAGAAGGAATGTGTACACAATATGCCTTAATGCATTCAAGCCACAGGCATACACACACTCACACACACCAGGCATTAAAATCAGCCCTCCTCCCAGTTCTGCATTCCACAGCTCAGGTCACTGACTTAACACATCACAGGGTTTGTTTGAGTCAGAACATCATTAAGACTAAGTTCAGGCAATTCAAACACAGTGCCGAACTTGCACAAGGCTGCGGTACCTCTCTGATTGCTATGACAACCCCAGACATTGAGCTGCATCAAAAAGCAACATGTGTAAAAAATAAATTAATTAATAAAAGAAAAAGAAAAAAAAAGAAAGAAATCCACACATGCAAAACATATTAATGATAATTCTTGGAATCTTGTCATGCAGGTTATTCAAACACTGAATGGGTGGGGTGCGCAGAACCTCGCAGAATTCTCTTCTCTTTAAGGAGCAGATACATGGATTAACCCAGCAGAAGTCATATTTGCTGTACATCCATGGCCTGGATTTGACACTAAAGACAACACACTTCTGTCAGTGTAGCAGTCAATGATCTCTCACCAAGAGGTACACTACCCAAAAGTAGCCTGAGGGTCTTTTTAAAGGATGGGGGAATGCGCTCTTGTGCCAAGACCCAGCGTCTACTCAGACTGCACCAGTAATCAGACAGAACTGAATGCTGGTCCAGCATGTCTATATGGGGGCGTTATTTGGTCAATGAGTGTATTGACCACATTCATTTTTCCCAATGGAAATCCATCTTAGACCTGGAGCGTCAAATATGAGTATAACAAACTGGCACCAAACACGACTTCAGTGGTCTTTGGAAATACAATCTGTGGAATCACCTAAACTGAATGTATGAAGAGACATTTCCAGGCATCTTCAACATAAATAATGGCCAAAAGCTGAACCGCACAGCGGTAGAACCAAGTGGACAGCACCAGACATACATCAGGGGAAAGTGGCACAAAGACTGTACCCCCCCTCCCCTCCTTCCACCCCAACACCTGCAACCAGAAGGCGAATTAGGTACCGTCACACCTACAATCTACAGTGCTAATGGATATTGATGGAGTCGCTCAGTTACACAGGGAAACAATTAGATTGCTCCCTGCACCAGCCTCTCAACTCCAGACAATTACAGAGGACTTGCTTGGTCTGGCTTTTAGCACATTCTACATCATAGGCGGAGTCTTCCACACGTCCCTCCGTAAGTGCGCATCCCTTCTCACCAGTGCTTGAAAAAGGAGGATTGAAACTCATTATAGGAGCAGCGGGGAAGGATAGCACTGCCTCAGGGACTTATAATCTTACCTACATTGTGGACTACGCGGCCTATGCTCCACTGAGCACCCTGGGTGATTGTGCGCTTACAATGTGTCCCTCCAATATGCGCTGTATTTGAAGGGGAATTGAAGGGACGGGGTGGTGGAGGAGGTGGATGAAGAGCAAGAAAAGGAGGAGGAGGGGCAGTAAATGAAAGGTAAGTTTGTATGGGAGACAAGAAGAGCAAACAGGACGCAGAGAACAAGAGTAGCCGGGAGGTGAGCTGCTACGCGAGGCAAAAAAGTGGAGAGGGAGAGAAAGAGATAGAGGCCGAGAGACACCAGGTGTTTCATAAGCCGATGGGGCAGCAGCAGTACGGGAACAGGAGGAGACAACATCTCTATGTTGTGTTGTGTAGCCTCAGGCTGTGGTGGGATTCTGTGTGTGTTGCTATGTGTGTGCGTTTGTGCACGTTTCAGCACACACACATGCTGTCAAAGGGGCCGCAGTATGTCCTGCGGTGACAGCTCCTCCTTTGTGGGACACCTTTCACATCAGATGTTTACACTCAGGTGACCCAAACCCCCAGAGAGAACGCAGACCTAGTCAGCAAGGCTGATCCAGCGGGATAGTCTAGCTCCACATCCGAAAATCCCCTGCCTACTTTATTCATAAGCCCAGCACTTCCTAACCACACACTGCCTTCATAATTGATACCACCTCTGTGCCGCAGCTTGGCCACCTTTCCGCAAAGAGATGCTGCGTGTTAAATCTGCCTCCCTCGTCCAGCAGCAGCTAAACGCTCCACACTAATGCTGGCCGAGTGGCGAGCCTGCTTTCAGGACCGGAGCCAAAAGCTGCCAAATGCACTCGACCTGGGCTTTAGATGTCCCAATTTAGCTGTTTTCGCCTCTGCTTGAAAAATAGCCTGCACAACAAGACCAGGCCAGCTGCTCCAGAGAAATCCATAAAGAAATTTGCTGTGTGAGTAACCAGGACAGAGACCGAACAGAGAGAAAGGGAATGTAGATCAAGAAAGCAACTAGGGTTTGATGAGCTTATAAGCCAGCTGCCAGGCCCTTAAGAGCTATGAAAGATCTTCCAGGCCCTTTCTGGTACTTCTGTAAAGGAGCATCCGCACTGCTTTTCCAAACATATGCACCGTATTCTCGAAGCAGGCAGGCTTATTAGGTCACATGCAGCGTGAGAACAGGGGAATTAGCAGCTCTGGGAAAATGGAACAAGAAAAGGTTTCAGATTTTGAGAAAGCATTAGATATAACATGAGAAGACCAGTCTGCAAAGATACACTGTATGTCCAAATATTTATGGACACTCCTTATGGACACTAAAGACTTTAAGTTGCACCCATTTAAAGTTGTTCAAATCCTTACGCAGAGCGAATAGCTTAGCATACAGGAGCTCTACACAGTCGTTACGTACAGACTGTAGACCATCTGCTCCTCTGCATATTCTGTTGGCCTCATTTCACCCTGATCTTCAATGGTCAGGACCCCACAGGACCACCACAGAGCAGGTATTATGTGGGTTATGGTTCGTTCCCATGCAATCCCATAATACTGACACAGTGTGTGGTGGTGTGTTAGTGTGTTTTGCTCTGGTGTGTGTGGATCAGACAAAGTGCTGCTGGAGTGTTTACACCAGCCAACAGTGTCCCGTGGGCAGCGTCCTGTGACCACTGATGAAGGACTAGAGGATGACCAACACAAACTGTGCAGAAACAGATGAGCTTCTGTCGCTGACTTTAAATCTACAAGGGTGGAGCAACTAGGTTGGAGTGTCTAACACAGTGGGCAGTGAGTGGACACGTCGTTTAAACACTCCAGCAGCACTGCTGCGTCTGATCCACTTACTGGCGCAACACACACTAACACCCCACCACCATGTCAGTGTGACTGCAGTGCTGAGAATGACCCACCACCCACATAATAGCTGCTCTGTGGTGGACCTGCGGGGTCCTGACCACTGAAGATCAGAGTGGGGGGGCTAACAATGGGTGCAGAGAAACAGATGGACTTCAGTCTGTGATTATAGAACCACAAAGTGCTTCTGTATGGTAGGTGCTCATGAAGTTATGGATGATCTGGAAGTAACCAGAAAGAATGTTACCTTCATGATGATGTTTCACATAATGCAGGTAATGGAGCGGTCAGATCCAAAGTCAGTGCCTTGGCTTTCACCATGACAAAGCAGTTCAGTTCGAACCTCCCATCCTGAGCATGAGGTAACACACAATATGCCTGCTGCGTGAATAAGGTTAACTGTCGCACATCTTACTGACTTGTTCACGCAAAAGCGAGCAACCCTCCTGTAACACACCAGAGAGGAACTGACCTTTACTAGAGCCTTTCCATATTCATACTCAGCATGGACCAGGTGTACCAACCACACACACACACACACACACACACACACCACAGGCTGTGAGAAGATGAATAGGGTATGCATGTCAGACCTGTGTGTGCTTGATTCATTCATTGATTAGACATCTTGGTCAGAGGGCAGGGAGGCCAGTAGCCTCGACATATCTGTGTGTAGTAATGGATGTATGGCTTTTCATTAGTGAGCAGCTTTAACACTGTGGCATGCATATCAACAAGCTCACTCATTTGTCTGCCACACAGAACTTGAAAGGAAAGAACCACCTCCGGCTACAGAAATGTCCAAAGTGTCCATCTGTTTGTGGAGACTTGTTCTTATGAATGCATTCAGCTATGTTAAAGTACTCGTTGAGTCCTTGAGATGTATTGCTAATAAAATAGGACTCTCTGGATGAGATAAGCATGGACCTAAAGGCGCCATGCCTAATGCCAATGCGGACCAGAGGGGTATGAAGATGCCCAGCAGTGTTCTCTGGGATGATGATGCTCAATCCAATACTTTTGGGATGAGTTGGGGATAATGATGTGGGTGATGATCATTCAATAGCCTGATCTCATTAACACTGCAATCAAATATTCACATGGGAACACATAGTGGTTTATTGTTCTAATGCACTCGTACCATCATCCAAAGATTGCAGGTTCAGTCCCGGTTCAGGCAGCTTGCCATCAACAGCCAGAGTCCAAGAGAGCAAAATTGGCTGTGCTATCTGTGGGCCGATAGATGGCGCTCTCCCCTCATTTCATTGGAGCTAAGGACCTGGCATTTATCTCTGAGTGTGAAACAGTGTCTCTTCACCCTCCTAGTGTCAGGTGTGGGTAATTGGCACTTCCAAATGGGGCAGAAAGTTGGCGAGCAGGTGCCCCGATACTTCTGTCCATACAGTGCATGTTCCCTGTCATTAGCAGTGTTGCGACTGGACTCCCAGTGTTCTGCTGATTGTAAAATGTTAGAGGAGGTGCTCTGAGGGGAACATGAATAACAATACCCTCAATATGTAACACTCGGGCAAATCAAAGGCCAGACGAGACAGTTACAGAAGGGCTCCAGTTAAAATGGTACCAGGATGGATATAATTAGGCACCCCGTGTCCAGGTGACAAAGGAAGTTGGGCATCTGCCTCAGGCAGTCCTGGTTGACTGACATGTTTGTCATATTTAAGGGCTTCATTTTATATTATGGGATTTTCCTTGCAACAAGGAAAAGAGTTCATTTTGGAAGACTTCATCTGAGCGGCATTCGGGGAACAACTCCAACATCATCCAATAAATCATCGTTTTAATCAGAAAGAAACCCAGCACACCCTTCCCAGCACACCACTGACATCACATCAAACCCAGTGGAGCGTGACGTCCTGCCCCCCCTCCCACACCTACACCCACACACACACACAGGGCTGGACAAAATTCCAGCAGGCTGAAGATTGTCTGCTTAACCTTGCAGGAGTCATAAGTGGCATTGATATGCAGGGAAAATATGAGGAGACTGGGACTGCTTAAACAAAGCAGCACTATGCATTTGTAATGAGCTTTTCACGTCCGGGTCTTTGCAGAGTTCAAAAAGCTAACAGTTTCTTGCTCGAGTGGTGAGAAGTGCACGCCGGTTGGGTGTTCATGCGCTTTGTTGAGCGAGAAACAAAAGAGCTGGGCCTTGCGCTCAGTGGGCTCAGTACATATTATATGTCAAGAGCACTCTTCAGTGCAAATTGGAAACACGCATCGCATGGAAAGCACACACAAACACACACACACACACACACACAAACACACGTGTGCACCCGCCGCTGATGCATGCTGGCTAGCCTTTCTCACCTCCAGTAAGTAGTCAGTGGAGCATACCGCTCACACTGCAGAAAGCCAAGCGTAAGCGCACGCATTACTGAAATCACTTTAAAACATCTCAGCACAGAGCGTCCTGGAAGAGCTGACTACATTACACCACAGCCCAATCCAGCCTCTGTATTCTGCAGTAGCTCTAAGAAGCTTTGCTGTGCATGCTGAGACAGTGTGATATAGGCTGTAGTGATGCGCAGGGAAAAGAGAGAGAGAGAGAAAAAAAAAAAAAGAAACATCCATGCAGACATATAATCCCATGATCCGATTGGATGTGGGGTAATATAATGAAGTGGAAGAACACGCACAGTCCAAATGAAACAGTTTCGACTTAAGGGAGCCCAGTGGTGTTGTGTGAAGCTTCTGTTTTTAAATGAAATTGCAGCTCAGCTTGGTTAAATTAATTACGTTAGGCCAAATGCAGGCCAATTCTGCAGAGGATTTGAGTGTAATAAAGGATTTGCGGCATAAAGATCCCGGTATTTAATCCTAGAATCAAAACTGTTGTGTTCTCTAGCTGATAGTGAGGTGGCAGAGTCCTCTACATTGCCAAATAATAATACACACACACACACACACACACACACACACACACATAAACATGAAGACATGCATGGTCCTTGTTGTGGATCTTGCAATCAATATGACAATATCTGAAGAGTTCATTTGCAAAAACAAAAACCATTCCGTTTTTTAACAGATCAGCCCTTTATTTTATCACTATGATGCCTCATTGTGTTTTTATGGTACAGTTACACGGCATAATGATGCACAGTTACATAGCACATAGTGCTTTTATTTAACGCATTAAGCCTTCCCCAATATAGTCAATGCCTGAATAAAACTGTGTTTCTAAAAGAAGCTGAGATGACCAGTTGGTGAAGGCCTGGACACTGGTAGAACAGTTAAGCAGAATACATAAACACAAACACACACACACACACACACACACACACACACACACACACACACACACACACACTCATTCCTAGGAGAATATTTTGTAGAAAAGCCTGCTGTTAATGGAGTTTTTGAAAAATAAAAAAATAGACCAAAAGTGAGTTAAAGATTAGGTTTAGGTGTGGATTAGGGTGTAGGTAAAAGTCAGGTTAAGGTTAGGTTCAAGTGTTGATTAAGGTGTAGGATTAGGTGTAGATGAAGTTGTAGGTTAAGGTTAGGTTAAGATGGAAATTAAGGTGTGGGTTAAGATTAGGTTTAGGTGTGGATTAGGGTGTAGGTAAAGGTCAGATTAAGGTTAGGTTAAGATGGAGATTAAGGTGTAGGATTAGGTGTAGATGAAGTTGTAGGTTAAGGTTAGGTTAAGATGGAGATTAAGGTGTAGGTTAAGATTAGGTTAAAATGGAGATTAAGGTGTAGGTTAAGATTAGGTTTAGAATGAGCTGATCTGATTACATTTTACATTGTGATCATTTACAGTAATGTGTGAAGAATCAACTTTCAGGTACCTCTCACAGTCTGTCCTGTTGAAGGAGGACTATTGTCTTTTTCACAGCAGAGTCATTTTTTCAGGGTGAAGAAAAGACCGACTGTTTACATTTCATACATTTGTCCCTGATTTTCATACATATTGTTTCATGTGATTGGACACTTCTGTGCATTTCTGTGTATGTACTTCCAGTTATGTGCATTTTGTGTTGCAGTGTTTCCTTTAATATCTACATTCATTCATTCACACATTCATTCTTATCTGCTTCTACCTGGTCAGGGCTGCAGTGTCCAGGGCCTGGAAACATTGGGAACAAAGCAGGAATACCCTTTGGACAGGGCACCAGTCCATCATAGGGTACCACACACACCTATTTACTCACACACTCACACCTACTGGCAATTCGGCATAGCTAAATCATATACAGTGTGGCTGTGGATGATGGAAAGAAACCAGAATATCTGGAGGAAAGTCCAGACACAGACACAGGGACAACACACCACAGTCCTCACAGACAGAGAACTGAGCAGCGTTTGAACCCACAACCCCAGGCTCCTAATGCATGCATTTATTTAAATGATTTATACTCATTTATTTATATATATTTTTATTTATACACATGCATATGAAATTCATCACTGCAATCAAACATCTAGAAAATGATTCATCTTACAGAAGTTTCAGATATGTCTTGATACAGTCTTGAAAAGCGTACTGCAGGGCTTTTTTTTTTTTGGTTTATTCTTGGAATATTCACCAAAGTGCCAGAGGGAAACTGTATCTGGCTCATGTCTGTGCTGTGTCTTCCTGTGGTTAATAGCAGTAAACAACAGCAGAGCACCTTATGTCAGTCCTGCCTTGCAGCCAGCGCAGAGGGCAATGCAGTATTTACCATGAAGCACCACTCCCACCCTGCCATGAAACCCAGCAATATATTTCTCATCTCATTAACAAACCTCTTCCCTGGTCGTAGCTTAATGTCCCCCCTAGCTTTATTTCTTAGCCGGGTACTTTAAAGTAGCCCATGGACATTGAGCACATTGGTTCTGTATCAAAGACTTAATGAAAAAATTAACTGCAGCCCTTCTCCCAGCCAATTTACTGGGAATTCAGGATCAATATGACTAATGGAATGGATATGCATCAAAAATGGAACTAGATGAAGCCTGGGCCGAGAAAGAGGTTGTTCAGGTCTTTTGGATGACAACCAATTACTCCTATTAGTTCGGCAAATGCATCGATGGTGGTGGAAATGAGGGCGGTGCATATATTTGTGTCTGGTCTACTGTCAGTATCAGAAATAAGGTCTCATAACCTTTGCACATAAATGACTGAAGTGCACCAGAAGACATGTCATTCACGTACGATGCACAATACATTTGTGACATTTAAATGAGGATTTACAATTATATGAACAGTGGTCAATGCATCAGCTGCTCCCTTCTACTGGTGGCGCTGTTTTGGCAAACACACACACACACACACACACACACACACACAAGCCAACCTGCTCTGTGATTGAAGAACTGGCAAGCCTTTCAGATTCTACTATGGCTATGGTTAGGTTTAAATTAAGGGTAAGGGTTACTTTAAGTTTAGGTCAGGCTTAGGGTAAGAGTTAAGATTAGGTTAGGATAAGGTTATGGTTAAGCTTAGGGTTAAGTTTAGGTTAAGTTTAGGTTTTTTGTTAAGGTTAGGATTAGGGTTACAATATGATCAGATTTGGATTTAGGTGTAGGTTCATAAATAATAATAATTATTTCAGCCCTTCCTTTCAATCTTCAGCTTCAACCCTTCAACCCTCTGAATCCATATTTATTTGACATTTGTGTTGTGCAGATGTAGCTGTTTTAATATATTTGAAATCATTATTTTAAAAGTGTTTACTGCGCTGTAAGCGTCTATGTGGAGATCCGAGTGAATATTGAGGGAGCTGGATGATTGACTTGAGTGAAGTGGACAATCTTACTAAGCTCTCCCAACTGGCTCTCACACTGGCAGTGCAGAGGCTGATTGACGGCACCATTAGCTGCAGTTCGAGCCGAGGTCAGAGGTTACATTTACAGTTCGGACTAAAAGCTGTCCCTGCTTCCTCTCCTGGCTGCCTTCACACAGCAATGCTCTCACTTCTAACCCCAGAATGGATTCTAATGCATAAGCCCTCTGGCACTTTCTGCAATGCCACATTTAAGAAAACTGCCATGAGCATGCTCACACACTGCCCGACACTTCCGTGGAAAGCCCCAGTGAAATTCTTATGCCACATGTGGATGCAGATGTGAAAGAGCTGTGCAAAAACTAGTTTTGTGTATATACAGTATATATTTATATAAACGTATAATGTTTTCTAAATTAAAAGAATTATATTTATTGTATTTGTTTCCTGTTGGTTTATTATCAGCAAATGTTTGCTCTGATATGTTCTTTGAATTCCATTCTCTGCAGTAATAACTGAAGTCAGATCTCAGTGATTGACACTATAAAGTCCAGGAGTGGGGGACTAACCTCAGGGCAGCCAAGCTTTAAAGCTCATCCACACATTGAAGGCCACTGCGGTGACGACCCTCATAGAAAGAAACACAAAGACCAGTATATTTGCCTTATATACATGAGTCCAATATCTAAGTCTTCAAGAAATAAGTTCACTGAATCAGAAAGTGCCAACATTATAACAATCAATCAATCAATCAATCAATCAATCAATCAATCAATCAAACAACCTTGACTTTCAATTTGAAATACATTGAGGTTGACCCTCATTTCCAGTGCAGATGAGCCTTTACAGTCCAAAGGGATTTAAAACATAAATATGAATTAAAATTAATAAGGATAAATTATATGAAAGGAAAATAAATAAATAAATAAAATAGAATAATAGTAATTTGACAAACATTGAATATTTGTTAAATAAATAAATGTAAAAAAACAAAAAAAAAAAAAACAATATATATATATATATATATATATATATATATATATATATATATATATATATATATATATATATATATATATATATATATATATATGAATAAATAGAAAAAAAAAATAATTGAGATTTGAGATGTACATGCATTGTTTAATTGTTTAATGTTGAATTCCTTTTCACCACAGGCTCTAAACTCCCAGTTACAGGCCGCTCCTAACATCACTAATAGAGGTTTAGCTCCCTGGCAACCCAACTCATCAAACATCACTAACAGAGTAAATGGTTCTTTATGTGGTTAAAAAAGGTTCTTTCTACGAAAACCCTTAAAGCTTTTCTGCGTAGAATTTACTAAATGGTTTTATGAAATGTTAAAATGTCTGTATTGTTAGGAGTCAAACATACAAAAACAACCAGAGCATTTCTGTCGAAGGTGCAAATTCTTTTACTTAATACCATATTTGTGTTTGTAATTAGAATGAGAGACGAAGTGAAAATAATAAAAACAGAATTTAGAGTTTAGATGTAATGTCTGAGGTTGTGAAAGTGGCAATAAAAGGAATAAGACTAGACTAGAACATCCATTAAATTTGCAATGTAATTAAATATGTAATAATTACATTTTATTTAATATAAAATTACAAAATAAAAGTTTTCAACCTCTAAAGGGTTAAAATCTATGTTTAGTTACATACAGACTCTGGATGCTTGTTGTAAGAAATATTTTTCCAATGATGTATTGAAAGACATGCACCCCCCCACACACACACCCACACACACACACACACCCACTCGCACTCACATATATAACTCGTATTCAAATAAAGGATGCATTATTTGTTTGCAAACAACGAACGCATCATATGTTTGATTGAGCGGTCATTTATATCACAAGCAAATACCCTGAACAAATACCGAGACGTAGGCTTTGCTCGGCTTTGAAATGAACACCACCGAACGTCTGCGTACGTTATTATTAACTCCAGCAAAGCAAAATGCTTTTCAGTCACGTGCCCTGAAGTCATCAAGGGGTTTGTTCTCATTCACATGGCAGCCCAGTGATTACTGCTTATCTTCCCGACTGTTTGTTCTTCCTCACCCGTACTCCCACAGCTTTTTGCTCTCTCGCCGTTATTCTCGAGGAAGATCGACTGGTGAGGGAAAAGATGCCCTTGAGGTCACTGCAATATAGCCTGACATGCAATCAGCATCAGCGTATATTTAGCTATTTATCAATAATTAAAATGATGTGTGATGTTGAAGAAAATGTGACGATGCTATAATGAGAAGGGCCTGCCTCTGTACATTAATGCATAAAACATTTCCATTTATATTCTGAGCAGATTCCTAGAAGACTACAATCCCCAATCACTGTCAAATTACAGTATATTGCAGCATATAGACATTCATAAATTGGGTATATGTAGAGCAGCTCACTGAGAAACAACACGGTACAACACTGAATATTTATGAATGACTCTTTCAGATGCAAAAGAAAAAAAAAATTCAGGCTGATGCACGAGAATGTCTGCTCAAATGACATTCTGTTGATTCCTTAAGTGTAAATATCCTCTAGAAAATAAACAGATTTTCTGCACATTTTCTGTGTGTATATATATATACAAACTGTGTCCACTCATTGTCCACTCTATTACACAGTCCTACTTAGTGGCTCCACCTTGTAGATACGTTTCTACACAGTTTGTGTTGGTCGTCCTCTAGTCCTTCATTAGTGCTAACAGGACGCTGACCACAGGACACTGTTGGCTGGATACTGGTTGGTGGACTGTTCTGATTCCAGCAGTGATACTGAGGGCTTTAAACACTCCAGCAGCACTGCTGTCTCATCCACTCATACCAGCACAACACACACTAACACACCACCACCAGTACAGTGTCACTGCAGTGACAGAAACGGATGGAGTACAGTCTGTATTTATAGAATTACCACTGTAGTATATATATATATATATATACATACATATACACACAAACACACACACAAGACAGGACAAGATGAGGCCTATAAATCAGAAACCATGTATTTTTGTATTTTTTTATATAAATCATATACACATATGCACAGTGATTACTTAATTGAATGATCATGTAATTTATGGAAATAACCTCGGTCAGTTTTGCTGACCACAATGCCAATGGTGTTCAGTTAGAGACAGCTCATTAACATGAACAAGCCAGTATATCATTTTGCAAACTGTGGCTCTATTTTATTTATGTTTGTTTTAGGTTATTTAAATGTTTTATTTATTTATTTATTTATTTTTTGTTTTTTGTTTTTTGTTTTTTTCATATTCCTTGAATATTCTCAATGATTGAAAGATTACTGCTCTTTAAAAACAATTGCACATGTTTCTGGGCCACTACTTGGTCCCAATAATCATTATCATTATAGGCCAATATACTAAACGCATTCAGATACATTAAATTAAACAATGAATTAATTGATTAATTAAATTAAATCATTAAATGCTTTAGACTGTGCAGAGGTGTGTCTCTGTAAAAGATGTGAGCTTAGTTACACTTCACTTCACTTCAATTTCACTGGAGTGCCCAAACTTCTGCATAACACTGTATATCTACTCAAGCTTTGAGCTTCTAATAAACAACACCAGAACTGCTGCCAGGACCCCCTCACTCACTCTGCTCCGGGAGAAAACCTATTACAACTGCATCTCTGCAGGCCAAGCAAAATCGTACACACACTGCAGGACCACATGCACACACACACACACACACACACACACACACACACACACACACACACACACGCACACACACTTATGCAGGCCAGCACACTCGCAGTGTGAGGTCAGACACATTCCTTGGTGATCTGATCTGATCTGATCCGATCTGATCTGACAGGAGTTGTGGACCTCCTGCTTCTCCTCTCATCCCCTTGACAGCTGCGTGGGAGCAGGCTAACACACAGCTCACACACACACACACCCGCACACCCGCACACACGCTCACACGCACACACACACACACACGCGCACACACACACACAGACTGAATGACCTGCTAGCCTACTAAGCCAGCAACATACAGCATGAATGATGAAAATAAGGCTTTTTTTCTTTTTTATTGTGCCTAGAACAAGATGTTATAGAAGGTAATACAGCAAGCAAGGTAGATCAATTTGTAAATCAGCATAATATTCAGAAACACTAATATGAGTTAAGCAGCATTATCTCATCTCGGACATTGAAGTAAGATGGAGCAGATATGGAGCCGAATGTAAAGTGCATGCTTGTGTAATGAAGAATTTAGAAGGGCATGGAGAACTGGCTGCCTGACCCTGAACTGACACCAAAGGCAGTTTTGTTAATCTGACAAATCCTACAACAGTCTTACCACCCACCAGCATGTTTCCTGTCTCTCACACACGCACTCCCACTTTATCCACTCGGTACGAGTGAGGTATTTATACTCACTGGCCATTTCATCTAATACACGTACAGTTGCAGGAATGTGTCTTAGACCCATGTCTACACAAATGCAGCTTTCAAAAATAATTTCTTCAAACATTGTTGACTCCTACACTCAAGCAAGTACAAGCCCCGAAGAGATTGATTCAGATGGTTAGGAACAACCCAGTTACCACCAAGGCATGGCATTCCATGAAGTGGAAGCTGCTGGAACACCAGTGTCACTGTCTACCATCAAGCAAGTTTCACATCATCCAAAAACGAAGCTCCGCCTCCAAAAACCACACCTTTAACCTCAACTAAAGTTTGCAGCTGAACCACGTGGGCAAAGAAAAAGCCTTCAGCAGGAATCTTTCATGGTTAGATGAGGATAAGGTTAGCACTGTACCCGCTGGTAAGCATGGTGATGGGGGCCTCACGTTTTGCTGTCAGTGGAACTAATGAAGTAATGAAGAAGGAGGACGACCTCAGAATTCTTCAGAGTAAGCTTAAACTATCAGCTCATTTGTTGAAGTTTTTGGAATGGCTCAAAATCTGGACAGCATATAAAAATCAAACTAAAAGATGGCTACCAAAAAGATCAAAGTACAACTAATACTCGGCCTTTAGCTGTTGAGCAGTGGAATTGTGTTCTTTGGAACGACAGTGCTTCCACCAGTACTTTGGGACTGAGTTGGGTAATTGGGGCTGGGGTCAGGTGGTAATCATCCAACATCATGACCTTACTACCACTCTTGTTGCTAAATGCAATCAAATCCTCACAGCAATGCTCCAAAATCTAGTAGAAGTTGTTCCCTGGACAGTAGAGACAGTTGCAGGATATGCTCTTGTTAACACCCTTGGGTGAGCAGGTGTCCCAATACTTTTGTCCATATGAGAATGGTCCTCCACCTAAATAATATCCATTCCTATGTATGTTTCCACTGATGTATGTGCAAACAGAAGACTGATAAATAGTGTAGCAAATTAAACGTGGTACACCAGATAAAATGACCGTCCAAGAAAGAAGCCCCGCCCCCAAAATCCTTACCATGTCCGAGTAAAGTTTCAGCTGAACCACATGGACGAAGAAAACGTCTTAAGGAGGAAAGTTTCATGGTCAGACGAGACAAATATGTTTGGTGATGGAAAAGTGAGGCATTCATCTCTAAGAACATTGTACCAGCTCTTAAGCACGGTGGCGGGAGTATCGTGCTCTGAGGCTGTTTTGCTACTTTGCACAAAGTAGACGAGCAAATGAAGACAACGTCAGAGTATAAAAATGGACATTCAAAGCTTTGATATGATAGTGCAGTGTTTACTAACACATATCTTTATACTCTGAATGAGATGTATGCGACCTCATATGCCTGTGTTTGACTTCAGCTAGTGCTGGTTACTTGTAGGTCATGTAGCAATATATGGGTGTTTGAGTGTATATACAGCAAAGCCTCCTGTCCCACAGGGACCTGGAGTAATCTACTACCAGAAGGATTATCAATACGTCAATCTAGGTCAATTTATCCCAGGCTTTATCCATGTACTAGATCTCAGGCCACGGCTAGGTAATGGACAGGCCTAAACACTGGCTCTGGCTGCCTTAATCTGTCACCATTTTTATTTTTCATTATTATCCCATGTAATAAAACAGCTATGCCATTGTATAGCTGAATCATAGCTTAGTGTATTAGGCTAAACGGCACAATAATGAAAAACAACAACAACAACAATAAATCTATTACTGTGTAAATACATACATTTCTGAGTAAATTCACAAAGAAAACTTTCCTAAGTGAAGTCCATGCATGTTATATTGGTTTTGTTCAGGGGTATGCCAGGCTTCATTTATCAAACCTAAAAAAAAGAAAAAAAACACAGCACAAAAATGTGGAGTGGGATTTATCAAAGGTGTGGAAAGCACTGATTGGAGTGTAAATGGCTTCGTCTGTTGATAAATTTCATCTGAGTGTAAAGTGGCAAGGGCATGCACACAGTGATGAATTACCATACTCACACCCATTTACTTCTATTTGTGGTAAAAAACACTCCCATTAAAATGCACTGGTAGGAATGGAACCATGGTGCAACAACAATGAGCAAGAAACATCGCTGGGGCGAGGGAGGGAATTGAATATTTTAAGATTTTATGTTTAATATATAAATAACCAAATGAGCTCGATTCATTGCGAGGTCATATTTCCAAAATGATACTTCATTTTCACTGGCAGAAGAATTTTGTATCAATGCACAACCTCCACTTATCCTTATATTCCATACAGTAATCAAATAAGTCGGATGTGATTTATGCCTGGTGGGATCATCTGAAACACTTAGTTCATAAGTTGGGTCGAGATAACTGCATTCAGATGCAAATGTTTCTTGCACAAAATGCATTTTATGGAAAATAATAGGGCTAATATTTAGTTTAAGTTCGAATTACTCAGAGGCTATTTATTTTAGTTAATTTATATGGCGTATTTATTTTGCCTGTTTTCAGTGCAGGGTAGTGTTTGTACACAGACTTACATCAGCACAGTCTCTGAAACAGAACCACTTTTATTTTCCAGTATTTGAATCATTTAACAGCACACGGTCCAGCCCCATACAGTCCAACAAGGCCGTTACTGAGATACAGAGAAATACTGAATTAACAGTCATCTGCGGCCTGTTTTGCTGCTTTACTCAGTGCAGCTCAGCCAAATAGAAGATAGAAGAAATGCAAAGATTACAAACAAAATAAATGACAAATAAATCAATGCTGCAATTAGATGGATACACATACTGGATAGGACTGGATCATATCCTGATGTATTTGATCTGAATGTCAATATACAATATATGATGTGAAACAATTCATTCTAAACCTAAACTGACCCTTAACTGTAATTCAAAACTTAATCTAAGTTTAACCCTTAGTATAACCCAAACTGAACCCTAACATAATCTGAATGTAAACTCAACCTAACCCTTATCCTAAACATAACCATAACAAAAGTTGATGTGAAATGTGAAATTCTAACAGTTTCTGCAGGACTTTTTAGAAGGTCTTTAACTGTGAAGGAGCAGCATGTTCTGCAGACACTATTCTTTGTGGACGTTTGAAACTGATCTGTGTGATTTCAACAAAAACCCAGAAGATGGGAGCTCATTCTGAATCATATGCATAAAATTATGTGCACAAATCATGCAAATATTGTGAAATCGTCAGTGTACATTTTAGCCATATAATATTCTGGGTCAAGTTCTGACCCAAGCATGAACACAAGTCCAGATTACAGTTTATGCTGCAGTACCTTTCCTGGGGGATCAGACCAGATGGGAAAGCCTTCACTCCCTATGAGAATCAGTGAGACTTGAGGGCCCATTGGTCCTTCTATAGAGGATTTTTGATAGATGCTGTCCACTGCATACCAGGGACATCTTAAAGGATCTGCTGGATGTTTTGGAGACATTCCGACCTGGTTGAAGACATCATAACTAATCTGATTCTTCTCGATGTGTCTCAGATTCTCTTCCATTTTTCCTGCTTTGAGAACTGACTAGTCGCTGCCTAATACTAGTCTATGTAGATCCCAACCATGTAGGTATCAGTGTAACTACTAATGTCAGTGATTTTAACCCTTTTGGCCCTCAGACCAGTTCTCAGCTTTATAAGTCAGGAATGCCTCGACACACCGGCACAAAACACATACAGAACCTGTTGTTTCTAAAAATAGTGATTTTGTTGTGGTGCACTGAAGCATCTGTGAGTAATTCATTGTGGAAAACCATAGTTAAAAAAAAATTATAACTGTTTTTAGAAATTGGATTAAAATCCAATATAATAAAGCAGTTTTTATCACCTGAGATGTTGGTCATGTTGGCTCTGAACAAATAAAGTTTTGTGCTGCGGTGACAAGCAGTTTTAGAGATTGGCATGGATCCAAGAGGCAAAATCATACAAAAAATTAAGACAGTCTGAATTTGTTCATATATTTTGTCACAGTAATAAGCTATATTATAAAATATCCATTGTTTTGATTCTCAACTTATAGACACCAATCTGCAACTTTTGTTTTTCAGTTTCAAGTCTCTACATTCAAAAATAAGTAAAAAAAAAACAGGTGTTTGGCAATTTTTGATAACAACTTGGTCACTTTCATCAAGATAGTAAACCTCTGGTAGTATGGACACATCAAGTAATTACATATTTACTTCCATAAAGATATCGTCATATGCCATGTGACTATCATACGTAATTACTATGTTATTACAAAAAAAATGACAAAAATGCACAAAAGACACACAACTTGTATATCTAGGGCTGTAAGGGATGGCTTATCAGTGTATAAATCATTTTTCATATCTTTTATGTTTGTTTATCCAGGCGAGCAGAACAACAGGAGGAGGACCCCCTCCACTTCACTGCACCACTGCTGCTTCCAGAATTCTTGCATGCTGGCAGCGTGGCCTTTACAGCGAACATGGCTGCCATGAGCTCTCTGCCTCTCATGTCATACAGTATAAAAAGACATCTGTGTGTCTGAAATTACCAATCATATCCCAGTAACACACCACTGATCTGAGCCCAGTACAGAGCCCCCCAAAACTGAGCTTTGGAGAAGTGGAACTGTATTCTCTGGAATCACACTGCTCCATCCAATACTTTTGAGTTGCATGAGTTGGGAAGTTGGGGATGAGGAGGGACGGTCATCATCCAAGACCCTGACTTCATGTTATTATTGCTGATTGCAATCAAATCCTCGCAGCAATTCTCCAAAATCTAGTAGAAATCCATACCTGAACAGTAGGGACGTTTACTCCAACAAAGCAGGATAAACTCTTTTTAAAACCCCTGATTTTAGAAGAAATGAATGAACAGGTGTCCCAATACATTTGTCCATACAGTACATTCCAGTCTTCTATCCTGGTATGTTCTTGGACTTGCTAAATGAAAGAACCGCATGGAGAGTAGAGATTGAGTGAATATATACTTCTTTAATTTCACTTCACAAGATATTTGGCAGCTTGTGAGACAAACTCTGCCTCTACATGTGGGTCACTTTTAAAGAATCATATACAAAGTAATTTTCCTTTTATATGAAAATAATATTCAGAAGGTTCTCTGGGTTGTCATGGCTCTAAAGGAACTTCTGTTTTTTTTTTTATGTGCATCGCAAAAATAGATACAGTATGTGACATTGCTTAGACAACCTAACTTAATAAATAACCTATATTTCTGTTCTCAAATATGTAATTAAAATCTATTATTTTTAGCAGCACTGCACAGATGTTGTGATGTACAGCTGACAGCAAATTAATTTATTTAATTCTTGACAAATGTTATCATAGCATGAACCACCTACAGACATAGCGTTTGTTTCACTGCTCACCAAATACTTTGTGAAGACAAATGTCCAAGATTTGTCTTGTATTTGGTCCAGTATACAGTCCTTTCACTGAAGGATGCCTGCGGATACCGGTCCACTCATCCACTTCCTACTACCAACTTCCAGACCCGACTATCCCACCTGCATGGATCTCATTATTCACTATTCATTCATTCATACCTGTATCATTACTATTAGCCAAACTGTATTTATCCTCCCTCCCTCCATTTTTATTTTATTTTTCACTTCATTTTATGTCCACTTTCCATCACAATGTACTGTGCCATTGTTATGTGCTTTCCGGTGTCGACCAGAGGAGGATGGGTTCCTCTCTTGAGCCTTCTTTCCTCTCAAGGTTTCTTCCTCCTAAACTGAGGGAGTTTTTCCTTGCCACTGTTTGCCCACTGGCTGCTCATTTGAGGCTCGGACCCGGATCCTTGTAAAGCTGCTTTGTAAAAAGCGCTATATAAATAAAATTTGATTGATTGATTGATTGATTGATTGACTGATTGATTGACTGATTGATTGATTGCACAGGGGTAAATCATTTAAGAGGAAATAATTGTCCCTGTCTATATTTGCAATTTTGCATTGCCTTTAGTTACCTTTCAATTACTTGACGCCTTTAAGCCTATTTAACTGTAGCTTTATTTGTTTAATTGTAGCTTTATGTACTTTTATTTGCCTCAAAATCAGAAATATATTTATAGGAGACAGTCATACGTGCTAGATATAGACATTTGTCTTCATTTGAGATGTGAAAATGAAGATAATTTAAATATTTGTATGAATCTGTCCATGTTTTGATCAAAAATGTACTTGTGCCTACTAACATCTTTTGGAAATTGACCAACCACAGTGTTTTTGAGCTGCATAAACTCTGATGAGCTTTTCATATTGATTTGATTGACAAAGACATTTATAATAATAAGTTCTTCAAAACTTAAAACTTCAAAAATGAAAATAAAGAAAAATAAATGTCCTTCATGATTATTTTTGTCATTTAGGTATATATCAGTATTATCCCATTCTTATGGCTTTTATTGTGAATTTTGCACACTGTGAGCAATAAATAAATAAATAAATAAATAAATAAATAAATACATACATACATACATACATACATACATAAATAAACAGCCCCTCCCTGTTCATTTACTTCTATAACCCAATATCTGATCAGTCGGAGTCTATATGCAGCTTGAGCATCTACACAATTACTTGCTGATATTGCAGAACCATGGTTAGATGTGTGCATCATGTCTGTCAGTCACTCTGATCTTAAAGCTCAGAATACCAGCATACAACTGCCCATAAAGTGCAGATTTGTATGAGTTAATGACCCACAACGTTCTAACCATGGTGTCTCCCCAGTGTCCTCTTTTATAAAAACGTTTAAAAATGGGCTCATACTTTTGAGTAATATAATCTTAATGTTACGAAACGTTGAGAATCTGGTCTGGATCAAGAGACTATTCTATATTCTAATGACCCATACTTTTGGTATTTGTTTCACTGATATTTCACTGAAGATGACCAGTCGCTGCAGACAAACAGGATTATTTTTAAAATTGATTCTAGGGACGTCACGGTAGATTAACTGTGTATGCCTATGTAAAGGCCGTGCGACACAGGAGTGCTTTGGAAGTGCAGTGAACTGGAGTGGTTTCCCTTTCTGGTCTAGAACACAATCTAAACTCTGCTATGACAAAAGAATATGAAACTCTATTCTGCTATAGGGAATGCAATGTTCTTATCCACTACACCAGTCACCTCATGACCCCTGTCACAGTGCCCAACCCTGTGACCCCCCACTGGGTCGCACCCTATGAATGTACAATCTCCAGTGTAACAACAGTAGTAGTTATGCTGTATACAGCAATCAGCCACAACATTAAGACCTACACTCACTGTCCATCTCATCTGCTCTGACCATACAGGAGCACTTTGTAGTTCTATAATTACAGACTGTAGTCCATCTGTTTCCCTGCAGACTATATTCTCCTCCTTTCACCCTGATCTTCAATGCTCAGGACCCCACAGGACCACCACAGAGCAGCTATTATATGGGTGGTGGGACATTCTCAGCACTGCAGTCACACTGACATGATGGTGTTAGTGTGTGTTGTGCTGGTACAAGTGGATCAGACACAGAAGTGCTGCTGGAGTGTTTAAACCTTTCAGCATCACTGCTGGATTGAGAAAACAGAAATATGAGAGATTTGAGGAAACAGATGAGCTTGAGTCTCTGACTTTTCAGTGCACATGTGCATCCCAGTCTCCCAGTTTTTTTCTATATATTTCTATTAATATATTTTTATTATCAGAAAATCCTTTCTTTCTTATTTTCTTTCTTGTGGACACACTACTGCAGTGACCCCACTCAAATGATGACACTGAGGGGTTTAAACACTCGTACCAATGAAACACCACCACCATGTCAGTGTCGCTGCAGTGCTGAGAATTACCCACCACCCACATGATTTCTGCTCTGTGGTGGTCCTGTGGGGTCCCGACCATTGAAGAACAGGTGGCAAAAGTATGCAGATGAACTACAGTCTGAAATAATAAAACTGCAAAGTGCTCTGTATGGTAAGAGGAGCCGATAAACTGGACAGTGAGTGTAGAACCAGTGAGGTGGTATTAATGTTATGGGTGATTGTTGTACACTCTTTTTTTTTATGTCGGTTTTCTTTTGTTGTTGTAGTTGTTGTTGTTGTTACTTTAAATGGCTTTAAAAAGTCCAGAACAGCAAATATGATGTGTGATACTGTAAAGCCTGAAGTTCCAAAAAAGACAAAGCCTAAAGACGTTGAGTGAATTCCCAAGCACTGCATTAAAACACAATTAACAGGAAAGTACATTAACAATAGCTCCAATTTGATCCTGTATAGATTAGCAGCAATTCATAATTCATTAACCTTGGGTGACTTAACTGCATGGATTAATTTTTAATTTCACTTCAGAGCCCTGACAGAGCGATGGGGAGGTCAGCTTCGTGATGTGTCACGACATCACAGTGGCCGAGGACGGAAATCCACAATGACACTTTTCGCTGTGACCTCTCTGGGAAACGTAGGAGCGGGAGGCGAAACGTTGCTGTTGCAAACTGTTTTCAGCCAAAACGAAGAGTATGTGCGACACATGACCATTTAAATTGGCAAGAAAATGGCCATACTGTGAGTGGGCTCCGGCTGAGATTAAGGTCTTGGGGCGGCCTGTAGAAGGGGACAGAGCAGACGGCTGTAATGATAGAGGACAAAGCGAGAATGAGGGATTTGGCCTGCTAGTATTGCGTGGGTCTGCCGGGTAAGGGACAGAAAATGCCTGGAAGCAGCGGATCAATACAGACACTAAACCCAGTCTGGCCTAAGTCTAGCACACACACAAAGAAACACAAACACACACACACACACAAATTGAAAGTAAGGAGAGGCCAGAGATTACAATGACCAGAACAAACACATAGGCTTATTTCATATGCAATGAATCTACAGAGTGAAAGATGACCTGCTATATAAGTGACACAAAGTATTCAGCAAAAAAGCTCCATTGTCAGCGAATATTGAAATCGATCGGCATGAAAATTCAATAGGAGCTGTTCAGAAATAGCTGTTTTGCGTGCAGACAAGCAGACCAAGCTTTAAATGGAGTCCACTGGTCCATCCATTTTAATACCGTATCTACACGTCCATATATCGAACCAACATCCGATCCGCTGCTCACCGTTTCAATCCCAAACAAGCAGATCTAAATCTTGATTTAGAACAATCAAATGAGTTTTGTGCATATGAAAGCAAACACAAACACACACACACACACACACACACACAAACAAAACACACAAGCACACATACACCCTGACCTACTACGACTTAAGACAACCAGCACCTGTTCATTTAATTTAAATCCAGGGAATTAAACACTTCACAAACAAGTAGACGTATTTACACATGCCTACGTGAGCACACACACACACACACACACACATACAAACAGACATGCTATAACATTGTACTAGAAACCCTTTGAAGGAAAAGCCTGGGAAACGGCCTAAATGGACAGTCTGTGAGCTTGTTTTGAACACTGCATTCCGTAAACACTGAAAATGAAGAGTACAGCCTGAGAGCGGATCAGATTATAATCAGACAAGGCATTTAATCTATTCACTCCCTGACGGGCTGATCGAGTGAGGTTAGAATGATACCACAGAGCTTTCATGTGGGATTAGATTATGCCCTTTCCATCCCAAATCCCTAAATTTGCTAATGGGAGCAATGAGAGGTGGAGCTAGGTGGGAATTTAGCTTAACAGAGGCGTGCAATCCTGGGAAAGCATGGATTCACTCACAGAGACACACACACACACACAAACAAAATACACTGGTCAGCCATTACATTAGCACCACCAGATCTGTTCATTCAAGGCATGGCCTCCCCATGACCTGAAGGTGTCCTGTGGTATCTGGCACCAAGACATTAGCAGCAGGTCCTTTAAGTCTTATAATTTGTGAGGTGGGACCTCCATGAACATCAGTGAGCCTTGGGTGGCCCTGAACCTGTAGCCCTGTAGTTCCCCAGTAGTCATTCCTTGGACCACGTATGGTAGGCACTGGCTAGGAACATCCCTAAGGACCTGTCTGATGTTTTGGAGATGTCCTGATGTTGTCTAGGACAACTCAGTTTGGTTCTTGTCTCATGATGTTTCCACACCTCGATTTTATGAACTTTGAGCATTTGCCAGGTGGTTTGGATTGTTTTCACACAAGAAAAAGTGTAACCGCACCAAAATACGACACAACGAGCCACATATGAATGTTCTGAACCTGTCTGGGGATGGACCAAACATGCAGAGAACATCTGATATTTGGGTCCAGTAAGGGTCAGATCACATTGTCACCACAAACAAACCACTCTGTGACCGATTAAATTTGGGACCAAGACCACCTTCTCTTAAGGGTCTCAGTGTGACTGTTTTGATCTGCATCCAACAGTGATTACTGTTATCACATCTGCCCCAACGAACCGTACAAAGGCTGACAACAAACCAGAGTTTGATTGAACTGGACCAAAAAGTGCTGGTGTGAAACATCCACGCTTGTCCAACACATCGACAAGAACTCACTGCTCACTTGCTGTTTACTATATCCACCCCTTTACAGATGCCACTGTAGTTTCACTTCACCTGGTACTAATGTAATGGCTGATTCATGTAGTAAACAACACTAAGAAAATCAGCTCTTTCAAGTGATTGAATTTGTTCTATTAAGCACTTTAAAGTGCTATAATTCATTGACTCCCGGATTTGTTCGATCCCATATCCAGCTGACAGCACACTCAAAATTCTTCATTTTAGTTTCAAATTTACCCCACAATCTTCCCAACATCATGCTCAGAATCCGCTCGCCACGTGGAGAAACAGCACACGCAAAACCAAATGTAATCTAATGAATAAATAAATGAAATCACTCTCCCCGCTGTGCTGAAACAGCAAACAGAAGGTGCTTTGAGTGCTTTAGCTTTTCTGCCATTGGCTTGTTGTTGTTAATAACATCCTGCAGATATAGTTTTGGGACAGACGTCTACATAAAGGGAGCACATTGTTCATGAAATGGAAGAACAATTAGTAGCTTGTCAGCCTGCATTTTTACGGCGGAAAGGAGGAGGTGTGTTTCATTACTTTAAGGATTCGTTCAAAGAGATTCCTCATGTCTGTCTAATAAGTCAGCAATAGCAGCATTATGGACTGTGATTATCAGACCTATATCTTATATAGTCCAATACATGTCCAATAAGTAATATTCAGCTACTTTAATTTGCACTTATTGCTGACACAGATGTGCAAATGCACACACTGTAAATAGGACTCTCTCAAGCAGATAAGCAAACATCCTATTGACACTATATCTAATACCAGGTGTAGGCTCGAGGGGTATAAAGCTGCCAGCATTGAGCTGTGGGGCAAAATCGAATAAGTCTGGACAGTAGACAGTGTTTTTGTCCCTATAATTTTTTTTTTCTTATCACTGGCTCATTATTGCATGATGAGGAACCAATAGAAATGCTCACAATTAATTTTAGAAGTTTCCATTTCAGAAATCAAAGAGTATGATTTATTTAGACTCAGATACCGATATATCAAATATCTTAAATTTCCATTTCAAAAATATGTATTTGAAGTCCTTTCCTTTTTTGTGCCAGTTACCAAACCCTGTCAGGACTCTCCTCCTATCACACACAATGCTCTCGATACTAGGAGGGTGAAGACAAGCACCTGATTCCTCCGATTCACGTGAAGCCAATGTGCTCTGAGAAAAGTGCCAGTTCCCTCTCTCCAATACAATGGCTATTGTGCCAGTCAGCATCACACTGGGGAGATACAGCACCATCCACCCACCCAGAGAAAACACCATCCACCCACCCAGAGAAAACACCATCCACCCACCCAGAGAAAGCATCATCCACCCACCCAGAGAAAGCACCATCCACCCACCCAGAGAAAGCATGACCAATTTTTGCTACGAAAAAAAAAAACAGACCCAGGATTTGAATCTGCGATGAAGTGTTTTTAAACCGCACCTCAACCCTTATGTGGATGGACGCCGCTGTTCTCGTGAATTAACAAATCCCGAATAACCACACATGGGCGATGTCAGAATGTCGGAATCTCTGTGAAAACTGTGTAAGTGGGTTTTAAGGAGCCGCAGAGCTGGTGATTGTGATGAACAGCCCAGAACAACACAAAAACAAGAGGGAAAAATAAAAAAACTATTCCCCCATGCTGTCATCAGTGATAATAGAGGCATTAACATTCAGCAGTGCTCCTCTGTGTCTCTTTGAAATGCTCTTTACCTTTTTTCAACACCAAAATCAAGCCACCTCATGCTTCCCATATCAATATTTTACAGCCTGCTTAATGTGAATTTAATGATACCAATCTCCTATTTAACATCAGCATGTTCTGTAATGGAAGGCTGCTGGTGGGGGGTGATTGGAGGGTGAGGGGAGAGAGAGAGAGAGAGAGAGAGAGAGAGAGAGAGAGAGAGAGACTGAAAAAGGTGGATCTGCTGGAACCCAGTGCTGTAATTAACATCCCTCCCACTGCACAAATCAGTCAGCCATGATGTTTAGCAGTATACAGCACAGGGGGTTAAAGCTCAGGAGGTAGCTCAGACGGGCTCTTAATGGACTAATTAAGTTTGTTTAGGTAGATTTTACAGGACACAGGAAAGAGAAGAAAAGATACACGAAGAGAAGAGAAGAGAAGAGAAGAGAAGAGAAGAGAAGAGAAGAGAAGAGAAGAGAAGAGAAGAGGCAGTATGATTTAGAATAGGTTTTTGGGAAGTAATGATAGGAAAAGCTGAAGTTTGACCAGCATTATTTTCAGTGTACACTGAAAGACACACACACATACACACACACACACACACTCTCTCTCTCTCTTCTCTCTCTCTCTCACACACACACACACTATCTCTCTCTCTCTCTCTCTCTCACACACACACACACACACACACACACACACACGAGCATGGCACATGGATTAACTGCACACACACAACACCTGGTGCATGCTCATACTGACGCACACACAAATATAAACAATCACACCTGTTCTCAAAGCAGAAAAACATCTCTGGCTAATGTGATCTCTCTCTCTCTCTCTCTCTCGCTCTCTCTCTCTCTCTCTCCCTCCCTCCCTCCCTCCCTCTCTTGCCCTCTGTCTCTGTGGCCTTAATGTGTTCTACTGCAACAGGAAACTGGCTGACCACAAGACAATCATACATAATGAATGAAGCATTCATGGGAACGGTTAGATAGTGAGCACAAACATACAACACACACACACAGACACACACACACACACACACACACACACACACACACACACAAATCAGTTGAATTAACCAAAACTATGATTTCTAAATTAATCTTTGAAAAATGTAATTTGCGGTTGAATAAAATGGTTTTGTAATCATACTGACTTGACGAGTCAAACCTGAATTTAAATATTATAATAATGTGAGATTCTGGATTTTCATGAGCTATAAATCATCCTGATCAACGGTACACAAAGTATGAAATATGTCACTTTAATGACTGAATATTGGTATGAAATTATAAACACGGATGAACTTTTCCACAATATTCGAATATTCTGAGATGCACAAACAAAGAAGAACAAAGATCTCAGTGGCATTGATAAACCTATAAAGATGTCAAAGCTTCAAAGCTCTTCCCAGAAGATGAGAAAAAGAAAATAAAAATCATTCCTTCTTTCAGCTCGTTCTGTGTGGGTGGATGGTAAAATAAGAAAAGATCAAAGTGATAACATGTCTAGACACAAGCAAAGAAGGCAACATGTTAATATAACCCAAACAGATTTGCATGAATCAAAATAGATTATTTTTCATAATGCTTTTCCAGATTAGGAGGCTGCAGCTGTCCGTTTGCAATATGTACACATACTGTATACTGGTTACTGTCCTGTTGTCTGCTGTCCTGACCAGGGGGTATATCTGCCTCAGTATGGATGGATGGATGGGTGGCTGGATGGACCCACATGGACCCAGACGGACCCAAGTCTCAGAGTAGAAGTTCAAATACAGGTTTCAGAGCTGTGTCTGAGAGAGATCTATAGGACCCATTAACTGGATTGTACAATAGGGTTGGATGATATGGACAGTGAACCAGTAAGATAGATACAGTCTTTTGGGTAGTTTACCTCTTGGTGAGACTCCTAGACATCCCTCACTTTGAGAGGAGGTGCTTCATTGGACTAAGAGAATCAGGATGGTTGTTTTAATTAAAAGGAAATTTGGGGTCAGGGCCCCCATTACCTGTGTCCCCATGTCCATTGACAGCTAGACTTGTGAACAAGAAACCTGGACTACTGTGGAATGGAACCATATTGTGAATACAGGTTCGGCATAAGTTTGAGTATAGAGAACTTATGGTGAGCTCTTCAGTCCTGCAGTTGTCGTGCAGTGAAGATCTAGAGAGCATCTGACAGTTGGTCATCTCTAGTAATGATATACAGGGGTTGGACAATGAAACTGGAACACCTGTCATTTTAGTGTGGGAGGATTCATGGCTAAACTGGAGCAGCCTGGTGGCTAATCTTCATTAACTGCACATTGCACCAGTAAGAGCAGAGTGCGAAGGTTCAATTAGCAGGTAAGAGCTTAAAATATCGCAATGCACACAACATTATGGGGGACATACCAGAGTTCAAAAGAGGACAAATTGTTGGAGCACGTCTTGCTGGCACATCTGTGACCAAGACAGCAAGTCTTTGTGATGTATCAAGAGCCACGGTATCCAGGGTAATGTCAGCACCACCAAGAAGGACGAACCACATCCAACAGGATTAACTGTGGACGCAAGAGGAAGCTGTCTGAAAGGGATGTTAGTGTGTTAACCCAGTTGTACCCAAAAAAATGTCATTCCCAAGACGAATTGACGCTGTATTGGCCGCAAAAGGAGGCCCTAGAACACCATACTAATAAATGATATTGGTCTAAAACCAGGTGTTTCAGTTTCATTGTCCAACCCCTGTTTATCGCCAATCAGGCATTAATGGGAGCAGCTGGGACACCAATTTCAACAACCTACAAGCATGCAGGATCTACAGGTCCAGCTACAACATCTGTGCATGAATGTGCTGCAGGATGGCATACGGAACCTGCATGCTTCTAAGCCCAACTATATCTCATCTTGTATCCAAACTAGAGGCCCAACAGGGCACCAGAGCCTTTCAATTGAAGTTTTGTGAAAATGTCTTTAAATATTGTGATACACTATTTTTATATCACTATATCACCCACCCCTTTACGATACAGTTCATCCATAATGATATCAGACCACCCATCCCTAGTGTCCTGCCAGACCTGTGCTGTGCTCTGCTTTAGCAAACATCATACTGTGGCTTTAAGCAGCTGTGCATGCTGAATGTGCGCAGAGATATCATAGAGGGTCAGCTTTAGAAGCTCCACAGCAGAGGAGGACCATTAGAGCATCAGAGTCTCAGCAACAAAAGCACATGTGTGTTCACGTTCATGATAGGGAGATAATCGTATCTATTTAACGGAATATTGGGCACATGAACAAGGACATTGCATATATAAATATATAGGTGAAGCATGTCTTTCATAGTCCTTGAATTCATTTCGTCTATGTCAGTGTGTGTGTGTGTGTGTGTGTGTGTGTGTGTGTGTGTGTGTGTGTGTGTGTGTGTGCGTGTGTGTGTGTGTGTGAGAGAGTGGGGGGGTGCAGAGGTTAAACTCGTACTCCTGAAGTGTTCCCAGCAGAGATTAATCATTTTGTGCTGGAATGCAGCATCACAGCCATAAATCATCAGAGCTGACCTCTCTCTCTGTCTTCCTCTCCATGTCCTTCTCTCTCTCTCTCTCTTTCTCTCTCTCTCCCCCTTCTTTCATGCATGCAACCTCTCAGCGACAAGGAGGTCTTCTATCAGTATGGAGCAGCAAGTGAGGAGACAGAGCACACTAAACCACTAAACTGAGGCTCTCCTCCCTGAAGTGCATCTCAAGTACAGACCCAGTTTAACAGGTTAATCAAACCTTAATTCCACATGCTTCTCTGTGGTTTATTATCTGTAAATGACAAACTTCATCTAATGAAATGTTCAGCTGCCCCACACGGAGATCTGACCTCACTTCAGATCATTTCAGCTCACGATTTAGTGGCATGATCTAGTTTAATGCACGCTACTCTCTTTAAATGTAAAACGATAAGGAGAAACAAGGCTAATATGTGTGTGTGTGTGAGTGGGGGGGGGGTGTCACATCTTCTGTATGGAGCTACAGTGGCAGAGTTGATTTAATTACTTTTCTGAAATCTGATTCTGGCAAGCAAAACACAGAAGCAAAACACACCCATCTCTTGTGCAATGACTATTAGTGGACTAAAGCTGACAACCAATTAGGAAGCTACTAACTGAATAGTCCATTTACTGGTGACATCATCACGTGTGTTTCTTGCTCTATCTAGGAGGGGGTTCTAGACGTACATGAGCTGCAGCGTGATCACCAGAGTTCAACTATATCAATGTGGAATACAGTTCCCTGCCATTGTCACTTGTTACATTAATAACAGACACAGAGCTACAGTGGAAAATCACAAACTGTCACATGAACAGGAGCATGTCTAATCCCTGCAGAGGACAACTGCCAATAGAATAGGACTCTCCACAACATAAAAATAAACATGAACCTGCTCACACCATACCGAATACCAGGAGTGAGCTTGAAAGATGTAAAGCTTTCAGTTGTGGAGCAGTTCATCCAGGACTTTTGGGACGGTTTAGGGTGTTGGGAATGGATTAAGTGAGGTGGTAATCATCCAAAGTCCTGACCTCAATACTGTTCTTGTCACTGAATTCCATCAAATCCTCATAACAATGCTCCCAAATCTAGTAGAAAGCCGTCATGACAGCAGAGACGGTCACTCCCGCAAAGCAGCTCTTTAATACCCTTGATTTCATAAGATATTATGAATGAGCTCCTGAACTTAAGCACTTTAAAAACCACTGTTTTACCTCTCCACAGTCTGTATCAGCAAACAGCATCTGTACACCCCATAAATCAGGCTAAGAATGGAGATTCAAGGGACGGGGCCTTCAGGGCATTGAGCTAAAGTGCTCCCATCAGCTGTCATGCAGACATGGTTAATAGCAGCTGCCCACACCCTTCTCCTCCCCTGTACAAATGCTAAAAAAGTGCAAGTGTAATCCAAGGTGAAGTGCCAGGCCCCAAGCACTGCAATTACCACAAAGTCCTCTGCTCAGCCTGTGGATCCTATCACAAGGGCAGGGGAACAGTGGGAGGACGCTAAAGAAGAGCATTCACTCACACTATAGACCGGGAGAGAAAGGCATGGATAACTGGCAGTGTCTATTCCTGATCCAAAATATTGATTTTTGCAGCTATACATGTGGAGTTGATAGACGGGTTATCTAACAAATCTCGATTCTATATGCTCCAGTTACATCTGTTCAATCTCACTTGTTCATCTGTTTCACTTTGCGATCCAGAATTGATCAGAGGAGGTTCACTGTATCATTATTCGATTGCATACACCGTCACTGTCCAAAGACACTAAGAAGGAGTTGTTGGAATGGAATGAAACTTTCTATTTGTGACTGTAATCATAAGTAAGTGATTACAATATTAGAGAGAAAGGCTTCGTATGGGATCCTGTGACATATTTGCCCACAGATGTTGCAGCTGGGCCTGGAGAACCTGTACACTTGTAGGGTGCTGAAGCTGGCATCCCAGCCGCTCCCATAAATGCCGATAATAAATCTGGCGATCGGGCAGGTCGAGGGGAATTGCCATTTGGAAGCCCTGCCATGAGAAGCAACTCATGGTCGCAGGTTGTTCTGCACATATCACTGACCTGAGTGCACCTCATATCACTATTAGGGGTGATTACACCAACATTTGGGGCAGTGTGCCACTCCACCACAAAGGCAGGATTTAAGTGCTCACAATGAGGCCTCCATACTCAAAGCCCACTGTTGTTGTATCCCAAACAGTACTTGGACTTGTTGTAAAAGATAATATGGTTCCAGTCTGTAGCCGTCCAGGTTTCTTCATGACATTACCAGTCAATGGCAGCATGCGTAAGGGGCCCATGACCATTTTTCTTTGAAACAACCATCCTGCTCTTCTCAGGCCAATGATACACCACATCTCAAAGTCTGTCATATGGGCAAAATGTCTTTGAGTGCGTCATAAAGTCATCAATCTTTCACCGAGAGGTACACTACCCAAAAGTAGCCTCTGAGGGTCTTTTACTGGGAAGAACTGTTTTCACATCATTGTAAAGTCAGTGATTTACATCCATAAATTAATCCAAAGTTTTTGGCCATGAACCTTCTCTGAAAGAGGACATGCATTGCTGGGAACGGTACAGTGTGATATTGGGGATTTTGGGAAGCCCTGCTGTAAGTCAGTAGACAACCAAGGCCATCAGGGAGAGGAAAAGTGGGACGGGTCTGTGACGGATGCCTGTGAGGCTGTTCTTCTGCGATGTGGGGTGAAGATAGACTGCTGGGCCATGGCCAGCCCGGCATCGAGTTTACCCTCGCAATAAGACTCCATCAATCAGGGACTCCCTCTTTCCTTGCTCTAAAAAACACACACACATACACACAAATAAACATGCTTGTACACACAACGCAGCCAGATCTGAAAGGTCAGCACGATCGCCTGGCTCCCCCAATCAGTGTGAGGGCCTGTTAAAGCTTACTGCTCCCTTGTGGCAGGGCATGCTGGTCTCCATTCCATCACACTGCAATATGGGTCTGTCTGTCTGCTCTGAATGCTGGCCAGGTGAGTGCCTGATAGGGCTTTGAAGTGCTTAGTGAAGGGGAAAGTGCGGAAAGAACAGGCTGCAAGAGTGGCTGGATTATGTAGTGCTTTAACTTAAGGCGTCTAGGACTTTGGTTTGACACCTTGACCTAGTTACCGGGAGTCAACAGCCAAGCTGAGCTGAGCGACATGCAGTCATCGTGCAGAATTGGCCTAGTTGTGGCTGTGTTGAGGCACGGTGGTGGCCTGCCTGGTAGATCTACAATTCCAGGATGTTTGCCCTGCTGTCAAATTGACAAGCTGGGTGGAGCAAGTTACTGGGCAGCAGCTCCAGTAACAGGTTCTCATCGCCATGTAAGTCTGATATAGCAACACTACCTTCCCTATGCCAGACGGGAGTTCAATTCCCCCAGCTGGCAAACACAACACACTACGACTCAGGTCATGAAATCTGGACCTTGTAATCCTTGGTAGGTGCGACTGTACAGGACCAATCAATTGCATTAAAGCAGCATTATGCAAGAATTGGTAGTTTTCACTTTTTGCCTTCCCCTACAATTAACTTTTACTCCACTGCTCATCTATGCTTTGCACACATGCATCTTACAACCTAAGGGACGTAGAAAGTGAAAGAAGTAAGTGGACGATGGTGGTAGAGTTATATTACAGGATTTTACACTACTTGGCCTCGGGTTATGCAGTGTCGCACAGTTCTGGAGACAGACCTTGTGCAGCTCCACCAGAGTTCCACAGTGGAGTAGCAGTGTTTCAGCCTGGAGTGGCAATGACAGACACACCACTCTCCTTATTACACTCAGTGGAGAATCAACATGATTCTACAGCTGCTATTTTAGAGTAAAACCACATAATGTTGCTTTAACTGAATTCCAGATTAAAAATTTAGCTACACTAATAACAGTCCTTGAGCAAGACTTCCATTCTTCCACCTGTGTGTGTCACATTGGATGAGAGCTTCAGTCAAATGCCATAAATGTAAAGGTTTGGAAGTCATTGGACGTTTTGAATTCTATAAAATCAAGTGGTTGCCAAGACATGTCCAAAATGTGCTGCAAATATGATAAACCTGCACAACTGAGCAGGTTTCAAATAACTGTCAGGAAGACAGGAATAAATGAGGGCATTTTAATTGTATCATTAATAATAAAAAGTGCTTGTAGTATGACTGGAAACCCTGCGTAGCACATCCACACAGCACATGCAGAATTTCTAAAGAGGCGATTAAAGCTCAAGGCTGATAATATTGTAAATAAATTAAAATAGCCTATAAATAAATAAATATGGCACTCCATTTACAAACTTATTTTATACAAAATTAATGAAATAAGTAAATAAATGAAAAACAAACTGTTAAGTTTATCTTATGTTCTACTTTACTGTAGAGGTTATATTAAGTTTAAAATGTTCTATATGGTATTTAAAAGCTACTGTGACAAGAACACAAATGCTTTTTGGTGCGTCAATGAACCATTTACAAAGTTAAATCAATTAACAAATCTAGAAACATCTAGAAAAGGTTTCCCTAGAATCAGAAGAATAATGTATCTACACAATTCTATCTACATTTATATATTTACATAGACCATGTTCTTTACTATGGAACCATTATAAACCCTTTAAATAGCATTTTCTCTCTCTCTCTCTCTCTCTCTATATATATATATATATATATATATATATATATAGACCTAAATAAACAACAACACAATTTCAGATTGCTGCAGCTCCTGAGAGACTGTTGACTGCTAGACATCCCTCTATAACACACTTGAAGACATTTTGTCCAGTTGACAGACTTTGAGAGTGGGCACATGATTGCACTGAGAGAAGCAGGATAGTAATTCCGATAAACTGCCCGTCATCTAGGCTGCTCTGACCAAGTGACTGGTGCTTCATCACAAACCCAGGTTCTGTTTGGGATCTGATGATGGTGGGGTTCAGATTCCAACAATTCCTTGACCTGCTGGGGTTTTATCACCGATCAAGCATTCATGGGAGCAGCTGGGATGCCAGCTTTGGCAACCTACGAGTGTGCATGTTCTACAGGCCCAGCTGTAACATCTGTGGGCAACTGTGGCACGGGATGGCATACAGAACCCATATCCCTCCATGTCCAACAATATATCATCTTGCATCCAGGCTAGAGGCCCAACAGGGTACTAGAGCCTCATTTCAGTTGTACAGTTTTCCCCCAATAAACCCAATGAATGTAAATAATGATTAAGAAGGGAAGTGCTTCAGATGATTGAATAATGACAGCTTGTGCAGCTCAAAATCCATTGAGTTTATAGTGCAAAACCATTCACACTGTAATCCCTAATCACATAATCACCATTGTAAAGGTCTGGAAACAGCACCAGTAGCAATGCATGGTTTTGGAGGGACATGACAAATTTGTGGGTGGGCTGCTGGAAGGGGAAAATATATTTTAAGTGGGATGAAAAAGCACTATAATCATAACTGATTCGTTCTAACAGGGCATAAGAAGACCTGCTGGTTGAGCAGAATGCATAAAAAATGTCCAGTCCATTATATTTATTTCAGATATTAATGACATTATAAATTAAATATAACTTATGATATAAAAACAGATATTATGGTGTAGAGTGACTCCACTCATCTGAATGGGAGTCTGTGAAGCTCCAGATGCACTGAGGTTATAGTCCAACACCCCCCGCATGAACACTGTAATCTCCTAATCTGCCGAGGGCTGGAATCAGGACCTGCATCTGTCAAAATGCTCAGGAGGGGAGAGGCTATGCTCCTGAGGTGCCAACTCACAGGCTGTCACACTCTGCCTCTCTATCACACACACAGAGAAAGCACCCCAGCACGGTGTGCACGTGAGGAAAGAGAGGTGATACAATGGGACTGGCAGCTCAAACCAAGCCTACGGCAAACAGGTCCTCACTACTGCTGCACACTGCTAAGCACACAGAATGCACACTATGTGGACAAAAGTATTGGGACCCCTGCTCTTTCACTGTTTCTTCAGAAATCAAGGGTATCATAACGCGTTTATCCTGCTTTTGTTGGAGTAACTGTCTCTACACTCCAGGGAAGACTTTCTAGATTTGCTTTTTCATTCAGTGGCAAGAATAGTAGGGTTGAACACCAGCATTGCAAAGAACACAGTTCAGATGATACTGGGGGGAGTTGTACCTCTCAGTCCCATTAGGCATTAGGCATGGTGCCAAAAGGTTTGTGTTCATCCACTCCAGAGTCATATTCCATTGGCAGTACTTCTACAAGGACTTAACAAGCTGTGTGTGCATTGGCACAGCTGTGTCCGGCAATGGTGCAACATAAAGTAGCCAAATGTGTTTTTTAGAAGAGGTCTCCACAAATATTTGGACATATAATACAAATAATATGTCCACCCTTTCTGTGTGTGATTCATCTTCTATTATCGTGTCCCAACAACACCCCGTACTTGCATTCGGCCATTACCCCCCTCCCCCATCCCTCACCTGCGAACAGCTAACACACTAAGAACCCCATGGCCACTGGCTATACCATCTCCATGTTCTCCTTCACACACGACTGGTGTGGATGAAGGACGCGGGGGCTGGAAGGGGAGTGCGATAATGATGCAGCTGTTCTGCATGCTGCGAATGGACGCCTGCTCCAGTAAGCTGCAGCTCCTTGCTTGTACATGCTGGCCCAAATTTTTTGCTTAACAATGATAATTTGTTGAATAGGGTCAGGCTTATGTCACAGTAATGAAGATTGATAGCTTCTGTGTTCGCCTGCAGATGCTGCTGGGGTGGGTGTGTTCATACTGCAGGCTAACCCAGATCCTACGCTCTTTGTGTGCACAGGTAGAGAGCTGCCTACACACACACACACACACACACACACAGAGCCATGCATGCATACACACACATCCAAGAGAATGTCCTCCAGTAGCCTTGGAAACAGTGAGTGGTGCACAACCGAAAATGGTGCAACTTAAGAGAAGAACGAAGGGTCGAGCTTCTGGCAAGCTTTGATGTGGATGTTGCTCTGAAATGCATCACACGAGAATTGAGAAGGGATAAGATGTACACACACACACACACACACACACACACACACATACATACATCTAATACAGCCCAGCTGTGAGAGCAGAAGCTGCACCAGGACTGCTGTTTTGAAATTTCACTCTCATTGGATCAGTGAGAAATTTCTGCTTCAAACAACAAACTGTATTAATAACTGAGACGTCTGATAATGGCAATTTTCACAGTAGAGCAGTAGAGAAAGGTACAAAGCCCCATGAAAATGGAGCTAACATTAAAAAACTAAACTTGTGTTTCATGTTTTGCACAATATACATGTTGGCGTTTCTGCTATTTATGCAGTTGGGCTGCCCATATGCACAGGTTTGTTATAGCACATTATTCATACTGCATTCAAATGGTGTCAGACACTGAGAAATACCATTAGTACTGCATTCAAGTACCATTCAAGTGCAATTTACCATTAGCAAATGGCAGTAAATGGACATTCAGAACCTCTAACTAATTTCATATTTTTAATTCTGTTAATATTTTTTCCCACTGTGTGTGTATTATATACTGTCCCCTAAAAATACACTACCAGATGTGTAATCACGTGACTCCACACCATCCAGTCTGCATCAGAAAAGCAACATGAGGGGGAACAAAAACACTGAGCCAACTGATCAGCTTGTACCGGAAAAATGCTGTGTCTGTCATTCATGAATCGTAATCAAGGTCAAATTTTAATGAAATGCAATATCGATTCATGTCACCCAGCTCTTGCATGATGTCACAGAGGTCAGAACCTGTTTAATTTATCTTGATTTTATCATTAGAGGTAGTTCTTGTAGAGTCAGTCAGCCTCCATAAACCTGGGGTTACACTATTTTTACCCCAATTTTAGCCTCAAATGTAAGTCAGGCCGAGTCTGCGTTGGTTGGCTCTAGTCTGAGTCAGAGTCAAAGCCAAGAGAGTATCGAGTAGTGCGTGAGGGGCACAGACTCTGATGTTTGGCCTCCTGAATGCCCCTCAGACCAGTCAGAACATTGCAGTGTAAACTGGTCAGCGACACGTGTCCTGTCAACAGCCAATGAAACCTGAGTTAAAATAACCACAGGATGTGTTTACATCTAAATGTAGAACTGAAATTCACATTCGTGGAGCCAACATCTACCTTGTTTGAAGGGCAGCCTCCATTATATACTACTTAGAAATGGTCACACAATGACCGCAGCAAGCTGCTGACCTATGCTTAATCCGAGTCTAGGTAACAGGAGGTACGTATACTCTGGGGTGTGTTTGGATTGGTTCAGCAGCAGTTCGAAGGAGAATAGTGTGTGATCTGTTGTTGTTTAGGTTGAAATGGATACTTTTTTCATTCGTCATGAAAATCAGCAACCTTTTTTTATTTTTTATTTTTTTCAGGTGTGACTAAGAGCAGAGTTTCTCAACCTGTGGTCCAGGGCCCACAAGTGGGCACTCTTTAGCACTCTCTAGCACTCTCTCGTGATCCTCAGCAGGAGGCAGTAGTCCATAGCGGGCTATTAATGGCACTTAAAATCATAAGTCATTTGTAAAATTTAATTCAAGTAAAAATCATATAGTACCACAAAAATAGTAAGGCCAGGCAAATTAAATATTATCAGTCTGAGACAACAAAGCTGTGGACGCCTGATGCACACAGTTAGTGAACCATTTCTTAGATGAAAAATGACAGAATACACACACAAAAAACATCTGCAAGCACAACCAAGACTCAGATATCGCGTGATGGCTTAAGTAGACAGACTGTTGACATGAGGTCTAACACAGAGGCATCGATAAGACGGATTTAAAAGTGTCCACATTTTGTAACTAGACGTGTCGTCTGATGTCAGTAATGCATCTTTCCGGCTTGTGTTTGTAAGGAATATTTAGGACAAATGTTTTCAAGAAGACCTACTATTTTTAATCTGTTATTCAGGCCCGAGTTCTCATGCTGTCAGTGTCGACAGTTGAGGAATGAAAGTTGTCTTGTGGGTTGTTATGCTTTGTATTTATAAACAGGTGGGCTGTGAGGTGGATGAGGTTGAGAACCCCTGATTCAGTAGATAAGGTGCTCGATTTGAAAGAAATGACTGCAATTTATCTTTTTTATGATTAATCGATCCATCATAATGGAAGAATTAGCTAATCGATTATGAAAATGTTAGTTGCAGCTCTGGATGATATGTACTTCGATTCAGCACTGTAGACAATAATTCGATGTCTAGGCCCCCCAATCATAGCGCTTCCACTATGGAAAGGAGATCTGATTTGCCATCTGCCTGTAACAAATCTGCTGGATCTATTGCCACGATTACCCAGAGCTTTTACCTACCAATGTACAGCTTTCTGTGAAGTTCAAAAAAGTTCACATGAGGACGGCATCTGCCCTTGTTTTTTGGAGATCATTGAGAGAACCGGAGTGTTTGAGGGCCAGGGAAGCCCATGAGACCTTGTGTGAGCTTAAGGGGCTTAGGGCCACACAGTCATACACACACACAGCAAGCGTCACAAAAGTGTGACCAGCTTCCTCTGCCAGGCTGGTTGGAACACATGAAGTGCCAAGTGGGCCAGGCTGAGGGATTGTGTGTGACATGCACGGCTGTCCAGCGCTAAAGCTCCTCCACTGTTAGGCCTACAGATAACCGTGTCTATGTGTGTGTGTGTGTGTGTGTGTGTGTGTGTGTGTGTGTGTGTGTGTGCGTGTGTGCTCATGTGACTTATCCAGGCTTGGAGCTGTGCAAATCCACCAACCTGAGTGCTTTTCACAAACACACATACACACCTGGTGATGGGGGTCCAATAACCAGGTTTGGCAGGTGTCAACAGGATTGTGGGCTTATCTGCCAAATCTTCAGGCCTTCACTGTGTGTGCGTGTGTGTCTGAGCAAGGCTGTTTATCAGGTTATTTGTCTGTCTGTACCAGTAATGAGCAAAGGAGAAGTAACTGATCGTATCCGAGCTTTTTCCACTTATTTATCCTGCATCCGTCTGAATATTAGCTCTAATTGAAGTGTGCGACGTGCGAGCTGGTACATGGAGGACGAATCAGGAGAAGGGTGGGAGCGAGGGAGCGAGGACACGGAGATCGAGAGCTAAGCAAGGATGAAAGTGTGAGGCCCAGCAGGGAACGGCATCGTTTCATCGGCCTCTCCATCTACTGCCTCCTCTGAGCAGCGCAGGATGCCCATGACAGTCGGAGCAGTGAATCAGCAGCTCTAACTCCTGCAGACGCGCCATGAAACAGCGGTGCTTTCAGACCCTGCCAGAGCAACTTTTTACACAGTGTAATATAAACAGACACATGGAGACAAAGCTGAATAATCATCCAGCAAAGACAGTCAAGGCTGTTTTGTGTACTTAAAGTGAGGCAGAAGTTGATTGGCATGGAAAACCACCCACAGGCAGGCACTTCTTACCATGGTGCTACATCAAATGCAGACCCATGTGAAGCACCCTTCAGCATATCACTGCTGTCCAATGACGCATGTCCGTTTTTAGTTTTCTCCATGCTTTGAACCCTGTAGTTGTTCGATACACTGTGTAAACAATTTCAGATGGTTAGACCAATAGGAATGCTCTAAAATTGCTTTAATGTTCATACTGCCATTCAACGTTTCTGGTTGGTTTAGTGCTGTTGTTTTGTTCAATTGTCTTTTCAAGGAAGACTAACTGAGAAGAACTCCTTTCCACAAAGTTCCTGAATGGTTCTTGAGATTTCATCAGAGTCACTGAGTTTAACAAGTGCATTTCGTCGCTGTCTGATGAAAACCATGTATCTCCATTTTTATCCGTTTTCAGTTTCCTCCATGGTTCGAACCCTGTAGCTGCTCTGTACACTGTATAAATATTTCTGTCTGAACCGACTACAGTGTGCGAGTGACCTCGGTTCAGGCTGGGCTTCCCGTTTATTCTATTCTGTTCTGAAGCCTGTTCAATAAATGAAGAAGGAATGGGCGGGGCTAAACCCCTGAACAGTCAGATGTTTGTAGTACTGCATCTCAGGGACTTAGAATATCATGAATATCCCAGTTGTCATATTGTATGCTCATTAAATTGTTTCCCTGTTGATCAGTTTGGCTTGTAGATCATGAAAATGAAAAAAAAAAGCATCAACTGATAACCTTTAAAGATGCTATGATACCATGAAGATACAACAACCTTCACAATGTTCTTCGGTCCAGAAACTGTATCCCACTACAATATGTTCACAGTTGTCATGGCACGCTGAGCAGTTCACTGCTTGCCAAAGTTTGACTGAGAAAAACTAGAGCAAACACACAGCAGAACAAACAGCCGATGAGAACTTAAATGGAAGGTCCAGATGTAGTTACTGTAGTCTGAGTCCAAGAGAAACAAACCCGACAAAATAATAAAACTAAGGCCTTATGAAATCCCCAAATTCCATTAAATTTCAAATACTTTTCATATTTTGGTTTCTATTAATGGGAATCATTGCACCCTATGAAACAGAGTTCCCTCCTGAGTGATGGATCAGGCTTAGCTTTAAAGAATGACTTATATTGGTCAGGAAAGCAACACTAAACCCTCTCTCTACAAGTTAAAGCTTAAACCAAAGACACGGAACACTAATCTGCTCTGGGGAAAGTGGGCCCTTGAAAGTACACATGTGTAAAACTGCACTACACCGCAAATTTGCCATGCTGAATCACCAGTCAGGGTGTCACACTTAACCCTCGCAGTGTTGATTTAACTCCGGCAAATTTACTGTGTATTACACTGCCTTTACCTTCTCTGCCTGCTTTCAGTCCTGTTTAATTGATTAGGCCTTAAAGCAACTGTTGAAGTTCACACACACACACACACAGAGAGAGAGATAGATAGAGAGAGAGAGAGAGAGAGAGAGAGAGAGAGAGAGAGAGAGAGAGAGAGAGAGCTGAAAGGCAAAGAGTAAATTCATTACACACTGAGTGTATGCCTGTTGGCCTCAGAGCTAAGAAAAGCTTCCAGTGTGTGTGTGTGTGTGTGTGTGTGTGTGTGTGTGTGTGTGTGAGGAGAGAGAGAGAGAGAGAGAGAGAGAGAGAGAGAGAGAGAGAGAGAGAGAGAGAGCGAGAACAGACCTTCATCTGAGCCATTCTGCGCTCCTTTTAACGACTTTGCGCTATTCTGCGCTCCTCTGCACTATTCTGCACTATTCTGCTCTCCTCCTGCATATTCTGCGCTCTTCTGCGCGATTCTGCACTATTCTGCACTATTCTGCGCTCCTCTGCGCAACGTTGCGTCATTCTGCGCTCTTCTGCGCGATTCTGCGCTCCTTTTAACTACGTTGCGCCATTCTGCGCAACGTTGCGCTGCGCTGCTCTGCGCTCCTGCTCTCTGTTTATCGGGTTCCAGCTCTTGGTCACTAAATAAAGCAGCGCCGCGGAGAACCAGCAGTGATTCAGGGCCATGAAGGCTCTCACCGCTTATTCACCGGTCAGTCATGGTTGAATCAACGCGTGGAACCTTTGACGCCAAAGTGGAGCAACAGTTTTGCAACATTGTTTCAATGTTGATACATGATTGTTACTAAATCGTTTCAACGCTTTGTTATCAAATGTATAACTAATCCGGTGTTTCACGTCCATTTTAACATTAAACATTGTTTCAACGTTTTTTTGTTTTGTTTTTTTTTGTTTTGTTTTTTCAGCTGACATGTTATTGCTGAAGGTTGGTTATGTGCTAGGAAGACCCCACTCTAAGACCCCCAGCAGCAGAACAGGATCTTACCCAGTGTTTGAACCTGCTCATTCAGAGACCCCTGAGAGACACCTTCTGTCAGTGATGCAGACCCATCTGAGACCCCTCTGAGATGGTTCTGAGACCCTTCTGGGACCCTACTGAGAGTATTCTGAGACCACTATGAGACCCTTCTGAGACCCTACCCAGACCATTCTGAGACCTCTCTGAGACCCCACAGACCATTCTAGGGGCCCTCTGAGAGAGCCTTCCGAGACCCTTCTGAGACCCATCAGAGACCCTACAGAGATCCTTGTGAATCAGCCAGAGACCCATCTAGAGACCCTTCTGGGAACCCCTCTGAGACCCTACTGAGACCCTTGTGAGACCCATCTGAGACCCTTGTGGGGCCCATCCTGAGACCCTTTGAGACCCATCTGAGACCCTTCTGAGACCCCCTCTGAGACTATCTGAGATCCATCAGAAGGCCCCTCCTGAGACCCTTCACAGAGACCTCTAAGACCCTTCTGAAACCATCTGAAGGACCTTCTGAGACCCCTGGGGCCCTCTAAGGGCCAGCCTACAGAGACCTTACTGAGACCCTTCTGAGAGACCCCTCTGAGGGAGCCTCAGGGCCTTTCTGGAGCCCTCTGAGACCCTTCTGAGACTATACTGGGGAGACTCCTCCTAAGACCCTTCTGAGACCTTACAAGAGACCCTTCCCCAAGGAACCATCTGAGACCTTCTGAGACCCTCTGGGCCTTCCCAAACCCCTCACAAGAGACCCTTCTTTAAGAACCTTGCACAGACCCTCCTAAGACCTTTGAGACCTTACTGGGGCCCTTCACAAGAGACCCTCTGAGACCCCTCCCCTAAGACCCTTCTGAGACCTTACTGGAACCCTTCTGAGACCCCTCTGAGAGCCCTCCTGAGACCTTTCTACAAGACCCCTCTGGAGACCCTTCTGGGGAGGACCTTACTGAGACTCCTCTAAGACCCTTCTGAGACCTTACTGAGACCCTTCTGAGAACCATCTGAGACCTTCTGAGACCCCTCTGAGACCTTTCTAAGACCCCTCTGGGGCCCTTCTGAGACACTACAGAGACCCCTCTAAGACCCTTCTGGAGACCCCTCTGGGGCCACAAAGACCCCTCTGAGACCCTTCTGAGACCTTACTGAGACCCCTCCCTAAGACCCTTCTGAGACCTTACTGAGACCCTTCTGAGACCCCTCTAAGAGACCCTTCCTAGAGACCCATCTGAGGGGCAACTGAGACCTTACTGAGACAACTGGGGCCACCTGAGAACCCAGCCAGAGACTCCTCCTGAGACCCTTCTGAGACCCCTCTGAGAACCCTATGAATCCCCCCCACCCCCGAGAGCCATTTCAGAACCCTATGAGCCCTTCTGAGTCCCATTTGAAACACCCTGCCTACTCTGAGACACCCCCCCACCCCCGAGAGCCACGAGCGCCCCCCCACCCCCCGGGAGGCTGAACCCCCTCCCCACCCCACCCAGAGCATGGTGAGAAATGAAAGGTCTGCAGAAGCTCTTACCGGACAGTCCAGCGTTCACAGCGCGCGCATCTCCCTCGGGAAACTTTTCCCTTCCTCAGGTATCGCCTCCCGACGCCGACCTGATTGAGGACTTCAGACCTGTTTTAACCTAGTATTCACTCGTTCCTCCGCGATGAGCGCGAGACAGCGACGCGGAGCGAGAGAGAGAGAGAGAGAGAGAGAGAGAGAGAGAGAGAGAGATGCGGCGACTCCGCAGCGCGCGCAGCCTCTGAGCGGGGCAGCTGTGCGCGAGCGGGGCTAAAGCGTGACGGAGCGCGGACTCTACCATTCAGCGAGGAGCGCGCGCGCGCACACACACACACACACACACACACAGCCTCTAAACACTGCTGTAATCCGAGCGCGTGTGTGGACTGGGCTGCTGATGGGCAGATGGAAGATCTTAACGTTGTGGGGACGGTGATGTGGAGTACAGGAACGAGGACAAACACGAGTGTGTGTGTGTGTGTGTGTATGTGTGAGGGAGAGAGAGAGAGAGAGAGAGAGAGAGAGAGAGAGAGAGAGAGAGAAAGAGAGAGTATTTGTGTGTGTGTGTGTGTGTGTGTGTGTGTGTGTGTGTGTGTGTGTGAGAGAGAGAGAGAGAGAGAGAGAGGGTGTGTGTGTGTGTGTGTAACTCCTCATGAGGACCAAAATGTCCTTGGGCCGACGTTAAAAAAAATCAATTTTTTGTTAGTTGTACATTTTTACTCTTCATTCATTTAGCTGACATGTCTGCAAACAATTCTGTGTGTGTGTGTGTGTGTGTGTGTGTGTGTGTGTGTGTGTGTGTGTGTGTGTGTGAGACCACATATTTTACTCATCATGAGGGCCATGTCCCTGTCCTGATGTTACGAGGACATTTTATTTTACTCCACAGGTGCAGACACTGCTTTAATGTATTTCTGTTTTTATCTCTTTATGAGGACCCAGATGTCCCCTGAGTAATGAAAAGTAGGTCCATGTTCATGTAGGGACATTTAACTCATTCAGCTGGTGTGTTTGCAAGCGCTGCTCTAATGTTCAGTCGTGAAGAAGTGTGGTTCCCATGAAATCAGCTGCATTACCTTCTTGCACAGCCCTGTTTACCGTAGTAAAGTCTGACGCAGCATGAAAACAAGTCACAAACCTAATTATCATATAGTGATAACTATTCACACTGTGTTCCACTAAAAAGATCACCTGCACCCTCGATGTGGATGCCACCCGCAGCCCCAAATAGACAGCATGCATTGGTCCACTGGCACGATAAGGTCAGCACTCCACTGACTGCTTGCCACTGCTTGACCACCCTAAGACCACCCATATCTTTGTCATGCCTACAAGGTCCAATGCTTTAATGGTCTCAGATTTTAATTGCACAGGGACTTTTATTTTAGAAAATAAACTGAGACAAATATTATAAACAACTGAGAAAGAGGATGACAAGGACATAAAATGATTTAGCCGAAAATGTCAATTAATGTGAAATTGAATGTAAGTGAGTGTAAGAAGACTTTTTTAAAAGTCATTTAGGAGACATTTCCAGCCTTTTCATTCAGGATTTTTTGAAATTATGATTCATGAAAAATGATAATTTCATGTAACAGCAATGACGAATGTAAGCATTTTCACATAAAAGGGGCCTAAAACAAGTGTGAAAGAATGTAAGATACTGTGCTTTTTGTACTGCATCTCCTAGGATTCGTCTTAATCCTTCACACTTGGTGTTAATATGTGTGTGTCCACATATTTATTTCAGTGTGGGAACCAAAACATCCCCGGGGTGATGGAAAAAAAATATATTTCCTCACTTTGTAGGACATGTTCATGCATTCATCTTCGGTATGGTGCTGCAAAAAGGTTCTGCATATGTTTGACCATGTATTTATCACTTCATGGAGACCATCCCTCCCCAGGACGACGGTCCCCACAAGCAAGCACATTTTATTTGTTCAAGGAAGCCAAAGGTTGTGTCGTGGTTTTGTTTTTTTTTTTGTGGGGAATGGATGTCTAGAGCAATGTAAAGAAGGAACGGTTGAAGAAGTGACATCTGACTGGTCTTCAGAATGGAAAAAAGATATCCCAGTAAATATTTAATGATGATGGAAACCATGAAGATAAGACAGGTGTAAAGATCAGTAGGTGCTCTCGTATGTGTAGTACAATAAGGTGCTATTTTTGTCTCGATTATTGTCCCCTTTAAATGCTTTTATAAATGGAATTACGATCAAGGTAAATTGATGAATGCAATTATGGAATACACAGAAACTCTTAACATCAAAGTGAAAACAGATTTCTACAAATTCAATTAAAATACACCATGAAAATAAAAAAAGGCATCTCACTCAGCACTGTTCAGTTCTCTGGGACTTTTAATTATTACATTATATAAGAAAAATAATACCACAAAATCAATGATTATAAATTGATCTTTAATATAAGAATATCGTCCGATACATGGCTTTAGCCAATGTATATCATTCACCTTTAATTTGACCTTCCGTATATTTCAGTGCATTAGTGAGAGTCGGTTCATTCCTTAAATCGTGATCTTTTAAATACTCTGAATCAATAAAGGAAGAGTTCATGTTGAACTTGAGCTTTCAGTCAGTTTGAACTTTAACAGGATCTCACACATAAAATGTTCATTGGTGTTCTCTCGTAGGCAGCTCGGCGCTGAGCAGCACGGTGCATCCGGTGTCTTATGACCTTAAGGGATTGCATATATTCACACCCTTTAAAGCGACTGACCTAATTCAGCGGAGGTCCAGGAAGTTGGTGCTGTTAGTCTGTTAGCTGTTTGCATATATTTTCACCCTTTAAAGGGACTGACCTAATTCAACAGAAGTCTAGGAAGTCAATGCTGTTAGTCCCTCAATTAGTGAAATGGGGTTTACCTGAGTGCAGTGAATGTGTCTCAAGTGATTGTAGTGGAAATACGCCTGTCTGGAAGGTCCAGTCACTGGTTAACCAGTATCCCTGCCTACAAATACACCATGAAGACAAATAAAGACACTGCAGAACTCAGAGAACTTCAGTGGATGGAGATCAGTTAAGATTTGGAAGGGACACCAGTCACATATTTATTACTTATCACTTATCACACATCACACATTTATAATATATATATATATATATATATATATGATTGTGAATATTGGGGAAAATGTTCATTTGTGATAAGTTTCATACAAAAACTTGGTCAGATTTTATATTCATTGCATGTAAAGCGACTTCATCCCTTCTGTACTGTTGATCAGGATGTTCATGAAAATCAGAAATTATGTATGTAAACTGAGGATTGACTAAACTGCAAATCAGTATCAAAATTAAAACAAACTCTTGAAAATCACTTTAGCAAACTGTGTGATTAATTAGTTCATATTTAAAAATTGATCAACATCCCTAAAATGACCCACTACCCAATAATAATAATAATAATAATAATAATAATAACAATAATAATAATAACAATAATAATCCTGCTCATTGAAAATCGGGGTGAAAGTAGGATAATAAAGTATGCAGAGAAACAGTTGGACAGGGCAGAAGAAAGGGCAGCAGTGTTTATAATTCACATGACTGGAGAGATGATGGCTGCCATACTTTTCTTTCAGCGTTCAAGTTCAAGTTGTAAAGCGTTTGTGTGCGTTTGAAGATTAGCTGTGCTTTCCTTTTGATTTTCTTTCCTGCGCAATCTCTTCCAATTATGTTTACTAATGCAGCCGTAATGACGCCTCTTTAATAGGTGTGAGAAGGAGGCATAATGGAACTCCGATGCAATTACAGACCATAACTAGGGAGTTATTGTTGAGTGTTTTCCCCGTTGCTCTACGCCAAACAAAGATCTAACTGCCTTTTTCCCCATGGTCTAGGTAAAGCGTGATTAGCTGAGAACGGCTTGTTAGTGAACCCCCATGGCTGCCTCTTTGAAACGCTGCACAGTGGTTCTTTTGCCCCGGTTCTTACACACAACAGGGGCTGGATTTCTGTTACTGCTCCGTGTACCTTTCAAGAGAGCTTTTGCACAGAGACAAAAGAGGAGGTGGGTTTATTTTTGGCCATGTGAGGTGGAGCGCCACTCCTCGCCCTCAAACACAGAGGCAGATGAGAGAGGAACTTTGTTTTTCGGAGCGAGCAGAGCATGTGCTCTGTCTCACTAGCTTGATTCCTGTCTGCCATCACCACCCAGTGCTGGAACCGGCTGCTAACTGTGGCACTTATGCTCCATGTGCTTTGTTCGCAAATGTCTTGGTGCTTAGGTCAAAGTCTGACAAGTTACTGATCTCTCTGACAATGCGCACTTATGTCACACAGTCTGTTGATCTGTGTCTGTCTCACAGAGAGAGAGAGAGTGAGGGAAGGAGAGAGAGAGGCAGAGAGTCAGGCAGGGGGTGTTCATTAGAGGCAGTGTCAGGATGCCAGCTGGCAGTCATGCAGTCTGGAGACACAGACCTGGTTCCACACTCACTGGCCGCACTCTCCACACAGCCGGACTCACAAAGCCACAATCTATCCCAGTGCCCTTGCAGACCTCCAGGGTCGTCACTACAATTATCTGAATGGGAGGGCGTTTGGGTTTACCTGGGTGGGGGCAGGTTTCAGTGTCGATCTAAAGCAACTCGGCGATAGTTCCAAAAGTAAAATGGTATCTCAGCACAAGGATCAGAATTCTTTTCTTCAGATTTATGCTCCTGACAATTCAAGTGATGATCTTTACAGCATTTCACAGATTCTGGAAATCTGATCTGATCTGAAATCCAAGGGATTTGAGCCCAGTAATCAGATTTCCCAATGCACCACCACCAGCAAACATGCAGCACCACCACCAGCAAGGACTATACCTTCTATACAAGGCCTAGACGATGCAACTGGTATATATATACATATATATATATATATATATATATATATATATATATATATATATATATATATATATATATATTCATTCATTTTCCAAACCGCTTATTCCTGAATAGGGTCAGAGTTGCCCAGCCGGCAACTCTGAGCGCAAGGGCGGGAACAACCCTAGACAGGGCGCTAATCCATCGTAGGGCACACACATGCACACACATCCACACACTAAGGGCCACTTTAGAATTCACCTATCATGCATGTCTTTGGACTGTGGGGGAAACCGGAGTACCCGGAGGAAACCATCTATCTATCTATATATATATTATTTTTTTATTTTTTTTTGGAAGGGTGGGGTGGGGTGTTTGTTTGGGGGACAACCAAATGCCCTACCTGCTTGGCAACCATGCAGACCTCACTGTAGCAACAACATTTACCCTGTGGCTCTTGTGTTCCCATTCATGAGGCATAAAAGCTTTTGTTTGTCAGTACTTAAATCATGTGAAGTACATAATGAGTATATAAAATGTTTATTATATGTTTATCTCTCTTGCTGTCTTCTGAGATGGCGTGTGTTCATACATTTTTTAAATGGAAATGGCCTAACTGTGTGCACGGAACAGAACGGTCGTTTGATTGTACACGATTCAGTGTCATGTGGTCGTACATGAATAAAACATATTGCGTTAACACGATTGCTGTCTTTCAGTTTACGTTTTAGGCAGATATCATGTTGATGTAACACATTTTATTCATCTGCAACCACTTGACACATTTGAAACATGAAATTCACAACCATTTTTCCAGAGAAGCGAGACTAATCGACAATGTCACAATGTTTATAAATTGCATTTTACAAAAGCTGCACATTCCACTTTTCAGAAGTGACAAGGGCTAAAGTGTGCGTGTGTGTGTGTGTGTGTGTGTGTGTGTGTGTGTGTGTGTGTGTGTGTGTGTGTGTGTGTGTGTGTGTGTGTGTGTGAGATTGATATCTGAGTCAGATTTCCTGCCATTGAGAATCTGAACTTTCACCTAACACTCAAAAAACTGTATTTTTATTATTTTATTATTATTTTTTTTTATCCCAGAAACATAATAATTCATGTCCCAAGTTCACAAATTCATGGTAACGTTGGAGGAGCACGAACACATCCATTTGGGCTGTATTTGACTCAATGAGGCCTTCTGAATGGAGCAGCACTTGTGCTGTGTCTGACAATGTTTCACGGGTCCACAAGTACTCAAGTAGAGAACACAGGCAAGAACGCTGATTAATAACCAGTTGGAGTCAGAGGGAAATGGGACAAATACAAGGTTCTTTGTGAAGGTCCAAAGAAGGACCAAAGGCAGTGTTACACCCTCATTTTAACCTTCTCACGAAAAGAGATCCAGTGTTTTGCAGTTTACTGCATATAATACATGAGACACATATTGTGACCCTCAACCCCAAAGTCCTGAGAAGCGTATTTGTGTTTATTCATGTGCCTGCTCTCTTTGTGAGCTCCAAATACTCCAACAGTTGCAGGAAAACATGAACGATTGAATGCTATATGACTTTATTCTACAAATATGGCTCTTATTTGTGAAACTGAAATAGCGCTTGTTTTTCTTTTTGGAGTTAAAAGTTGCTCCAAAGCAGACTTTTTCTTTCATCTGCCACTGTTATAGTGCAAGAAGCTCAACCTGGGTTTGTGCAGAGGCCCAGCAGTGTTTATGTAGTACTACAGTAATAAACAAGTCAATGGAAATGAGTGTGTGTGTGTGTGTGTGTGTGTGTGTGTGTGTGTGTGTGTGTGTGTGTGTGTGTGTGTGTGTGTGTGTTTGTGCATCTAATGCATCTCTGAGTCCAAAGAAAAAGAGAAGCGAGTGTAAAGCCAAAGATGCATCGTATGGGCATAAGTATTGGGACGCCAAGGGTATTAGGAAGAGTTATGCTGTCAAGGGAATCCTTTCTACCAGATTTTGAGCATTACTTTGAGGACCATGAGTGAGGTCAGGATGCTGTATAATCACCACACCTCCTCATCCCCAACCTCCCAACTCCCAAGGGGGGGTACAGCAGGACTGATTTCTTGCTCCAACACATTGACTAAACCTGACAATTAACTGGTGAGTTGAGTCAGGTGTGCTTGATCAGGAAAAGCACAAATCTCTGCAGGAATCTGGCCGTCTAGGACTGGAATTTCCCACCCCTGGAATTTGATGGAGCACCATGATTCCAAAGAACACAGTTCCACTGCTCCACAGCTCAGTGCTGAGGGGCTTCATACCCCTCTAGCATATGCCTGGCATTAGGCATGTAGCCAAAAGGTTTATTTGCTTCAGAGTGTCCTATTCTATTGGCAGTACTTCTAGAACATCTGTGTCAGTCTGCTGAATGCATTCATTAGAAGGGGTGTCCACAAACAATTGGACACATATCAGCTGATGAAAAACTAAATCTAAGATGGCAAATTCAAAGGCAATACAATCTTGGCTTTGCGAAGACGCCCTGAAATATGACTCACTCTTTGGTTGCTTGTTGTTCAGTCTTTCACCCCTCAGCCATATTTCAGTTCTACAGCCAAGTCCTGTATATTTATGAGCCGGAGCTTCTCCGCTGACTCTCAACGAAAAGGGCAATGTGATGCCGTCTCCGCATCTGCACTCACTGCTATTAGATCGCTGCCGAGGCTCCGCGAGACAGACTGAGCGGCGGTGTTCATATGCAGATGTAGCAGATACCAAGTGTATCAGTGCGGATGCACAGAGGAGAGCGAGGTGGCTCCTTTTCAGCTTTTACTTTGCAGGCAGTTTAGGGAGAGTGTGATGTCGAGGTGGCTCAGAGAGGCCGCTCACTGCCCTTGCTTCCTCCTTCTGAAGAAAGAACACTGGTGTCAGCAGTAATAAAGCTGCTTCTGAACTTCACAGCTCTGGTCGGATACAGTCGAGGACACTGCGTGGAGGCTTGCAGGCTGTACATCCAAGCAGTAATCCTGTTAACACTGGGCTTGTCACTGTTTTGATGCCGATGCCAAGTGGAAAACCATCTGTAATCATCAGAAACCCCAATATTTACTGGATCGAGACAGTGCTGTGGTGGGGTTTTGATTAGTGAGTGCACAGTTCTTCGTAATGTGTTCTCAATCCAATATTTTCAATAATCTGTATCGGTGTAGTAATTGAGTCATCAAGGCTGACATTAATGGTTGGTCTTAGTCATGTCTTGGTCTCTTGGTATTGTAACCCTGTTTATCCATGGTCAGGTGGTGGGTCATTCTCAGCAGTGTAGTGACGTTGACATGGTGGTACGAATACATCAGATACAGCAGAGCTGCTAGGATGTTCAAACACGGTCCACTCACCGTCCACTCTATTAGACACCCTTACCTCATTGTTCCACCTTGTAGATGTACATTCAGAGACAGAAGCTCATCTGTTTCTGCAGAGTTTGTGTTGGTCATCGTCTAATCCTTCCATGCTTACAGGTCGCTGCCCACTGGACGCTATTGGCTGGAAATTTCTGGTTTGTGGACCACTCCCAGTCCATCACTGACACCAAGGGGTTTAATAACTCCAGCAGCGTTGCTTTGTCTCATCCAAACACACCACTTCCACAACACATTCTAACAGCAGTGCTGAGAATGACCCACCACCCACATAATAGCTGCTCTGTGGTGGTCCTGTGGGGTCCTGAGCAGTGAAGATCAGGGTGAAAGGAGGAGAATAAAGCATGCAGAGAAACAGATGGACTACATGTTCCTGTATGGTGAGACGAACGAATAAAATGGACATTATGGCACGTACAGCTCAGTTCATCTATATGCACAGTACCAGTCTAGCTTTAGTGATGTCCAAATAATACTGAACAATACTGAAAGTTACAGTACAGTACAGTACAGTTTTGCGAAGACAAGTACAGTTACATGTTACAACAACGTTACAACAATGATATATTGTTGTAACATTGAAATCACAAAGAGTTCCAAAGAGCCTATGGTCACTTAATGCCAAGAATGTATTCTGCTCGCATCCTAAAAGCTCAGTTATAATCTTTATTATTATTATTATTATTATTATTATTATTATTATTATTATTATTATTATTATATAGTTTATCGACTCATTCCTCACACAGAACGTTATTAGCCAAAAGCTTTCAGTGCAGCCTCATATCTTTCTGCATAGGCCATGTCTCAGAGATGCTGATGGGAATCTCATCAGGTCTGACTTAGTCACAGTTTATGATGATAGGAGAAAAAGGAGGAGGCTCATCTATTGCTTTGATGTGCATCAAGCTTTCCTGATTAAAACGATTCCATATTCATTGGCGAGCTCCAGACTTTCGTGATAAATGGTGTCACTGAACCAAACGCAAGCAGCCTTTGTGTTTTGTTTTTTTTTTTTCATCCCAGCCCTATTTACGGCAGCTCAGAGTAAGACACATTACACTGTTAATGATTTAATCAATTTTGATTAATTCTCAAAATGCAAATTAGCCCATTATTGAACCTGAATTTATAGAATTTCTGGTAATTAGCTTGCTAAGCACTATGCTGGCCTTGCGAATGGGATAGGTGATATGAACTTAAGTTGTTTCTTCATTACACTCACACATTTGATTTAGATGGATGATAAATGATTAGCATAAAGAAAAGAGGTGAAGCTGAAACTTTCAAGTGGAGGCTATGAAATCAGCTCGTTCGGGTTTGTTTATCCAGCTCCTTGTGTTTTCAGAACACTGAGAGATCAACACTGTAGGATGTGAACACATATCTTTAAAGGTCACATTAATCTGTGCACCCCTAGAAATACATAACAATTGTACAAATACGCGTCCCGTCTTCCACCTTTTGAACATATTACGATTTCCAAAGAGCTCCCATCCACTGCTGGTAATGTTTTGCCGAATACATACTGTCACACATCGAGCCCTGTTTAGTTCTCATGTGCTTCCAGCACGTGTGTCTTGTTTTGGTCTCATCTCCGCCCATTCCCAGCTGTGTCTGACTGGTGACCCTGCCCCTTCGTAATCCTGTCCCCGCCGTGTTTAATGTTCTGATGTGTGTACGTACAAGCCAGCCTGTCTCAACAAAGAACTAAAAATACAAACTGTTGCCACAGTTTGCTGCTTTTCTCTGTTATGGAGCTTCTTAAAGGAAAATAATTTACAGAAACTCCCATAAAAACTGTAAGAATGTGATATTCTGCTATGGATATGATTAGACATAAGGGATAAAATGAGCTAATCTTAGGTTAAGGTTAAGGTAAGGGATTAGGGTTAAGGTAAGGATTAGGGTTAAGGTAAGGTTAGGGTTAGGTTAGAATTAGGGTTAAGGTTAGGATTAGGGTTAAGAGTAAGGGTTAGGGTTAAGGTAGGATTAGGGTTAAGGTTAGGATTAGGGTTAAGGTTGGGATTAGGAGTTAAGGTAAGGGTTAGGGTTAAGGTGGGATTAGGGTTAAAGGTGGGGTTGGGAGTTAAGGTGGGGATTAGGGTTGGGTTAGGATTAGGGTTAAGGTAAGGGTTAGAGGTTGGGTAAGGATTAGGGGTTAAGGTTGGGATTAGGGTTGAGTGGGGATTAGGGGTTGGAGTTGGGATTAGGGTTGAGTGGGGTTAGGGTTAAGGTAAGGATTAGGGTTAAAGGTTGGGATTAGGAGGTTAAGGTGGGGTTGGGGTTAAGGTGGGGTTAGGGTTAAGGTTGGGACTAGGTTTTGGGTTGAGGTTAAGGTTGGGATTAGGGTTAAGAGTAAGGGTTAGGGATTAAGAGTGGGGTTGGGGTTAAGGTAAGGGTTAGGACTGGTTTTACCGATGTAGCCAGGCTTAAAGTTAGGACAACTTTGGGGCCAACTTTGAAAGTGACTATTGAAAGTTCAGGCTAGAGGTTTAAGTTGTTGTTGTAATAGGGTTAATGTTGGGGTTAGATTAAGTTTACATTAAGGTTATAGTTATGGTTAAGAAAATGGTCAGATTAAGTTCAGGTTAGGGTTAGGGTTAAGTTTAGGGTAAAGGTTAAGTTTAAGATAAGGTCTACCAGTTCAGGTTAGGTTTAGCTCCATCTTTGGATATCCTGAAGGACTGGTTGATTTCATTGCCTTTATCATGTGTTGTAATTAAGCAATTAAACTCAACTGTCTTATTAAAGAACATTTGGGTCAATTTTATTTTAGATTTGTTTGCATCCGTTACCTGTAAGTTTTATAGTATAACTATTTGGATCTATATCGAATATCTATTTACAGAGTATTTATTTGGAAGAAGATCAACTGTGAGCCATACTGTGCATTCTCTCTCTCTCTCTCTCTCTCCTCTCTCTCCCTCTCTCTCTCTCTCTCTCTCTCTCTCTCTCTCTCTCAGCAGCAGGCCAGACTAGGAGCCAACAGTATAGTAAGGGAGAAACATACAGACAGAGTGCGTGTGTGTGTGTGTGTGTGTGTGTGTGTGTGTGTGTGTGTGTGTGTGTGTGTGTGTGTGTGGGAGAGAGAGAGAGAAGAAGAAAGAACTATGAAAAAGAAAGAAGCATGACAGGAAAGCTGTAGGGAGATATGAGGCACACTGCACAGCTGGCTCTTAATTGAGTTTTTTCCCTCCGTTTTTTTACTCAGCATTTTCACAGCTGTTTTAGTAAGATGAATTAAGAGCTGATCTTCAACACTTCCCTGAATACAGACGATCTGCCTGCCTAATCCACAATTACTTTTAGCCCAAGACAAGGTTTGCCCCGGGCCTTCATTCCTGTACTCACGATTATAGTCCTGCATAAGTCTGACTGATCCAAATAAACGTGTGCAGAGTTTATTAATACATATTAGATTAAAGTACCATTTAGTACCATTAGATTAAAAGCAATGTTGGAATGTTCTAATAGTGTTTGACTAAAACCACTGAACTTACAGAATAATTTTAATCAAGTGTTTTTATGGTCCAATTTAGACATTATCAGTTATTTCTCCTCCATCACTTTATGCTACTATAACTGCACTGGAAAACAAAGTATTAAAATATGACTAGAATACACTGTTAAGTGAAATGTGTCATGTGATTTTACATGGAAAGTCTATAAAAATTAAGCAAATGAATCTGATTTTAGTAGCTGTTACATTGTAATTTTAACAAAACTAGCATAAACGTTTTCTTTATTTTCTGTAAATGAGCAACTGGCCCTTTCACCTGTCAGCAGCCCAGACCTACAATGGCCAACCGTTCAACAAAAAGAGCCAATCAGCTAGCTGGTTACTCCACAGTTGGAAGAGGGTCAATGATATTGCAATGCTAGTGGGCATAAGATCAGCAGCCTTGTGACTGGAAGGTCACTGGTTTGAGTCCTTGAACTGATAGGTTGGAAATGAAGTTCCCAAGGAGTGTGTGTTTTCACTAGTGTGTGTATTCGCTGCACGGATGGGTTAAATGTGGGTGCAAAATTCCTCTGTATCCTAAACAAATGGTACATTGGTTTATTGTTGTCTAAAAGTTCACAGTGTAAATAAAACAAGACACAGCATGTTAAGCAAACTTAAAATAAAGTCCTGTAATTCCTCCATTCCCCCAGCCTTTCAGCTCTGCTCTGTTACTTTGTGTTATATATAAGCTTTTGTGTTCTTCTACAAACAGGACGAGCTGTTGCTGTCGTGATGCTCATTTGATAGACAACCATGACAGCAGAGCTTTAATTGGTCAGCCTGATTTGATCACATCTGTACATCACAGAAAAAAGGCAGGCTCATAATACTAGATTAAGCTGTGAAAAACTGCATTAATATAAGTGTGTGCGTCTTCAAAACTCACATTGGTTTTCCATATAAAGCAGACTCTGTACCAGGTGTCAACATAGTGCCTCCTACTAAACTGCATGTCACTGCAGCACAAGTAGAGGAGGGGGCTAATATACAGTGAATAAAAGTATATAAGAACCTCACAAGTATCTCAGAGCACTCTAAAGTAGCACTATTTAGTACAGTGCAGTTCACATGCATGTTCTTTGTGATTAAAACACCATAAAACACCACCTACTTATTCAACTATCACCCTTCTATCATTCTATCTACCACATACCTAATAGCATGTTCTATGTAATTGAATCTGGACTCTATAATAATACATCTGTAACTACTAATTCTCATATTTGTAGCACAACAGAGCATAACCATATAGTGTGGTAAGTGGTAGCACAGTAAACTATATCATAACACCAATGAGTAACATCATAAAACACAAAATAAGATTTACTACCAAATGCTTTTTTTAATAAAAGCGTGTTAAACAGGGTGTTACATATAATACTTCACTTGAACGACATCAAAGGTGCTAAACAATTTCCAGTGCAACTTCTTGCTCACCTCTTCTGCTTTTGTGTTTGGAGGCGAACAATGACTAACAATCACATGAAAAGATGTAAGAAATGTATAAGTGATGATTATTTCAATACAAAATGTATAACACGCGAAGACACATTTTCCATTCTCATTCTCATTCAATGTGCTTAAAGTTTTCCAGCTACAGACATAAAGAATATGTACATATGACTAAAAATACACCCTGAAATTACATACCATGTCCACACGTTTCACACGTACATGCCGTATATATGTTACAATTCAACATGAGCTCTCATCCACTGCTGCACACAATGCACACAAACCAGTTAAGAATGCACATGAAGAACCAACAATACATACCAATGCTTGCTATTGTTGCTTTAAATGGAGCTTTTTAAAAAGTGATTCACTGATGGAAACTCCAACAGAAACATTCTACACTAAGGTTATGATTGGGGTTAGGGTTAGGTTCCGCAGGGGCCTGGTCTGACCTGATAACAAGCCCTGAACTTCATAACAGTTTAGTAATGGTTAGGTTTAGGTTTATGGTTAAGGTTAGGGTTAGAGTAAGGGTTAGGTTTGGGTTTATGGTTGAGTTGAGGGTTGGGGAGTAAGGAGTTCAGGTTTATGGTTAGGTTAGGGTTAGAGGAGTAAGGGTTAGAGTTTAGGTTCATGGTTAGGTTAGGGTTAGAGTAAGGGTTAGGTTTAGGTTTATGGTTAAGGTTAGGGTTAGAGTAAGGGTTAGGTTTAGGGTTTATGGTTAAGTTTAGGGTTAGAGTAAGGGTTAAGTTTAGGGTTTATGGTTAAGTTTAGGGTTAGAGTAAGGGTTAGGTTAGGGTTTATGGTTAAGTTTAGGGTTAGAGTAAGGGTTAGGTTTAGGGTTTATGGTTAAGTTTAAGGTTAGGGTTAGAGTAAGGGTTAGGTTTAGGGTTTATGGTTAAGGTTAGGGTTAGAAGTAAGGTTATGTTTAGGCTATGGTTAAGTTCAAGGGTTAGAGAGTAAGGGTTAGGTTTAGGGTTTATGTGGTTAAGTTTAGGGTTAGAGTAAGGGTTAGGTTTAGGGTTTATGGTTAAGTTTAAGGTTACAGTAAGAGTTAGGTTTACTTTTTATGGTTAATGTCAGTTTTCAAGTAAGGTTTAGTGATTAAGGTTTATGGATTGAGTTACGGTTAGAGTAAAGGGTTAGGTTTAGGGTTTATGGTTGGGTTAGAGGGTTAAATTAAGGGTTAGGTTTAGGTTTATGGTTAAGGTTAGGGTTAGAGTAAGGAGTTAGGTTTAGGTTTATGGTTAAGGTTAGGGTTAAGTAAAGGAGTTAGGTTTTAGGTTTATGGTTAGGTTAGGGTTAGAGTAAGGGTTAGGTTTAGGGTTTATGGTTAAGGTTAGGGTTAGAGTAAGGGTTAGGTTTAGGTTTGTGGTTAAGGTTAGGGTTAGAGTAAGGGTTAGGTTTAGGGTTTATGGTTAAGGTTAGGGTTAGAGTAAGGGTTAGGTTTAGGGTTCTGGTTAAGGTTAGGGTTAGAGTAAGGGTTAGGTTTAGAGGGTTTATGGTTAAGTTTGGGGTTAGAGTAAGAGTTGGGTTTGGGTTTATAGTTAAGGTTAGGGTTAGAGTAAGGGTTAGGTTTAGGGTTTATGGTTAAGGTTGGGGAGGTTAGAGTGAGGTTAGGTTTAGGGTTTATGGTTAAGGTTAGGGTTAAGTGGGAGTTGGTTTAGGTTTTTATATGGTTTAAGGTTAGGGTTAGAGTAAAGGGTTGAGTTTAGGTTTTATGGTTAAAGGTTAGGGTTAGAGTAAGGGTTAGGTTGGGGTTTATGGTTAAGGTTAGGGTTAGAGTAAGGGTTAGGTTTAGGGTTTATGGTTAAGATTCACGGTTAGAGTAGGGTTAGAGTTTAGGGTTTATGGTTAGGTTCACGGTTGGAAGTAGGGTTAGGTTTAGGGTTTATGGTGTTTTAGTCACATATGTATGAATTCCTTCTGAGACCAGGCTGTGATTTGTGCTGTGATAATGATTACAAATAGAAAGAACAAACTTGGTTTATGTAGCATTATTCACTCAAAAAAGAAACAAATATAAAAGAATAAAACAACAACAACAGCTTAATATGCCTGTATGTCTAGTATGTACATTATTTTTGGATCATTTTAGATCATTAATGATCTACCATTCCCTCCTTACTGACTACGACCATATTAAGAGCCCTGTCGGCCTCTCCATGGGACATCCCAAATGAGGACAAATTCTGCTTCATTTGGGTGATTCCCTCACAGTGGGATTGACATGAAGCCACCTCATTAGGTACTTTAGCCCTGAAGCTGATGGGACGCTGTGAACATCGGCTTCATCCACTAATTATAATAATTGCAATACCTTGGGACAGTCGAGCAGCTATTTGCTTTTCCTTTCAATTAATTTCATCAGACGCGCCCAAAGGAGTGGACAGAAGTGTTTTGGCAGGAGTCGTTTCAGGTGGCTGGAGGACAACCTGGTGAGGGGATGAGGGGATGCTTTTGAAAAAGTCCCAGTGTCTAAGGGGACCGAGGGCCTTGGCATGCAAAGAGACGACTGCCAGTCAGCCAGCATCACTCATGTAACCAAGAGAAGACAAATTGTGGGCCAACAGGGCAGCAGTGCTGCTTTACGCAGGAGAGGAACTGAAGAGAGCAGGAGGGGCCTGATAAAGGAGCAGTGCCAGGGAGACAAGAGGTGGAGACAGATAAACAACGCAGATAGACATTTCCCCTGAGATGGTAGGCCACAGAGAGGAGGAGCAATGACATTACTCTCACCGCTTATCTCTCCTTCTCTTCTTTCCTTCCTCCTCCTCCTCCTCCTCCTTCTGCTCTTAGGATCTCTCCCGTTGATGTTCCAACACCCACAAGCACTATAGGAGGTTGCTTGGAAAAGAACCCAGGACTTGAAGCCTGGGAAAGGAATGTTTATATCAGTATCTGATCCGTACGCGATAGTGTTAGGTCTTACTCCTCACCTGGCTCATGAAGGTGTCCATGGTTGAGACAATGCCATAGAAGAATACTTTACTTTCCATTTTGTCAGTCATTGCCTTACATGCTTTGTCTTGAATAGGGTCACAGTGGATCAAACCTATGGAATCATCTGGTACAGGCAGGAATACCCCCCCTTGGCAAAGGTACCAGTCCTCAACAGGTAGTGCACTCACAGACACATACTGCCAGGCTGGAATGGTCAATTCATCTCTACATGCATTTTCTTCACATAAGGACATAGGGAGAACACGAAACACCTCACAGGCAGTGACCTGGGCTGAGGATGACCATGACTCCAGGCCCCTGGGCTGTGGAGCACACAACACCTGCAGCATTGCTGTGGTCATGTCATGCCTCACCACATTTTGAATTCAGGACACTTACATAAAACAGAAAGTCTTAAACTGCACTGACTGCTGACCTACAGGCACAAAACAGACAGTCAACCTCAGTGTCAGAGCCAATCAAAATCTCCATTTCAACTTCAGGGGTTGGACATTTCACAAACAGTGAAACCTATGTGATTTAGTGTCCCAGAGAGAGAAGCTATAGCTTGTGTCCTCATACATCCATCACCACATCACTGAGATACAGAGAGCACTGTGAAATCATTTACTAAAACTTTGGTTCTGATTTAATTCTGTAAACCTGCCCAGGTTTTTAGTTTGTCGTAGTTTTTACATTTAGTATTTCTGTGTTTTCCAGAGATTCTGCTATCGGAGCGGATCCCAGTGAAACCCATGTGGTACAAAACCACAACCCTGACACTATTCATTCACAGGTTAATTGCTCTGTAAAGAAGTTTTAACTAAACATGCATTTAATTCACAAACTGAATTCTGAATTACAGGTAAAGCTCTTTGCTGTTCATGGAATAATCCTTTATTATGTGTCTTACAGACATAAGCCTCCCATTAATGAACTAGTATTACAATGGAAAACATCTGACCTTCACAGTGTCCAGTGGCTTGAAACTATCACTGGCTTAGCGGCATGAGCAAACGTCATCAACTCCATTCATCCTCTTAATGAGTAACAAGTCTCACAGTTATAGACGGGTCCGTATTCAGTAGCTCCTGTAGTGAGCTGAAGCATTTTCAGTGAACCACGGGAGATTCAAGTGCATTTAAAGTGCAAAATCACGTTTAAATTCCACTTTACCATTTGGCGACTGCTGATACACTATAGCTGATACACTCATTAGTGCCCTCAAAGATAAACAGGTCTCTATTTTGTAGTGTGGTATGTCATTGTAGCAACAGGTCTCCAAAATATTTGCATGTATTAAAATGTACCCAAACACATACCATGTGCACAATTTTCACACTTCTTTTTCTATACGCTGAGATTCATCATGAGCTCCAGTCCTCTGGTGCTGTTTTGTCAAACCCATGCAAACCAGCTTACAATGTAAACAAGAAGCCATATTATTCAGCACCACCGCTTTTCCATGGGATTTCATATGAATGGAATTAATGGATGGAAACCCCTTGAACTCACGTTCTACGCTAAAGTTATGGGTAGGGTTATGGTTAGGGTTAGGTTGACTTTACATGAAGATAATCTTAACATTAGGGTTGTTTTACATTTACGTTAGATTATGTTCACAATTCAGGTATGGTTAAGGTTAAGCTTAGGCGAAGATATGGGTTTAGGTTTTCTTGTTATGGTTAAGATTTGAATAAGGGTCATCTGTAGGTTTCAGTGACTGCTTCGTAAAATTCTTTGTTCAAATCATTACATTTCTGCATGTCTGGTTGTGTCAGTAACTTCTGCAAAGGCAGAAAAATTGATCTAAATTTAGGACACACAGTACGATTTCTCAAATGGTGTTTTTGTCACATATGTATGAAATACTCTTGAGACCAGGTTGATTGTAATACATTTTCATGATATGTTGTATTGTATTTAACTCTTTGATAAGTTTTAATACCTGAATTAAATCCCGGTTTAAATGCCAAAGCAGCTTCCAGTGCATGTTTACTGCTCTGTTCACCTGTATATGCTCAACCTGCACACAGACTCTGACTGATCATGGAGAGTTCGCTGTCTTTTCTTTGCTCACACACTGCTCAAATTACAGAATAAAAGTCCTTAGAAGGGATAATACTGATATATTACATACATCAATAACAAAAATAATTAAGGATGTGCTGGTGGTTTTCTAATTATATTTGAACAACACAAATAAAGCATTTTAAAGAACTTATTATTATAAATGTCACTGTCATGTCCCTAATCATTACAATTAACCCATCACAGTTCTTGCATTTGAAGCTCAAAAGCTTACAAGATTTCTGATATGAAATGTTTTAGCCCTTATGAGCAAATACAACAAAACACTGCAAAAATTACAGGCACAAGTACATTTTTGATCAAAATATTGGTCAAATTCATACAAATGTTTAAATTATCTTAATTATCACACATCAAATGAAGACAAAATTGAGTAGAAAAAAAGCTTTTATCTCCTATAAATTTGGTGACTAATATGTCAAATTACAAAAACACCCACTAAACTGGTCTACTGTTCCAGTGATGTGGCACAACTCCTAATTTTTTTTTCATCTTTTAATTGAATGAATGTACTTATCTGACATCTATACACGGCAGACACCTGATTAGGGCCTTTCCCTCATCAGCTGTGGGGCTTTTTGATTCTGTGCCTTCATTTCTACACATAAGCGCAAAGAAGTGTCCTGAAACACATCGCCATCACATGCTGCTTAATAAATGCCACAATTAAACCAAAGCAATAAATGGACATTTAGGAATCGACTCATAAGAATGAGAAAATAATGGAGCTCTGGAGAGAACTGCTGCAAATGAATGGCTTTAAGCCCATTATATACACTACAGATAAAGCACTTTTCACTTTAAAGTGTGTATGGTCACTTTAATTTATCCTGAACTGATAGTTTCTCACAGCAGTGTCAGTGCTCTCCCCTTCTATTCTGTTCCACAGTGAACTTACATTCAGCCCAGAGGTCAGTGAGGAGCTCTGGGTGACTGGAAATAAGCTTTGGACCAGACATCCTACACTATTTTGGTATTTTATCTAGGTCTATCCACCACTGTCACTGCAGTATATACTTCCAACGGTCCAGAGATAAACATAATGTGCGTCTCACGACTATTGAGTATCAGAGAGGAACATTAAGCCGGTGATTCAGTCCAGCTTCATTTACATCCGCCAAAAGAAGGATGGGCTCACGTTGATGTCAGGATGAAATAGATACCTCCAAAATTGGATTTCCATAATGAATTCAGCGATGGTCTGGATTTATTTGAAATGGCGTCATTTATTTTGTCACCAGTTGTAGATATATTTCGGCACACATAACACGTTTGAGAAACGTTATTCTCACCGTTTGAAGGTGGTGTTATAGCCCAACATCACAAAGTTTCAAAGCATATGCTGCCTACAGTACCACTTTTTTTTAACACAATAGGAGGATAAGCTTTGTGCATGTGAAAGCAAAAGGAGAAAGACTGACGTTAACTCATTAAAAGTAAGTTTTCCTGCTGTTACTTTGCCGACACAATTTGATATATTAATCTCACTGACTGCTGACACTGTACCGTCTATTTCCAGTTGTCAGAAACAGCATGAAATATAACTTTCCTCAATAAGAAACTACAAGACATCTGCTTTGTTGAATATCATTAATGAATATTTACTGTTCAGCAACACTGTGAAGTACATCTTGATGCAAAAATCTATAATTGATATCTCAGCCAAAAGCTAATAAGCAGATATTTATTCTGGTGTTATAATTATGTCCACGCAAAGACAAATTATTTGGTTTACATTTTTTGAACATTTTGACACTCTTATTAATCTCTCACTATGGAGAAGTGAGCAGTCGTATTTATCATTGTGAAATTGGTTGCCAAAACCTAATAAGAAAAATAGCATGTCTATCATGCAGCACTTCCGTAAAAGAAAATATGTATTTTATTTAATCTTCAAAGGGCCATTGAGCAATCAGTGCTTTATTGAAAAGCTGGAAAAGTGAGCCACAAAAGACAAGTTTGCCTTTCTGTCACGACCCTGAAGCTACTGAAGATGAAGGGCTTTGCTTGAGAGTGTAAATGCAATGGTCAGCAGAAGGGCAGGGAATTAGAATCTGTGGTCGTGCTGTGCGGTAAGTCGGTACTGGAGGTATCTGACCAAGACCTAAATCTGGACCTTTTCATTTCTAATACGGGACTCTTACGAACTGAGCCATTTACAGCATTAAGTGCAGCAAAAATAGAGATAACTTAAACAATGTAGGTATTATTATTATTATTATTATTATTATCATTATTATTATTATTATTATTATTATTATTATTATTATTATTATATTGAAAATGATATTCATCTTTTTTTTTTTTTGAAAATAAAGATACTGTTGGGCCCCTGAGCAAGGGCCTTAACCCTCCATGTAAGGCCCTTAATCCCCTCTGTAAAATAAAACCTTACCAAGAACCTTAATATCTTCTGCTTTTCATCTTCTACTCCAGGTGCTTGCCCACTACACTAGACACATGTGCTCACTAGTGTGTGTGTGTGTGTGTGTGTGTGTGTGTGTGTGTGTGTGTGTGTGTGTGTGTGTGTGTGTGTGTGTGTGTTGACTGCATGGATGGAGTCCGTGTCTTGAATGATCAGTTGTGTTGTGGCAGCACAAGGGGGAGCCACTCAATATAAGGCAGGTGGTTCTAATGTTATGGCTGATTAGTGCATAATTAGACGCCTTTCTGCTTAGAATGTTCATGACAGCTGTGACACTCTTTCAGTCTGAGATTAGAGATACACTCTTCTCACTTCCTTGAGCATGAATAACAAGCCCTCCTGCCACATATACACACACGGTGATGCCCCCAGACATCAGAAGGTGGGCTTATCTACCTGGATATTTGAATAAAACAGTCTATGTGTAATCAATCAGAGCTGGCTGAGTGTTTTAATTAAGTTTGACTGATGGCTGTCAGCGTTATGCCTTTCAGCTAGATCTAACTAACCTCTCCTCATCTCTAGCTGAAAGTGTGTGTGTTGGCAGGTGGGCACCTGTGTTCATTCAGAGGACCTACTCCCATGGAAATAGTCCAATTTTCTTCTCGCAATCATGCCCATGACTGCACTGCGAAACAATATGAGGTTTCCTGAGTGCGTCGGCTTGGCTCGGAAATGAAGCATGTCCTCTCCCATCAATCACAGCGAGCGCAGATGGACAGCTGCTTAATATACATACACCATTAGAGCACCCCCCATCTGCGCTTTCACGGAGACTAAGCTCGGGCACTTTCTGTCCACCAACACTTGCCCTTCAGATCATGCCATCCTGTTCTCCTCGCTCTTTCCCACTTTCGTTCCATCTCCATAATTTCCTACACCATTCCTTAAACCTCCTCCATCTCAATCACTACTTAAAAGCTCAAAACTGCGAACTGCCCACCCTTGTTAATACCTCAGTGACACTGAGGGTTTGAAACAACCCCGTCTACTGGATGCAACTTCAAGTTGCAACCAATGCTGACACAGATGTGCAAATGCTTGCCTTTTCCCTGGAGAGAAGTACTTCCAATAGAATAGGACTCTCTGGAGCAGAGAAACATGGGCATAATGGCACTATGCCTAATGCCAGGAGAGGGCATGAAGGAGAGAAAAAAAAGGTAATTAACTGGTGACAGGGTTTAATTAAATTGACCTTTAGAACAATTTTAGTATTTATGTATTTGTCAGTATTATCCCTGCTCAGGACTTTTATTCTGAAATATGAACGCTGTGAACAAAAAAGAGAGCAAACAGCCAGTCCCGTCTCATTTTCTTCTATAACACAATATCTGGGCCAGTCATCATCACCGATCACTCAGAGTCTGTGTGCAGGTTGATCATGCTCACGTGGACAGAGCAGTAAACATGCACTGGATGCTCCTTTGGCCTTTAAACTGGGATTGAATTCAGCTGGAAACAAGTGAAATTTAGCTGTGTTCTGAGCTGAATAACATGCTGATAATTTGAAAATGGCATGCAACTGTCTGCATAGTGTGGATCTCAGGTTATGTAACAGTATCCTACTGGGATTCGGTGTTGAAAATGTGTCTTTTTTCTACTACATTTTTGCAGGAAACAGCTCCACATTTACAGTCAATATTTCAGTATCTGTTCATTCACAGATCAAGAAGAGACTGGATGAATCTTCCAAACAGGAGCTGGTCAAAAACTCCTACAACAATCTGATTCTTAGAGTGAAGCCTTCTATATAGCCTAATACCATTATTTACCCCACATGTCTTGAAAATTGGGGACAAGGTGTGTGTAAACTCTGTGTCCAGTGGCTCCTTCATATATAAAAACACACCACACACACGTCAGCAAACATACACACACACACACACACACACACACACACATGTATGTGTATATAGTGAATTGACATACTAAAGGACAGTGAGCACACATGCCCAGAGCAGTGAGCAGCCCCATCCTCGGTGCCTGGGGAGCAGTTGTGGAGTTAAGTGCCTTTCTCAGGAGCACTTCAGTCATGTCCCGCCAGATCAGGGAATCAAACCTGCAAACTTCTAGCCACAAGGCTGGTTCCCTAATCACCAGCCTATTACTGCACCCTGTTTTACAGTGTTGGGTGGGTTTCTCAAAAGCTTCTTAGCACAAAGTTGACTCTTCGGTGGTCAAGCAAGCATGACACTGAGCAATCTCTCTCCCTGTTAATTCTTCAAGCTCAGATGCGATTTAATGAATGCATTGAAATCCTCACAGCTATGAGAGACAATTACTCCAACAAAAGGCAGAGAAACTCTTTTTTATACCTCTGATTTCAGTTGCATCATTAAACAAGGTCTCCCGATATTTTTGTCCGTATAGTGTATGTGGAATATTGATGGAAATTCTAAACACAATACTTTTAGCCATTGATTTGTAGATGTCAGTATCTCAAACAACTGGGGGGGTGCCGGCAATAACGGACTACAACCATTTTATAGTTGATATTGACGGCAAGGTCTTCTGTCAAACCGCTTTGTAGAAACATAAACACCAACAGAGTAATGGAACCAGGCTATGGCAAAGTCACAGGCATGCTGTCTGAGTCCAGAGTAAACAATATTGTGTTCCAGTCGTGGTTTAGTTTGATAAAACAGTCATTATAGCTGCTTTTGTCCTTCTTTTCTCACCCTGAAAAAAAATCATCAATTTCGGTTTATTCACATAGAGTGCAGCATCTCTGTGGAGACACGGTGACTTCTCAGCCAATCAATACTTCCTTCTCTCTCTCCAATCTTCCTAATATATTGAAAATGAAGTTAGAAAGATTGATTCTGTACACGGTGCTACAGGCCAATGGGAAATTACATGAAAATGTAAATGAAGGCTGTTATGTTCCCCTTGGGTTGCACAGGGAGATTCTTTGCTGTTCTCAATTTGTATAATTTGTCACTTGCATCCATTCACAGATAGAGCATGACTCTTTATGACTTAGCCTAGATCCCTAATGACTCCTGTTAATAGTCAACGGGACTATTGTGTGTGGACAATGTAAGGAAGCGACGCGGGGCAGAAGCTCTAATTCATATTTTCAACAAACCTGGTTATTGAGGCAAAGTAAAAACATTTTCTGCGACAGTTCGGAGAAGTTCCCCGCCGTGGTTTCTGGAATGGTCAGCTTGCTCATTAGAAAGCCGTTCTACCAGCAATGATTCGTCTCACCCAGCGTGCACATGACTGACATTCAAGGTTGAAATGTGATTGAAATAACTTCTGTTGTTGCATCAACGTTAAAAAATCTCTGAAACAATGTTTCAACCAGTGCTTCAATTCAGACCACACCTGTAATCATTTACAGTGGAATGCATCCCTGGTCAAAATAATGATGAAATGATCTCTAAAAGGCATAAACTCAAAAATAACACTTTCCCATTGTTTTCAAAGCAAACACTATTTTCTTATTCTCATTTTTTTACTCAAAGGAAAATTTTGGGCACCCTGCCTAGTTAGAACCCAGCGGTGCCCACTTTGGCAAGAATTACAGCTTGTAAAATCTTTCCTCTACCATGAATTGTTCCCCGTGCCACTGGCTGCAACACAACCCCAAAGCATGAATGATCCAACCTTCACGCTAAGCAGTTGGAGAGGTGTTTCATTTAATTCTGTGCCCTTTTTGTCCTACAAAGAAGCCTTTGCCCAATTTGGCCTCATCACTCCACAGAACTTGTTTCCATAATGAATCTGGCTTGATTAGATGTTCTTTTGCAAACTTATGACAACGAATTTTGAGGTGAGGACACAGGAAATATTTTATTCTGGTGACTCTTCCATGAAAGCCATATTTGTGCAGGAGTCGCTGAACAATAGAATAATGTATCACAACTACAGAGTCCGAAGAAACTTCCTGAAGTCAAAGGGGGATTCTGGTATCTTTCTAGCAATACTACAAGCTTCCAGATGTTATCTTGACCTCCACTGTTCCTTTTCAATGCCATTTCTTAATTACATTTTGCTTTTTTCCTATAGACATCACCTGCTTTGTATACCTCAACCCTTTTTATTTTCAGCGTGCTAGGCAGCTGCTTAGAAGAACCCATGGCTGCTCTTTTGTTGGACAAGCTTAGAGTCATGTTATTAATTAAGCTTTAAAATTGGCATCACCTGGCTTTTCCCAGTGATGACTGTGAACAAGTCGAATCTCTTGCAGGCTAGTTAAGGTTTGAGACCTTGGTCAAAGATATCCTCCTATGGTTCTCAAACCTTTGAAAAGGTACTCCTTACCATTTTCCGGACTAGAGCTGATTAGTAGTGTGAAGGTTTGATTTGAGTGAACGAATAAGGGCAATTCATTTGTTTTCCAGCCTATACAACTACAACTACACTGGACATCTAACACAAGAGCATATGTTTTAAATAAGTAGTGTCAAGCGTACAGCATGTCATAGTTTGTTCAAGAAGCAGAGGACTTCATTAGGAGCTGTGGTAATTGAGAATGGACATAAGGAAAATGTAAAATGTAGCCGTTGTGGCAGGTCTCTTATGAGAATGTACTGTACAGTAAATGACTTTGGCTATTATACGGGAGCTGAGAGGTGCTATTGTAGCAGCCTAAGTCTTAGACACAGCAAAATGACACTTTCTCCCTAAAATGAACACCTGCTTCCTGACATTCTCTCCCAATCTCCCCAGCTCCCCATTAAGCAGAACAGAGAGGGCAGGAGAAAATCCGACATAATTCCTCAAAAGAAAGGGATATTCTTGCAGATTAAAACATTTGAGGAAATACAGAAACAAGCCTGCCATTAAAGCCTATTTAATCCTCTCCAGAACATGACAGGATTGTTACACTACAAAGATCGCCAGTGGAGATTCAATTGCTGGGTTAAGGCCATCTTTATTTTCCTGCCCAGTGATACCATTCTCAAATGTTCCTTTTGTCACTGCACCAAGAAAGAAACCTGGCAAATCTCCTGCCCTCTGCAAGTCTTGGCCTCTGTGACACTGGATCAGTTGTGGTCACTTCCTAAGCTCATATGGTCATCTACATCCACTTTACCCTAGTTCACGTTTAATCAATACACTGTAATAATATATACACTAGTTTACACAGAGCAGTTGCAGCTTTAAAGGTTGCCGACTTGACACTGGTAGGTCACCAGTTCAATTCCCTGGACCGGTAGGTAATGAGGTTGGAGGTAGTGAAGGATCAGTGCTTCATCCTCTCTCAACATTAACAACTGAGCTGGCAGTGCATTGCTCCATGTGTGTGCTCACTACCCTAGTCACTTGTGTGTGGTAGCTGCCATGGATGGGTTTCATTCGGTGTACAAAGGCTGTAAAGGATGATCTTCATTACTGGCGCTGGCAGTTGTAATCCTGTATGCAGCGTGCATAACCTTGTTATGATTTTCTTCATTTTTTATATATTATGTCTTGAAATAAAAATCATTTTGATTTTTATAGAATAATGTGCTTGATGCCTTTTATCATTCCATCCACTGTCCACTCACAACGTTATGATACAAACACATTTGAAGGCCAATGTTTGGTGTCAATATCTCTAGCTATAGGTCATTGCAAATACAACAGTTATGGTGCCTGAATGTGATGCTCTGCAATGTTCAGCTCTGGTCTGGTATATTCAGAGGCATAGCACCCCCCTTTTCATCCACCATATTCATTATTCAACCATGCATTTATGGGGTCACCATGTTCGATAACTAAGAGTTCAGCCAATGTCAGTCAGTCTTTGATTCATATATTCTGCTCTTTATTTTTTATTAATCCATGCTTTAATAGTCTGTCATTTTGAGAATCATAATTTCATATGAGACTTAGTTCTCTGGATGCAACAAATATGGCCAATGTCCATCACTGTACATCTCAAATTTGCAAAGTGGTCAAATTTTGCCTTTGTTTATCATGTAGCACCTTTATTTTTGTTTCGCAATTTCATACTGGTGTCATAATTATTATTGGTGCTCTCATGGTGATGTTCCCATCGTTCCTATCGCAACTCATTTGGAATTCATTTAGTTCCTTGGTTCCTTGTTGGCAGATACAGGAGCTGCCACTGAGGGGGTCTGTTGACTGCTTTACTGACCTTCACTAAGTGTTTCTCTGAGCTGTATTAGTAATTAATGTGTTGTTGCATCAGTAACATGCAAAAAATCGTCGTATGTACCAGTATATCTCTAGCCTTAGAAGTGGCCTATATACGGGGTGGTCCTTTTATTCCTAATTGCACCACTGATCTTCATCTTAATTCAGAAAATGGGACCCTCACAGCAATGAGCTGGCCCTCAGAAGGAACCAGACAATTCATAGGGGGCTACTAACAGAGTGAGAGAAAGAGAAATATGAGGTTCAGCCTAAGCCTAACAGATAATTAAGTCATTGTTGTAACTGAATGGTCCAGATAAAAGTCCAGGACTGAATTTAATTCCAAAAAAGGATCCAACCCTGGACACAAGTAATCAGATAATTCACTCTTTTCCTCTAAATAAGATTCAATTTCTCACTCCTGTACTATAATAATTATAACAAAGACAAAACTCTTTTGTCCCGCACGCCATCAGATAACTCCTGTATAACTCCTCTCTGGGGGGACAACCCACAACCCGACCACCCACCACAACACGACTGGACTTGGTGCAATAAACAGTTCAAAAGTGCAATAATAATAATATGCAATACCCTCCTCCTCCTACAGGACTCTATATTATATATTCTTTATATTTATTTAGTGTTCTGTACTGTACTTATGCTGCTGGAACCTTAATTTCCCTGAGGGAACCCTCCCAAGGGATCAATAAAGTTCTATCCTGTCCTATCTTATTCATTGTTTTGTTTCATTTGTTACTGGTGAATAAGGCTTTTAGTGTAGACAACAAGAAGGTGTTAATTAACATCCCTCTCAAGTGGAGACTTCTAACCTGCTTGGAAGTGAGTTCTGGGTGTTTCTGGTTCTTATATTTGCAGGAACTGACTAATTTAAAGTGTTTCAAATAAAAGGTTAACAGCGAATACAACAGAAAGCTGAAATTCTACCTTAAATTGTGCCATGGGAGCATTTTGGCCTATGAAACAGATGCAAAAGCCAACTTGAAGCCAACTTACGCCTTGTGGTCTCAACTGTGTTTGCATACAGTCTCATAAATCATGGCAGTCTGGATTTGATGGCAGACATGTTACACTGAGATGAAGTGATGGGATGGTTAATTATCTTATGTTAATAATCTTCTGAGGTAGCACACACATTGTGAGGCTGTTTTTCAGATGTATGCCCAGCAAAGTGGAACATTTTGTCATATTTTAGTGATTAATGAGGTAAAGACATTGTAAGAGCATAATTTGAGCGTGCTTCTCGGACACTTGGAGCGTAAACGAGCATGATAGACAAGTATGGTAGATATGAGAGGCAAACTTATGTCTGTAAACACAGATTGCAGGTTGTCATGCATTAGCAGCATTTCACATGACACACAGACATCTCATGTCTCCCGGAAGACGCGGGACACTCCCTCATATTGATGTTGTCACCCTGACATTCACAAATCACATGGAAATGAAATTAATATCCAGGAAATCAAAGTATGGCTGGCTGAAGGTCTGGTGTGTAGGCACATCCTCTCAGGCTCTGAGGAGCTACATTTGGGTAGTGTACCTGAGAAATAGTTGATTAATAGACAAACATCTGTGACACACTCAGACATTCTGTCCGGTGGACAGATTTTGGTGCATCATAGGACTGAGACAAGCAGGGTTGCTGTTTCTGTTATTTAGGTCATTCTGACCAAGCCACTGCTACCTTTGTTTGAAGTGGTGTCATGAATGAGAAGGCTGGACTGCTATGAACTGGACTGTATTGACAAATGGACAAATCCAGGTTTTTTACATCAAAAGTTCCAGCAGGAGTTTCTCAAGAATGTCTCAGATTATAGATCAGGTTTAACTAATCAAGCATTAATGGGACCAGTTGGAACTCCAGCTTCAGCAGCCTATGAGAGTGCAGGACCTACAAGCCCAGCTGTGGCCAAATGTGCAGCTGGATGCCATACAAAACATGCATGCCTCAGGTTATTAGAGCCTCCTATCAATTATACAGTTTTCCCCAATAAACTTAAATATATACCCACTTACATATATGATTATATTCATACATATAAAAACAATAACTTTATTTTTTTTATGTCAAAATGAATACATCCTCTCCAAAATTAGAACCATCCACTGACAAGTTCTTTAGTAAACCAGAAGTGCTTCTTTTGTGGCATCGTTCCAAAGATCCTTTTCCTGGCATCTTTTTTTAAGAGTGAGAACTGTGAGAACTGGCCAAGTCCAGTTTTATCAGCTCAGGCAAAGCCAGAATAGGGGGTAGCAACTGAGCCTGGCCTGCATCCAGGCCCTGAGCCTGGGATCCAGAATTTAGAAGCCGTTGGGGTGTGGAGAGCAGACTTGGAGGAAAGTCCGGCCAGCAATTAACAACACAGGCTCCCTTTTCCTCCCTCTCCTCCTCTCCCAGCCCTATCACTGCAGCAGACAGTCTTCAGTAACCTTGAGTGCATTGCTTATGAGGCCTGGCATGGGCTTGATGGCGCCCCCAGGCGTTATGGAGATTTTCTTTAACAGGATTTATCCTGTTCTTCACATTCACCAAAGGGTCTCAGTCAACCCCAACAATCAATCTGATCCCTCTTCCCCCAAGGCTTCTGACGACTTAAGCCGGTGTCTGACGACTTTAAAACAAGTGCCTTCACTCATTCTGATTTATTTTGCCCAGTGTGAAGATGAGATGCTAACAATCTCCACCAGGAGCTGGGGGAACGCTGATAATGCGCTCTGTCTGGAAACAATCGAGTGGCAGGGTTCATCATGCTCACATGTGTGCACCGTCAGGATGTCCCAGGAGGAAAGACAGCCAGGGAATCACAAACAGTGACAAATCCACTATGTGAATCCCTTTTTCCTGCAAAACATTATGGAAGCACCGCATGGAAGTTCAATCAAGTGGAGACGAGGGACGAAGGGCTAATACTGAGTTCTGAAATCCTCTGCTGGCTTAAAGGCGTAGGCCAAGCGTATTTTTCTGGTTAAGCATCGGACGAAGAGAGATCCGGCATCAAAGTTCCTTTCAAAGTCTTCAATTTGATGACTTTTGCATGACCTGATGAATGAATGCATGAAGCCCTCAATGAGAAACTGCAAGAAAGAGAAACCTCTAGCTTCTGCTCTTGTGATAATTCTTGTCTTCTCGGCATGGTCACACAGTCATGAAACAACTAATTGGCACAATCAAGTAAAATCAATGACCAAATTAGTTGTAACTAATTCAGTAGTCAGTAGTCGGTGATGTCATCATGCATGCTTCTTGTGCTAAATAGGAACAGCTCAGGATGCATGAGAGCTGCAAATTAATCTGCAAAGTTGAACCATAACAGTGTGGAATACAGTCGAACTGCTGGACTCCTCTAGATCACATACAGACTGTCTCATAACAGTGTGGAATACAGTCGAACTGCTGGGCTCCTCTAGATCACATACAGACTGTCCCCCAGTCTCAAACATCACACTTGCGATCCTGTAGTCCTCAAGTGCACAAGGTTGCAAAGTTCACAAGGCGTCCTATTTCTCATACTGACCATCTACAGGGTGTTCACAAGTGTCCTCTATGTGCCCTTATTAAGCCTTTCGATAAGGGCTGCTATAAAGTGGGCTCAGTAGTGCACTATTACCTACAATTCTCATTTAACAGCAGCTGTGACCAATCCCAGTGTGTTTTGTTCTCTGGCTGCATTTCTATGCATTTATTTTTCCTTCAATTAAATTTGTAGTGCACAGTTTATAAACATAATAAAAGTTTATAAAAGTGATGTTCATGGAATATGAAAAATGAAGAAGTACATGCACCCTTGAAACAAGTTCTAATAACATTAAGTCCCAAATTAAATTAAGATGAATTTGATACAGAAAAAAACACTGTATTAGTCTGGATTATTTATTTTTTAATAGGCAAATTAGATGTTAAAGTGTTTCTTCGGGTATAAAATGTATTTGTATGATTAAACATCATCTACAAGAAAAGATCATCTCAATACAAGCTAGATTCTGTGAGATCAAGAATACCACGTATGCAAAACAAAACCAATATATACAAAACAAAAGCAAAATATTTTGCTGATTTGTTTGATGGGTATTTAAACCATTTGGCTGCTGGTTGTTGTATTTTGTGTTTTATGTTTAATACTCTGTTGTGTAGCTGTGTGAGGGTATGATCTGGCCCATGCTTTTAAACCTGCTGTTCTCAAGGACTCGCACACTATAGACGTGTTTGCTGTTGATGTCGCCTGAGTGTGAACTTTGAGGAGGGTCACATGGCTTAGGGCACCATTTGGGACTGGGTTTGTGTATCCGCATAAAAGTGACTAATGCATAAGAGCAGACCGCGTCAAAATAAAAGTCACTAACACAAACAAACAAACAGACAGTCAAAATAAAGGTCACTAACGCAATTGAACAAACGGACTGTGTCAAAATGAAGGTCACTAATACAAAAAAGCAGTAACACACAAATCTAAAAGTACTGCTTTTGTGGGTTTCTTTTTTGTTTTGTTTTGTTGTTGTTATTGGTGCTGGTGGTGTGTGTGTGTGTGTGTGTGTGTGTGTGTGTGTGTGTGTGTGTGATATATATATATATATATATAATATCGTTAATATAATATAATATAATACATTCATATTTATATTTGTAATATAGAGTTCGCTAAAATTCACAATATGTGTGTGTGTGTGTGTGTGTGTGTGTGTGTGTGTGTGTGTGTGTGTGTGTGGCTTTATAAGGCTTTCCACCAATGTGAATAACAATATAATCAGGCAATAAACCTCTTTTTAAACTTTTGGAACTTTAGGATTAGTATTCACTTATTAATCATGAACTTCTATTTTTTACCATTTAAATTGCATATTTATAACAATTTGCATATTTGCATATTTTATAACAATAACTATGAAGTTATTGTTAATTATGACAGTAATGTAGTTATGAGAATAAAGGAATTAAGTGTTGACCTTAGGTTAATAGAGAATAACTGGGAAAAAAAAAACATAAAAACATATTTTTATATTGTATATCAATTCAAGCACACTTTGTATTTATCATCAGAAAGCCAATTTCCAATGCAGAATAATCTATCACCAAGTGACACTGGGTCTGGGTCTTCTCCTTGACTCTGGATAAGAGGAAAGAAGGAGGATCTTGTCTTAATCTTCAGCTTTAACAGCTGCAGATGAAATGCCTACAGTGACTCAAGCACCTGCTGACCAATGAGAACTTTATTAGCTGATAGTGTGAGGAAACCGTCACACCACAACTGTGCTATCAGTGACTGGTTCCGCTTACAAGCAGTAAGCACAGTAATAAGTGTAGAGCTCAAGTAATCAAAGGACACACTATGGGATCTAGCAAAAATAATCAAAACGACATTGTTCCAGTGAGAAGCGTTTCTAAAACTCACGCACAGCTTCGGCAATTCAGCAGAAAATGTAAAAAGAACCAAAAACAAAATTCGGGAGTAAGTAAAAGGCAGACCGAATCTTTCATTTACTGTTGAAGCTCTCAGTGATTACACCAAACAAAGGAAATGGCAGCAATCATTTCTATCAAAATATGCATTTATCTGATCTCGTTTTCCCTCTGGGTGTAAATGAATGATTCTCCAATCAAGTCAAGTCTGCAAAATATCAAGGGAAGCGTTTTACGTGGAATGTTTCAGAGCTCTGTTGCAAAAGCTTGTTAAAGATGAGGAGGTTGGAGGAGAGAGGATGAGTCTCCGAGAAAGGAAAAGTGGAGAGGCAGACAGCACGCCCACTGCATGGATGCAAGCGCGTCTGACCTATTTATGAAAAAGCCAAGAGAGTGGCAAAGGAACATCAAAATACTTCAAAGGTTTCTTTGAATGCCTTGTTATGCCTAAGATAGAGCGCATGCACACTCACTGTTCATTCAGTCACAGCTCCGGTGTAGCTCCATTCTATACACACTTACTCGCTGCTACACACACACACACACACACACACACATGCATGACTTTGAATTGAGAGTGTAATCTAATGAGAGGGCGTAGGTGAAGGGTTCAGCTGCAGTGAAGAATGAGTGAAGGATAAGGGATGATGATGGCTTAAGGCTGGTGGGGCCTAAGGGGAGTGTTGAGAGCAGAAGAGGTGAACATGAAGTGACAACAGGCTGTTGTATAATCTTCATCTGAGTAACTGAACCGTTTTGCTTTTTTCTGTATTCACTTTCTGTTACGTGTAGAATGAATTCACTTTATAGATACTATATTTCAGTGCAACATCACAAAGGTGGGCACACAGCCAGGGGGCAGAAAGCAACAGAAAACAGCACCAATCACAGCAGAGAGCAGCAATGGCAAAAACAATGCACTAAAGGCAGATAAGATGGATGGAGAGTATTTAATATACGATGGGGATCACATTATTTTGTCCAAAATGCCAGAAGATTATGGATTCAGTACTCAGAGCTAATTTATTGAAGTAATCAGTGCAGTCTGAACTGCCAAGACATCAAAGGTAACAAACTCTCATGTGTCGCAGATCATGTGTGTTTACAGTAGCTGTCAAGTCATGTCAGTACCCTTGTTGTAAACATTTGTTCAGGACATGTTCAGGACTTACAGTCCTATTAATGGTGCTTGTGAGATCAATGACATTAATATATAGTGAATATTTAGCAGATTTCCACTAATAGACAATACTAAAAGCTCCTAGTTCATCCCAAACAATTAGAATACGATGATGTTTACGATCCTTTTATTCATAAATTAAACTGCCATATATTTCATATTCATTACATTTAAAGTGATACATTTCAAGCGTTTTTATTTTAAAGTTGATATTGTGATTGGTAAACAACTCAATCCACCTTTTTGAATGGAATTGTCACCATGAATGAGCTTTTAAAACTCTATTTTTTACTCTGACTCAACAAGAATCAACAAGAATTTAAAAATAAAATTTACACTGATTGCAGTTGAATAACTATAACTACTGATAGCTGCATGCACACCCAGGAACTGGAAACACCAAATGGATGGATGGATGGATGGATGGATGGATGGATGGATGGATGGATGGATGGATGGATGGATTTCAGTAGCACAATTAACTACAAAGTTCAGGAAAAAAAACACTCAAACAAATGTTTGGATTCCGCAACTAGTTTGTGGCAACAGGAAGAGTGATATAACCTTTTTGTTTTTTCATCATCAATATAATTACACTGTTATCTGACTTTTTGTACCAGAAAACACATTTCATAACTTCTCTGGGTGGTTAGGTAGGAAGTGATGACTCAAAAATCTTCGTAATAGACCTTTAGGGATGAGCACCACGGTGAGCTCCTGTGGCGCTGTGGGTGGTGTGATTCAGCACCTTGGACAGCAACCACAGCCAGCAGAGCAGCATGTGTGCATGTGTCACTTTCACGGGGGTGAGTGAGCTAGCAGGCCAAGATTAGCGTGGCGGCGATATATTTTGCAGCCCTTCGTACCCTGGAAATGATCACCACCAAACAAGTACAAAGCCAGTCACGTAAGCCGGCCAAGCTGACCTGCTAAAGAACAGCTCGAGCAGATGCTTTACTCTGGCTTTCTAATAGCTACTATTCAAGTACAAATGGACCCATTACTCTGAAATGTGAAATGTGTTTCTCTTGAAAATAAATGCTGTAGTGTCTGCATTTCATGGACCTTCAATGCTGAGTCTGTATCAATGCGTGCCTGCCTGTGTCTGCTTCTACACAACCCATTTGCTCTTGTACTACATTCATTAGCTCTTTTATTGCGCCACCATTTACATCCCATTGAGCACTATGATGACCATATTGGCATGTGCTAGAGGGGTAAAATGGTACCATGGTACTCCATCCAGTGGGATGGTCCAACATCCTGACCTCACTAACACTGAATGCAATCGAATTCCCATCAATGCACCAACATCTCACAACCTTCCCTGGACAGTAGAGACAGTTACTCCAGCAAAAGCCTTGGATAAACCCCTTTTAACACCCGTGATTTCAGGTGAAACAACAAACGAACAGGCGTCCCAATACTTGTGTCCACACATCTTCTCCAGACTAAGCTTAAATGGGTTTTCACTTAGACACACATCTTTCATTCGCCTGCTGCTGTTCATTTTCTGCTTTCTAGCCCTGAAAAACTGAGAGACAGCAAAGTCTGCCGCTACAAACACTTCCCACTGAAAAATTCAACTCATGCACCTGCATCAGCTCTTTCGCACGCTTAAAAGTTTAATGATAAACATGGCGTGCATCTCCACTGGCTCACGCAGCAAACAGCATGTATACACTTCTCTCCCTCTTCTCTCAGCCAGGACTTCTCCTCCAGTTTCCAGATGGAATCATGAAGCAGTTTTTAGCTTGATGTCAGTTCCTGGAGTGAGAGCAGAAGAGCGGAATTACAGAGCAAGCTAATGAGTGTTGATGTTTGTTACTGTAGATGCATAAATCCAACCACTTATGTTAAATTAAGCTTTGGAATAGCAGCGGTTTGAAAGCCTGCTCTTGTCTCCTGCTGCGAAACATAAATCCTTGTAGGGATACGGCTGGATATGTCTCTAATCTCAGCTCACTGCTGTCCATCATTTTAAACTTTTAGTTTCTAGACATCTTCAGACAGAGTTTAACACTCCTACCTATAGGGTCAATTTGACCTCATTCAGTATTTACCATCCTGGGGTTGTGGGTTTGATTCCAGCTCAGGTCACTGTTCTGTTTGTGTCTTCATGGGATTCCTCTTTTACTCCGGTTTCCTTTTCCCACCCAAAAATACACATGGTAGGTGACCTGGCCATGCAAAATTGCCCCCTAGGTGAGAGTGTGACTGCGACTGTGTGGTACCCTGCAGTGGACTGGCACCCTGTCCTATCCAGGCAGGTCAAGGAAGTGCAATCTGTCCAAAATATTCCTAGGAATCCCTTGCTGGGTGTGGGAGAGCATTACCCTGTTGAAAAATGCCAGCTGGAAGCCCTGCCATGAGAGACAACATGTGGCCGGCAGATGTCCTGCACATATCGCTGAGCTGTTAATGTCCCTTGTATGCCGTGATTCAGATCCTCACACCAGCAGTTGGGGGAGTGTGTCGATCTACAGCGAAGGCAGGATTGAAGAGTTCACCATGAAGCCTCTATACTTGAACCTGACCATTGGATCCCAAACAGAACCTGGATTTGTCACTTAAGAGACAGCAATACATGCCAAGATTTGCAGCAATCTGACTTGACTGTGGAATTTAGAAGGGGACAATTAAAATACAGACAAATCCACTTATATTATATCATAAAATTATGTGTGCAAGCTTTTATGCTGTAATTTTAGTGGCTTTGGCTGTATTTTAATTGTTCCCCTTCTTAATTGAATCTTAACTGCTCTTCTAATTCTTTTGTCATTGATCTTGGCTGATTTTAATATTAGGTTCTTTATATAGTTCAGTTGGATCCAGGTCCTTTAATAAAGGTGGACCGATTGAGTAATTGACTGCTATGTCTTGTATCTGTAGGTCTGAATGGAGCCACACTGGTTGTGTGTGACGTTTGGACTTTGAAAGACCTCCAAGTTTATTAGCAAGAATAAAATATGGGTGGGAGTGTTTGATGTCTCATTCTTTCCTTTAATAGGCAGAGAACTCATTCCAACGAGTGGAGACGGATGGTGAACGTGTGAAGACATGAACTGAGATTTCAAAACAGTGCAGCGCTGCCACAAAACCGTGACTGCAAAGAGACAAGCTTCAAATACATGTTTGCTGATCATTTCACAGACGCGTTTAGTGACGCCTGCCACCAAGGACAAGTTAAGAATAGGCGAGGCTGCAAGAAAGTGTTTGATGGAGACAGAAAACACCGAAAAACAAGCAGAGGCATTTTAACATAGACATGGGCTCCATAGCTACAGGTGGTGGCGTGGTTTTTTTCCACTTCTTCTAGTGAAGAAAAAAGAACTACAGGCTTCTTAGGCTGCCTCCAGAAATCCTTAAGGTTACTGCTTTTTCCTACTGATCCTCCTCCTCTCTTGCATGACCCAGAAACTGATTTTGTGACACCATCTTGCTGCCTGTCCAGATTCCAAAGGAGACTAAAGAAGCAGTTTCAGATGCCCACTGGAGCAGCTTCCAGGGAAGGGTACATGAGAGTTTGGTACCCAGGATTTGGTGTGACATCACTGTGTGCACACCCAGAGTACGAGACCATGGAGAAGGCTACCAAGAAAATCCCTAATCGCAGATGTTAATTATGTAACTTATCCAATAAAATGGACAGTAAAGCTGCCGAAAGGTCACTCACTTCAGCAGCCAACACCTATAGCAGCTCACCGGGATCTTTCCTGGTTCTCTCAATGGCCAGTCCATCCCTTTCTGTCTCCATTCTTCACACCTCTTTCCTCTGTGCTCTTCTGGGGTAGGAGAGCAACAATAGCCAAGGTTTCTTGAAGCATCCCTAGAGTCAACTCAGAAGAACTGACTCACAACTGAGAAGTTCCAAGTTCAAAAATAGCAGGATTCTCTCCATCATCTCACAGTGCTGCTTAAACTGTCTGTCTTTTTGAACTTAGATGATCAAATGTTATTGTTTCTATGTGAGATCAAGTGATAGGTGGGCATGTGATCTACTGGGACTATCCATCCACATATCTTCTGATTATGTTCCTGGTCAGAGTGGCAGTGGGTCTGGATCCTATCTGGAATCACTAAGCACAAGGCATGTATACCTGCTGGAAACTTAAACCAGTGGGCATTTTTTTATAGCATTGACCTACGTGTTTGTGGGAGATAGGAGGAATCCACCACACCCTGAGCAAAGCCACATGCACACAGAGAGAACACACAAAACATCTCACTGACAATGACGTGAACAAGAATCAAATCAACAAACACAGGTTCCTGGAGCATTACAGTACATACACACACACACACACTCACACACACACACACACACACACACACACACACACACACACACACACACACACACACACACACACACACACACTACCTGCTGTGTCACTGTGCTGCCTACTGGGACTAGTTCAAATCCATGAAACCAGTATAACACAACATGGCACAGCTGAGATCCTCCCAACTGGCGCAGCATCCAAAATCTCAAAACACACCACCAACAGCGTTCAGCATTGATCAGCTGTCAAATCCAGTCATATTAAATCTAAAACCAGACCACAAAAAGCTGGAATGGGTGACATGGAAATTTACTCCTGTGATATGGAGCAAATAAACAATTTTAAGATGAGAAATATGAAGAAATATAACCTATAATCTCCAAAATCCTTCTCACAGGGCAAACAGTGCTCACATCCAAGCACAGCTTCCAAACTCATTAACACAAACAATAAGTTTAATCGGAGCATGGGATTGAGGTGGGCATTGCCCATACATAGATAATAATTCCCCACCCAGAGGAATCATCTACTCAGTTAACACTCTGAACTTGAACACGGGTGTGTTTAACCCTTAGAACATTTAGAACCTTGTGGGACCATAAATTACAATAGTATTGGAGACAAACTTTTACTGAAAATAACTACTGTTATTTTCAAAATATCTTAGGCTACTTAAATTTGTCTTCAAGTCTTCATTTGTCTTTCGAGATGTAAAAATTAACATCCTCTAAATTTATCCTGATCTAAAAACAGCTAAAATGTCCAACTCAATTAAATCCCAGTTTAAATACCAAAGGAGCTTCCAGTAATGCTTTCCAGTAATGTTTACTGCTTTGTTTACATACTCAACCAGCAAACAGACTCCGACTCATCAGCGAGAGTGGGCGGGGCAAATGATGTCACAGATCTAGATATAGGGTTATAGCAGAAAGTGAGAAGAGAGGGAGTGTTTCAGAATGAAAGTCCTGACAAAGGATAATACTAATACATACAATAATAATAATAATAATAATAATAATAACAATAACAATAACAATAACAATAACAATAACAATAACAATAACAATAATAAATATTTATTTATTTTTACTTCATTTAGACCATTATGAAGTATTTTTGAAGAACTTACTGTTATAATCTAATTTAAAATGTTTTTGTCCTTAATAATGTAAATAAAAGTTTGATTGACAACAAACGCATAAACATTTAAATTCTGTTAATATTTACATCTCAAATGAAGACAAATCTGAGCAGGTAGATAGATAGATAGATAGATAGATAGATAGATAGATAGATAGATAGATAGATAGATAGATAGATAGATAGATAGATAGATAGATAGATAGATAGATAGATAGATAGCAAGTGAAAGCAAGCATTATTTTGTTTGCCACTTTATTGAAACTGCTCAAAGCAGAAAGTAATTACTTCTGAAACTCTAAAAGAAAGGGCTGTGATCTAGGGTTGGCATTTACTCTTGGCAAATTCTCCCCAAGTGTCGTTTCCTATATTACAGCATCTTTGTTGAACAGCGCACGTCTTGCCCACTCTGTAACAATCTATAAGCTCCCGAGGGCAGCTCAAAAAAGGAATGCTCAAAGCAGCCTTTGGATTGTTTTCTTCTTTCTTTTGTCTTCTCTTTCAGCAAGTACACACGTAAAAAGGCCCACTGCAGACGAGCTCGAGGAACCAGGGGAATCTTTGCTCTGCCCACTCAGAGACCAGCACTGAGGAGAAAATGCTGGCACTCTGAGAGAGAGGGAGTTAGGCAGAAACATACTTTATATGGGAAGAGATGCTTGAGGTATTGCTGGCGGAGAGAATCAATCTGTGCCCCTGATATACAGAAATAGTGTGGGACCACGGGATGGGTAAGGGCACAGCCCACACCTGCCCTGTACCAGGGGACTGGTAGGATGAGGATGGACAGAGTTAAAACCTTGGCTATCTATCTTTGAGATACACTTTGTGGTGTTGCTGGTAGAGATTAGTGGGGTTGGGTCTGGAGCCATTGTTGTCATTTTGCCGGATAGCTGATCTACAGTGAAATGATGAATTCAGTAATACCATTAAGTACATACTTATCAAATGGACAAGTAATCAGACACTTGAAATGTCCTTTAATGTCCACTGAAGACTACAGAGGTTCTGGAGCATTGCTGAGAAGATTTGTTTGCATTCAGCCACAAGTGCACTAATGAGGTCAAGATATTGCATGACGACTGCAATACCATACACATGCAGTTCAGACTGGGCTGAAACATCACACAGCTAAAAGAATTCCACATAGAGGAGTGGGAGAATCATTCTTCCAATGTCAGAGGCTGGTAGATTATTAGGAAACATCTAATTGACATTATTTCAATCAAAGTCTGATCCATTTGTTTGTCCAGGGGTCTGGATCCACCCTTTCCTTCCATACTCGACCATGTTTCAAGACATGGTCTTGGGGTCACGGGGTCAATGTCAAAATTGTTAACACTTAAACTGTACAGCTTTGGTCAGAATGAAATGAGTCTTCTAGAGTTCAAACCTTTAATCACAGCTGCAGAAACGTTCTACTGGCTCATTATTCTGGCAAATCTCTGCAACCTTAGTGTTCCCTTCTCTTGAGATTGATTGGTTTTATTATTCACTATATAAGTCAGAAACTATAAAAGGATAAATATCTTTTATTCTGGGTCATTTGAAAACAGCAGCTGGCCTTTAGATTATGTGAGAACCTACTAATAAAATGGAAAATAATTTCCATTAAATCTTAATAATGTGCCTGATGCAAATCTGCATGGACATGGTATTGTTTGGATGGTGATGATCTGTGAGTTATGTAGTTCTGAGACTGGGAGTTCCAGAGTGAGCCCACATACAGAGCCTCAGGCTTCTAGACTAAAAAATTGGCTTTGGAGCAGACTTCCTCAGGGCTGCCGGCCCTCCGGCCACACACATCCTTCCTGCTGTCTGATCCCCGCCAGTCCTGGATATCTGGGGCTCGGGGCACAGGAGCATCTCATCCTCCAGACCCTATTATTTCACTTCACACACACACACACACACACACACACACACACACACACACACACACACACACACACACACACACACACACACACACACAAATACACACACACACACGCGCATGTCATACACAGGCTCTGCCATTGCAGTAATGACAGGCCTGGCTCTTCAACTTTGCCAAGCCAGGCAGAGACACACGCACTCTCTCACACACACACACACACACACACACACACACACACACACACACACACACACACACACACACACGGCACAACTCGCGTACCTCACCCTCTGTTAGACAGACAGACAGAGATAATGAGTTGGGTGAAGGTGCCTGTAGGCTATTTGAGTGCTCTCTCCATACCTGTGCACAGTGCAGTGGACTGTATAAACGCTCTATTGCACTTCAGTGTCGTGCTCACTTTCAGAAAGACGGGTAGTCGAGGAATGAAGGATATATGTCATGACAGAGGAATAGAGGGGTGAGAGGCAAGTGGTAAGAGAGGAAGAAGGATAAAACAAGGTAAAACGATGACAGGACAGAATGTGTACATAAATAAATATGAGTGCTGATATTTATTACAGGAGTACAGGAGCTGGAACAGGAGCGGAAAAGGCTGTGTTGCTATTCAAGTCACTGAGGACTTTGCACATGGAAATCAGTCGCGAAAGAAAGCAGCCTGCTCCTGCATACTGTGTGTGTGTGTGTGTGTGTGTGTGTGTGTGTGTGTGTGTGTGTGTGTGTGTGTGTGTGTGTGTGTGTGTGTGTGTGTGGTGTGAGAGCTGAGCAGGGTGATTGAACAGAAGCAAAATAGAGGGAAACAGTGAGGAATGTGCACAGGCCTGGAAGACTGCCACTGAGAGATGAGGGGAGTCACCCAGCATCTCCATCACACACATATGTGCACACACACACACACACACACACACACACACACACACACACACAGATCACAAATTTTGTATGCAGCACACAACCACAAAACAACACACCGAAAGCTGAAAGAGAGAGAGAGAGAGAGAGAGAGAGAGAGAAAGAGAGAGTGAGAGAGAGAGAGAGAAAGAGAGAGTGAGAGAGAGAAAGAGAGAGAGAGAGAGAATGATTTATTTTAATAATAAATCAAAATCTTAATCAAAAATCACGCATCTTAATTATTATAATTTTATATTTTGTTGTCACTTTATTACTTTTGTAATTCTTATTGTCTTTGTTGTATTTTATTGTTTGTTTGCTGTTATTGTTGTAATGCTTTGGCAACATTGTTCTTGGAAAGAAAAAGAGCGACAGAAGTGTGCAGTTTCTCTAACTCAGTCGTACAAACACTGACCGGTTTCCTGAAAAGGTCTGAGACAATAAAGACTCATTACACTGGGGAAGCTAGAGCATGGTCATCATGTGGTCAGTGACTTTCTGTAATGTACAGTAAGTGTATAATTAACTCTTCATTGATCCGTTAAAACTTTTCCTTTTTATTTCATGTTCTCTAACCAGTTTCCTCACTTTATGCTTCCTTTTATAATTGGCTAAAACTTTGGCACCACACTCAAACAGTCACACAACCACTGTTTCTTTGTAGTTTTAGCATCTCTGGACTCGTTTGTTGTGACAGAAATGTCAGAAATGAAGAAATAAAGAAAGTCTGACTGGCTCGCATGAGTCATTCAGGATGAGGGATGATCAGTGCAACTTTTAGTGCAAGTTTTAGATTTCCAGGACAGTTATTGTGTCTGTGTCTAATGTTTTTTAGATGTTTTATGTAATAAAGGGTCATTTAATACCATTCAATTCCATTGTAATGAAGAATGCTATATATATAGAGATGAGGGGAGAATGACCCACCACTCAGCTGATACAATGGACATGTGGGGTTCTGACCTTTTGAAGATCAAGTACCAAAGAGGCCTTCAGAACATTCAGAGAACATGGACAACATTTGGTAATTAAAGAACTACAAAGTGCTCCTCTGTGCTCAGTGGAGCTGATGAAATCAGTAGTATCCAGCTGCAGACCCACAGTACATCACTCTCAGGCCCCTCATTATCAGACCCACACATTCTTTCACCTAAACGTGAGCCTCTAATGGTTCATTTCAGAAGTGCAGTCACACTTTCCTGCTTTAATGAGAGAATTGTAAAGGCATTTTTAAGTATCAAAGTGAAAACATTATTTAGTAATGCTGCTTTCAAGTGCGAAGTGGGTGATGGTTTTGAACGAGGAGGTAATCAGGCATTCACGTGTGTGACTTTACAGAATTGTAAAATACACGTACTTCATTAACTTGTGGGTATATGTTTGGTTTATTTACAATACAAGACAAAAATCCACCATTTAAATAAAATTGGATGCATTTTTCAGTTTTGTTTTCAGATATGCGCTCAGTCGTTGTAAGAATGAAATTAAGACATTTTTAAATTAAAAATAAAAATAATAAAAAATTGACAAATTCACCTTCTCTTGTATTTGACTGCCTACATATAATGTAAGTTAAACATGTATATTTTTTAATAGAAATTGTTCATTTAATAATCATCTAGCTAATATTGGAGGGTTTCTGAAACATTACACAAAAAGTTAAAAGGGATATCTGGGTCTGACAGTGAGGGGCTGAGAGTCCAGATCATTCTCGGTGAAATGGACAATGGATAAATGTGTGCAAATTAAATGTAAGTTATGTCATAAACATTTATTTTAAAATAGAGCAACATATTTAGCAAACACATTAAACATATTTAGCAAACACGTTAAAATTTGATTATTGCATTCCTTTCTTTGGTAGATCAAGTATCAAGGAGAAGGGGCAATAATACTGATATACACATAAATAACAAACATAAACAACTTTCAGAATTTAAAGTATTTTGAAGAACTTAATAAATATCCCAGTCAATCTAAAGATTACAAATATTTCCTCACAATTGCATTATCAGTCTAAAATTTCATTTCTAGAATTTCTGAGATTTAAAGTGTTTTTTAATCCTTTTACATCTTAGATGAAGACAAAAATGAGAAGGCTCTGGTAAAAATGACACAGAGATTTTTTTGGAGAATAAAAGTGCGTCAAACTATGAAAACATCCCACAAAACTGCCCTTGAGGTCTACGGGGCTCAAAAGTAAGGCAGACAACTTAAAAATAGGTTCACAATCATGCCGCTTGCACTTTTCCAAATCTTCCCCTACCTCCATACTTTCATTTTAAAGCTGAGTGCCTCTCCTGACTGATGATGGGTTGATTAAAACTGATTTTTCTGTTTGTTTCTTTGTTTTGTTTTCTTTCTGGCTGAATTAGACAATTTCCCTGTGGGCTTTATGGATATTGGAGCCTTGCCCGCGGCTCACTCACTGCAGAGTGGGTTCAAAAAACGAAGAAACTAATTAATCAGCCTTACTAATACCACATAACTAATAACGGCCATGGTTGCAGCTCAAACACCTACCTGATGTTCTGCAGTAAATGCTTCATGCCCTTCAGTGTTTAAGAGGATGCAAGATTGTGACAGCAGAGCAGAAATTCAATAAGCAAAGGTTTTCAGAGCTGGTTTGACTAAGTGCACCATTACGGGTTATTCATTTGCATGTGCACTGTAAAAGAAACGTGTGGTGTGCCGTTTGTTTGCTGAAAACAATAGACTTTAAAATAGTACATGGAAACATTGCACACTGACATTAACATTTGAGCGCTTAGTTGATTTATATATAATATATAAGCAGAAAGATTTTAATGCCTACAGCAAGAAAGTCATTACATAAGCCAGGACATGATAACTTATACTTATAAAGTGCTGAATTAGGAGGAAGATGCTGTTTAGAGAGCATGTGAGAGGAAAAGAAAGGAAGATGTGGGACAGTTAGGACATTAAAATATTATACCGGACTGTCTTTAGTCTGTTGTTTGATTATATGTGTGGACTGGGTCTTTGCACAAGAGACTATAGTGCTTCCCACACTGCCCATTAAAAAGGCTCTCAGTGGCAACTTTTGGGTAGTGTACTTCTATATAAAAGATCACTGTTAGACAAATTGCTCACCATCTATGTTGCTGTGACCAAGACACAATAACTTTTTTTTGCAGTGGTGTCTTGAATGAGAATATTGGACGTCTATCGACTGTAACCGCCTACAATTGTCTTTTATGGAATTTTCAGCACTAAATGCATGTTCTGTTTGGGATCCAAAGATGGCCGGGTTACGTTTGGAAGCCTTGTAGTTAGCACTTCAATCCTACCATTGCTGTGAAGCGACAGAATTCCCCAATTACTGGTGTGATGATCTGGGAAGCCATCGAATTCAACAGTTGGTCACACCTACTAGTGATATGAGGGACACTGTCCTGCCACCAATCAATTTTAATTCAAATTTAAATAGATTACTAATCACAGTATCAACTATATTATAAAATAGCATATAAAGAAACATCTTAAAATGTAATTAATATAAAATATGAGTTTAATTTTTGAATTAAATGATCAAAAAATGTAAACCGGAATATGACATACAAGACATTACCACCCACAGTGGAGAACACAGTGCGAAATCATATTCACATTCATTGCAGGCATCTTTAGCTTCCATAAAAACTAGATCTTGTTTGATTTGAGGCTGTGGATGTTGGTTGGTGCTCCCACCCTGAAATTAGTTTTCTCAGGGTGGGACGTCTGCATAAATTGGTCAAAGACTGGAAACAATGGAAAATGTCTCTAACAAAATGAACAGATTTCATATTTGATATTCATAAAATGAGCATTCTTATCATAAATGGGTCAAAGCAGTACAAGTTTTTCTCACTTAGAAAGTTGTTGTTACAGGAAGTTTCCATGCTGTCTAGGAGGCTTTCGAACAACAGTTAGAATCCCACTGAGAAAACAGCCAGACTCACTGACGCAGACGGCCTAATTTCTTCAAAAACCCATTTTTTGTCAGTGCAGTCATCGGTTTGAATAAATGTGCCTCTAGCACAACATCTGAAGAAAGAATTACATGAGCGACAGCAGCTATGAATTTCTGTGATAGACCACACCTGCTTTCCACCCAAAATCCCACGATTCTTTGTAAATGCCAGTGGACCTCGTACATAAAACCCTCAGAAAGTGCTCTCAAGAGTTCTCTCCTGAAATCTTTACTCAAGGTGTGAATTTTCAAATTGATCTCATTCCCTACTCATCCAGTGCACCGCCTATGTGTGAGAGGTTTGTAAGTGTGTAAGGGTGAAGGTGATACAGCTGGAGAGCAAAGTGAGCAGTGAAGTCCTTCACTGACAACAAGAGGTTGAGATTATAGTAAGGAGTAAAGATGCAGGGTCACCGGAACAGTAATAGCATTAATGCACAGGGGACAACACAACCAGTGGCCTATATAATGCTGAAAGCCCTACGAAAGGAGAAGGAAAGCAACTGAGAGTCACTTAGAGCATTTGTGTGGGGGAGGGCTGAGACAGAAACACGTGGACCAAGAACACAATAGCACTAGCTAGCTCGCACTAGCATGAATCCACTTTTCAGTTTCAGTTTCAGTTTCAAACTGACTTTGAAATCTTTAGTATCAGATGATACTGATCCAGCATTTTCTACTTTAACCCTTAGAGCCCCATCAACACAAGCTGTGCATTTTTGTCATTGCCTCTTTTTTTTGTAATAACACAGTAATTATATGAGATGATGATATCTTTATGGAAGGCCTTTGGCTTCTTAAATAAAGTATTATTATTGTTATTATTATTGTTATTATTATTATTATTATTATTATTATTATTTTTTTTTTTTTTTTTTTTTTACTTATTTTTGAATATGGAGACTTGAAACTGAAAAAAAGGATTTCTGAACAAAAATGTTGCAGATGTGTGTCTATAAGAATAAAAAAATATGACATTTTATAGCTTATTACTGTTACAAAATGTATTCAAAAATTCAGGCGGTGTTAACTTTTTGGATGAATTTCCCTCTTGGTTCCATGCCAATCTCTAAAACTGCTTGTCACAGCAGCCCAAAACTTGAAATAACTTGTTCACGGCCAATATGACCAACAAAGATAATAATAACTGCTCTATTATATTGGATTTTAATAACAGGAGCTTCTAAAAACAGTTATAAATTTTATAAAAGTATGATTTTCCACAATGAATTACTTGCAGATGCTTCACTGCACCACAACAAACCACTACTGTTAGAAAGAGTAGGTTCTGCAGTGTCTAAATGCCAAAAGGACTTCTAGTGCATGTTTACTGCTCTGTGCCCATGTACATCCTCAACCTGCAATCCGACTCTGACTGATCAGTGAGAGGGGGCGGGGCTAAAGTCACTGCCATGGTCTTCTAGTTTATTGTGACATGTGTATGTCTGTATGTTACTCATTGTAAGACTCAATCCCCAGGTCTTCAGAACTGCATATCATCTAACCAACACAGGTAATCCACATTGCTAAGATCCACAAAAATACTTCATGCAATTGTCTCTGGACCTTAAAGTCCATTTATTATGTCCAGAAGTGTCTTATCTCCCTTCACACTCACGTACACCCCCACAAGCACATTTCTTTAAGACCCACATGTGTGCCAGGCCTCATAGAGGAAGAGTTAAAGCCTGGCTTTCTGTGAACCTGAACAGCTCAATCTCTGGCTTTGTATGGACGGTTCAAGGACAAAAGGAAGAAAACAGCTTTACTATGTGTATGACAGATAATACACATACACAACACTGGGTGCACTAAATCACACTACACGCGTGTGCACTCTTTCCTCTCAAGGCCAGCTCATTAATATGTGTCCCAGTTCATTGCATTTGCAGTAATAAATTCATGATATAAATTTTTGTTTATGCAATAATGTGAGGAAGTGCTGTGAGATATTGGTTCTGGTAACAACACCAGTGCTGATATCACTAGTGTGGCATGATCTTGAGTGTAATGTGTTCTGTAGCCATCATAGCTAATGCAGTACAGGGGTGATTCTTCTTAGTGGATACTGAAACTCTGTCAGTAAGGTTTGGAATTTGCTGAAGATGTGGGAAAAAAAGAGGAAAATCTAAACCATGCATTAATTCATTTAATTAAACCCTGAGTCAGCTATCCAATCCAATCAAATCCAATCCTTATAAAATCTGAAAAAATAAAATATAAAGTAAAAAAATAAAAATATTTAGATAAGGACTAAACATTTTTTCTCAGAAATCTCATTGGAAATTGATTGTCAAGAAGGTTTTTGAGCTGCATTCAAATTTGAAAACAACAGTCCCGAAGAATAATAATGATATATACATAAATAAAAAACATAATAAAGGATATTTAGGTTGTTTTTTACTATAGTTTGTGTATCAAGTATTTTAAAGAGCTTATTATTATAAGTATCCATGTCAATCTAGTCATGACAATAACGTTTTGCATTTTCAGCTCATTTTCACACTTTGGATGATCAGTGGATGAAAAGTGTTATTTATTCCTTAAATTAAAAAAAATGTGTAAGCACAAGTACATTTTGTCAATGTCAAAAGGTTTATACAAATATTACATTCTGTATATTTACATCTCAAATAAAGACTAATTTGAGGAGATTGGATCTCCTGAAAATAATATCTGACTGTCTCCTAAAAACCTTTTACATTTTTTTGGCGAATAAAAGAGTCAAACTATGAAAACGTCCTACAACATAAGGTGAAATGCACACACAACTTCAGAAACCTGGCACCAGTCAAACTGTGATATTTATTAATTTGCATACTGCTCTCCCATGACTTTTTTTGTAAAGTCAACAAAAATACTGAAGAAGAAACTTCACTTACATCTGTGAAGAGAATCGATTAGTTCTGTAGGAAAATTGCTGCTCTTCTTCTCGATTTAACTGAATTCTGCCTTCACTGCAGTGCCGTGTTGAGGTGGATCATCAGTACAGTGTGTAAAAATGAGAACTGGTCAAAAAAGAAGCTTCGGTCTTTGTAGTTTCGGTTTCAGGTTCTTTTCAACATTTTAACTGTTTTAAGTGTCATTGATGCTTTTAGAGGCTTCTTATCATTTTAGAAGCTGGATTACAGGCAGAAAAGGCAGCCTGATGTGTACAGGCACTTATGTGGGGCAACATTATCAAATTATATCAAAAGATAATAACTTGTAAAGCAAAATATTATATCTACAGGGGTTGGACAATGAAACTGAAACACCTGTCATTGTAGTGTGGGAGGTTTCATGGCTAAATTGGAGCAGCCTGGTGGCCAATCTTCATTAATTGCTCATTGCACCAGTAAGAGCATAGTGTGAAGGTTCAATTAGCAGGTAAGTGCACAGTTTTGCTCAAAATATTGCAATGAACACAAAATTATGGGGGAGATACCAGAGTTCAAAAGAGGACACATTGTTGGTGCACATCTTGCTGGCGCATCTGTGACCAAGACAGCAAGTCTTTGTGATGTATCAAGAGCCACGGTATCCAGGGTAATGTCAGCACCACCAAGAAGGATGAACCACATCCACCAGGATTAACTGTGGACACAAGCAGAAGCTGTCTGAATGGGATGTTGGGGTGTTAACCCGGATTGTATCCAAAAAATGTCATTCCCAAGACGAATTGATGCTGTATTGGCCGCAAAAGGAGGCCCTAGTTTACCACACTAATAAATTATTGTGGTCTAAAACCAGGTGTTTCAGTTGAATTGTCCAACCCCTGTACATACACAAGATGAAGACTGTGAAGTAAGCAGTGGAGATTTAAAATACACATTTTTTATAATATACACAATATAAAAATTATTCATGACATTCAACAAAAGAACACCTGGCCAGTTCAATATGGTCAAGCAGGTTGACTGTCTTAGTCCTTGACCAGCATAAGGTAGGTTTTAAATTGAGTTTGATGGATTAGCTGCTCTACCTCATCAATCTAACCAAACAAACAGACCACGCTGGTCACTATTTTCAGAGGTTGTATAAATAATGTTACAGAGATGTTTCTTTCTGTAAAGCCAAGCTTAGACATGAAGAAAATGAACTGTTGTTTTGGGACACACTCCTTACCAGACCCCCTTTAACTTCCCATCCAAACTCTACCAAATTTCAGTTGTGATGAGACAGAAGCCGAAGTGCTTAAATTGAGGTGAAACCCTTCATCTCCTATATATAGACCCACTTAAACAATGCACTGGGTCGGGTTGGTAAAGGAACAGAGCAGTGCACAGATCACATGTGTCCATGAGATGACATCATAAGAACCACAGAGGTCCAATTTAAGCGTAAAGTTAATGGCTGAGTTCCGACCAATCAGAGACCAGACCTGAGTTGAGACTGGTTGCCATCCATGAAGCAAGGGCTGCTCGCTGTCTGCGGCTTATTTTCTTAATCTGGAGGACAGGGACTTGCAGGACAGAAACACTCCAGTCTTTCCCATTAGAAACGATCTATTAGACCCAGGAACTGATGGCTGTTTAATGTGAACATACGTGGAGAATTTAATTGAATTAACATACAGAGATAATAGAACGGTACACATAATAAAGGCAGGTGCAACAGCAGGTGCTGGACTATTTTTGTCCCAGAGCACAGCCACTGAACTCATTCTGGTTCATATACTGCCATAACATTAACACCACAGACAGGTGGCATGAAAACATGGATCATGTTTTTCTACAGTGGCAGCTGTCAAGAGGTGGATACATTAGGCAGCAGGTGAACACTCAGTTCTTGAAGTTGATGTGTTCAAGCCGGAAAAAATTGGCAAGTGTATGAATCTGAGACACGTTGAGAAGAACCAAACTGTGATGTTCTAGAGAGAGAGAGAAAGTGTAGTGTAGAAACTCCAGGCTCAACCTAAAAAGAAATACAGTAGAAAGGAAGAATTTATCATTCTGAAGAAAGAAGTTGAGATCTTGTGAGATAGTTTGATGAACAAAGCTTGATTGCAGATTTGCTGGACACTGACCAGCCAGCATCAGATAGTGTTCAATTCCATCTGCAGCACACCTGATTTAACAGCACTAAGCACTGATTTACCAAACCTGACATCTGACATTAACATTAGTAACATATTGCAAGCTAGAAAGAGGTAATCCAATCCATCCCTTATTAACAGCCAAGTAGTGTGTGAAGAAATGAAAATATTATTTTATAAAATTATGTTTTGAAACTATACATATGCATATGTATGGAAAATACTTCTATATATTTCACCGGATAATTGTTGTCAGTCATTCAAAGCTGCTTAAACAACTGTGAACAGCATATACTTAATTAAAATTGATCCATTGACGGGGATGTTATTGCGACACAAAGCGAATTACAAATGTCATGGTAGTTCCTGCAAAGTGGACTAAGCAGACTAATTAGCCCTTTTAAGGGAGGTTCCAGACCAAAGGGAGCAAACACTTTGAGTTGGAAAAGAACTAACTGTGCAGCGAGTAGTGAACATCAGTTTATCACTTCACAGAAAGATGAAGGGACATTTAATGAACACTCATTGTATATCTGCTGAAGAGTGAGGGTTGCTTGTGGTCTTAAACAACATAATGCTGGATCCTGTACAATGGATTTCAGGGAGTCTTTTACATGAAGCTGCACAAACACTGTGGAAATTACCCAGCAAACAGGCTCAACCAGCACTGGAGAAGAATCCCAGCACAAACAACCCGGTTCTTCATAAAATGGATTTTACATTTTGAGAACAGTTACTTCTCTGTCTTCCACAAGCTGAGGATTGGATATGGTTATGTGATGGACACATGAAATCACTACTCTCGTGATATTATTTGGATATAATGTTTTAATATTAGTACTTTTCTGGGCATTTAATTTTTATTATCATTAATATTATTAATATTATTATTATTATTATTATTATTATTATTTTAATTATTATTATTATTATTAATATTATTATTATTATTATTATTATTATTATTTTTAACAGATCTCCAAATACATAAATATAGGACTGAAATTGATCCCAATTTGTACAATCTGAACACAGCTATTTCATATATTTCATATATCACAATTCCCAACAAGCTCCCATCCACTGATTGCACTGTTTTGACAAATACACACAAACTAGTCTCCAGAACAAACTTTGGTTAGGTTAGGTTGAGGTTTCAGATCATTGGGGTTTGGTTAAGGGTTAGAATATTGGTCAGGTTTATGTTCAGGTCGAGTTGTGGGTTCAGATAATAGAAGCACACTGACAGCTCTGTTACATTTCTGTGGGACTGGGTTGATTCGTACAAGATGAATAATAAATATCCCACCTGATAAAATGGATGGAGTCCACATATGTGTATGTGTCATAGAGTCCCTATTAAAATATGGGAGACTCCCGGGAATGCCCAGGAGGGTGGGATGTCAGGTATATACAGAAGGGTCAATTATATCTAGAACACTGTGCAATTTCTGAAATGTCACATACGTACAAGATACCTGTTGAGGCTCCTGAAGACATTTTTGTTACTTAGAATGTGCACACACACACACACACACACACACACACACACACACACACACACACACACACACACACACACACACACACACACACACACACACTATTCGGAAGCAGCTCATGAGGAATAGTCCCAGGGGAAGAGATGGGAAGAGGCTTCTGCTGGAGTAAGAAGACAGCAGCCTCATGGGACAGCAAAGAAACACATCTTAAAGCCAGGTCACACACTGACACACACCACAGGTGCTCCCCACATGACCATTATGCTGCAGTGACACATCTGAATGAAACCTATGCTGGTGTGGCTGGCAGTAAAACAGCTCCACTGCACTGTTAGAGGCTATGGGAAGATAATGACATGATGGGATGCCTTTGCGTGCTCACTGGCTGGACAGATGAACTGCTGAGATGGCTCACTACAGATAGCCAGGTAAATTTAGTGGAAATACTTAGGGCCAATGGATCCAACACACACAATATGTCCAAATCTTTGTGGACACCTTCTAATGAATGCACACAGCTACTTTCAATGTTTCAGATGTGGAAATACACACAAACAGCTTGTCTAGTCCCTGTAGTGAAGTATTGCCAATAGAATAGGACTCTGTGGATCATAAAACATGAAGTTAGTGGCACCATGTCTAATGGCAGGTATGAGAGGAAGAGCATTGATCTGTGGGCAGTGAGTGTGTTCTCTGAATGATGATTGCTAAATCAGTACTTTTGTGATGAGTTGTGGAGTTAGGGATGAGGTGAGTTGTAATGATGCAACATCTTGATCTTAATAACTCCTTTAACTGAATACAAACTAGTAAGCCTTCGATGGACAGTAATGCTGGCAGGGGCAATGCTGGAGGAGGAAACCTTGAAGATCCTGATACATTTGTCCACATTTCAAAGGTCAACCTGGGTAGGTAGTTGTAATGGTGTGAGAATTGGCACACATTAACATTAGTCATCCTTGAGTGCCAACCATGTTTTAGTATTGTTGCTGACCATGTGCATCCCTTCATGGTTGCAATGTTTGCTGTCTACTAACTGAATCCAGCATGATAATGCCACAAAGCAAAGTCTTCCTCCATCTACTTTCTACAAGCATGAGTTCCAAGTCGAGTGTTCTTCAGTGGCCTTCAGTTACTGGATCTGAATCAATAAAACACTTTTGGGATGTGTTACAGTGGGAGACTCACAGCTGAGAAGTGCTGCTGAATAATTTGCAGGAATTGAGTGATGCAACCATGGGAACATGGACCAGAATATTAAAGTTTCTGGTCTACGTTTTCAACATTTTGTAGAATCCATGCCATGAGGAGCTAAATCTGTTTTGAGACCAAAGGGTCCTACAAGTATTAGTATACTTCACTGCCCATTTGAACAGCTCCTCTGATCATACAGGATCAATTTGTGATTCTATAATTACGGACTGTACTGTAGTACAGTGTCACTGCTGGACTGAGAACAGCCCACCAAAGTTCAATAACAGCATCATGGCAGACGTGATTAAGAACTAAACAGATGAGCTTCTGTTCACAAGATGGACCAACTAGATAGGGCTAATAGATAGTGTCTAATAGGATGGATACACATCAACACACCAACACACCCCCACCATGTCAGTTTGGAAAATAATTAAAGTAAGAAATTACATTGATTAGAAGCATTTATATATATATATATATATATATATATATATATATATATATATATATATATATATATATATATATATATATATAATGCTCAGATAACAAAGTTTTATACATTTCTGTCCATTTCTTGTCCATTTGTCTTGTTTTACTGTTTCTAATAAACACATAAATAAAGCAGGTAGAATTAAATGAAATATGTACTATTCTATATTTAGTGGACATCCTATTCAAATGCAATATTTTCCAACTTATAAGACTTAGTTGTAATTCAACTACATACTGAGATTTACAAGTAAATAATGAATTACTTTTGTCGTGTGTGCTGTTTAATTCATTCAGATCATTGCTGACTGTACCTATAACGACAGCGATTATGAGTGAGATTAATCTCTTTGTTCTAATTAGGTAACATCCTCATCATCTAAATATTTCCATGTTCATGGCTCTATCTGCGCATCTCTTCCTGTCTTTGTTGATTACCCTCAGCAGACTGACAGGTGAATACATCTGAAATATGCAGCAAAATGGATTTTAGAGTAATCCATCTTTGTTTTACCTTGTAATAACAGACGGATTAATGTTGTCACAGAGAGATGGATCCACTAGTAAAAATTTGATCAAACATGGCTTGTAGGTGCAGGGAGTAATTCAAACGTAAAGTGCATTTTCTCTTTGGTGGCTATTTGTGATGTAATAACTTGTATCTTGTTTAAGTGCAATCAATAAAGCAACTGTTGAAGCTGTTTTGATTGTTTTGTTTCGTCTGAGGAAGTTCCCTTTGCTGCAACAATGAGAACAATCTAGACTCTTATAGCAGCCTGGATATGTAACACAATGCAGTTATTCTGTGTGATCTTGGAGTAATTACACTAAAGTTTTTTATCACACATTAGTTTAAATATAATACTTTCATTTTTTTGTATTTTTGTTTTTAAATGGAACCATCCTATAAAAGGTAGAAATGGCATAAAGTCCCCAAATGCAGTCTGAAGGCTGGTGTAGAGTACAAAATACATTAAAGTGACTGACAATGAGTATTTCACCAAATACTGCTTTCTGAATTTTCAGCTCAGAAAATAGCAATAATAGCAGCCAGATTATTTCTCTGGCTTATCCTTTATTTACCAGGCCTGTGTTGAGTAAAATGTATATTTACGTTTTTAGACTTTCATTCTATAAAGAATTGACATTTCTCAAAATTTCCAAATATAAACATGGCTATTTAGAGCATTTGTCTGCAGAAATGGCAGCTGCATGAAATATCAGATCCTCCTCCTACGATAATCTCAGTACCTCGACTGAATGGAGCCGAGAGCAGAGGTAACAATGCCAATTACAGTCGCACTAAAATGCTGTGTATTACAGAAACAAGATCATAACTGAGCCACAAAGGACTGCTGAGGGCACTGTTTTTGCTATTTACATTTCTGTGTGTGAATAGAGTGGAAATGTGTTCCATTGATTAAAAGCAGTAGCATGTTGTATAAGAGCAATCCCTGTGTGTGTGTGTGTGTGCGTGTGTGTGTGTGTGTGTGTGTGTGTGTGTGTGTGTGTGTGTGTGTGTGTGTGTGTGTGTGTGTGTGTGTGTGAAAATAACAATATTATGTATTACTCTCTATGGGTGTACGAATGCCCGTTATACTTTATTATATACCGTCGGATTTACCTTTTGTCATGGCATTTTGTGTAAATCAATGTTCCACCTTTGTGTGTGTGTGTGTGTGTGTGTGTGTATTCACATGTACAGTATGACTGACTTTATCGGTTCATGTGTGTTTCAGAATAGCCTATCAGACTGGTTGGTGTGACAGATGCTTTCAGGCTCTTGGCTATCTTATCTCTAAGGGAATAGGACCTGCTGGCTCCAGCTAACAGCCGTTCAAAGCCTATTGTTAGTTTCCTACAATCTGTCCCTCACCACAAAGTGCAATTCATTCAATCACAAGCCCTATATGCCACAAACCCTGGCGTTCTCTAAGTCAAAGCAATGCATGTGCTGTGTGTTTCACCTTCAAGCGTTATGGATAAAGCTTGTGGACACTGGAATTCATTGAGTTTGTCTTGATTTTAAAGGGTCCTTATTTGGCTGTTTCCTGTGATCCATTAGTGGTATATGTGAGATTTTCTGTCCAAGAATTAGACATTCATTTCCATGTTTTTCATCATCTTAAACATGCTTTTAAGGCTTGGTGGCTTTAAGACTACCACAATTAAAGTTTCTGTTCTGATTGGATAGAGCAGTTCTGTCCGAATACACAGATATATACAAATCAGCCATAATATTAAAACCAGACAAAATGAAACATTATCTTCATGTACAGCAGCACCTGTCAGGGCGTGGATACTGTAGTGTCGGTTCGAGAAGTTGATGTGCTGGAGCAGGAAAAATGGGCAAACATAAGAATCACCAAGAGATGCTTTGACAAAAATTAGGCAGATCTTGCAGTGTGTTCCTTGTGTGCAATGGTAAGAAACTAGCAAAAGTACCCATCAAAGGGTAGGTAGTGAACCATGGGCCATGGGCATTTTGCAAGTGCTGGTAGATCGTATGAAGCTTCAGTTCATCTGCAAGTTCAAGCTACTTCCCTTCACTCTGTAGCTGAGTCACCCAAATGCAATCACACCTTGCCTTAATCATTAACACCCATCCACATCACACAAGACATTCATACAAATCCCATTGCATATCCCACAGGTATTTATAGCTGAATCATTGCCAGGAGCATGAATTTACTGCCACCTTAAACAACCAAGATAACTGTTTTTTTTTTTGTCTGGCGTGTAACCCGGAAGAAAACTAACTGGATTACGAAATTAAAAATGCACTTTAGCCAAGTATATCTTTTACCTTCCTTTTAAAAGTGAGAGGAAACTTCAATATTAAGACTGGTATATGTAATAATATATATGGAATAATTTCTGTTATAGATTAGTGCATGTATTGGAAGCACCAGTTATCTCCAAATGGAATGTTTACAGCAAATTATGCATCAGCTGCATCTATCAACAAACTGCATTCTGCCAGGCTATAGTGATTCACTGTATTTGGCGCTCCTTCTGAGCACTAAATAAATTATATTATAAATTACAGGGTTGTATTTCTGAGGCGAACACCCGTTTGGGCGTGGATTTTGCTGAGATCTCCATAGCGGGTTCGTCAAAGAGCCAGCTGCAGATACGGTTCGGTGACATGCTGTTTTCTGCTGGCTGCATTTGGTGATGCGGACCCTCCGTATTCAGCCCCTCGTGGCAGGTCACACCTGCCTGCTGCCGCGACACCTGACAGGCGTGCCATGACCGCGTAGCCCACGACAACCCACCGCGTTCACTTGGAGTCCATCACTCATGGAGGTGATGACACTCCTCAGCAGTCGGAGTGAGCAGAAGTGTAAGCGCCTTTGGAGGGGTCTCAGAGGCTGACCCTGGCAGAAGCAGGAGGTAGAAGAAAACTGAATATGGTTACGTGAAACAGAAAAAAAGTGACAGAACTATAATGGAGAGCAATAATCTTCAATTTTTGAAGAGCAACTAAAGATATGGCAATAGTACTAATGGGGTTTCTGGTTAAGGTTAGGGTTAAAGTGAGGTTAGGTTTAGGTTTATGGTTAAGGTTAGGGTTAGAGTAAGGGTTAGGTTTAGGGTTTATGGTTAAGGTTAGGGTTAGTGTAAGGGTTAGGTTTAGGGTTTATGGTTAAGGTTAGGGTTAGTGTAAAGGGGTTAGGTTTAGGGTTTATGGTTAAGGTTAGGGTTAGAGTAAGGAGTTAGGTTTAGGGTTTATGGTTAGGTTAGGGTTGATGAGGTTAGGTTTAGGGTTTATGGTTAAGGTTAGGGGTTAGAGTAGGGTTAGAGTTTAGGGTTTATGGTTAAGGTTAGGGTTAGAGTGAGGTTAGGTTTAGGGTTTATGGTTAGGTTAGGGTTAGAGTAAGGGTTAGGTTTGGGGTTTATGGTTAAGGTTAGGGTTAGAGAGTAAGGTTAGGTTTTAGGAGTTTATGGTTAAGGTTAGAGGTTAGGGTTAGGGTTAGGGTTAGGGTTAAGGTTAGGTTAGGGTTGGGGTTAGAGTTAGGGTTAGGGTTAGGGTAAAGGTTAGGTTAGGGTTGGGGTTAGGGTTAGGGTTAGGGTTATGGTTAAGGTTAGGGTTAGAGTAAGGAGGTTAGGTTTGGGTTTATGGTTAAGGTTAAGGTTAGGGATTAGAGTAAGAGGGTTAGGTTTAGGTTTATGGTTAAGGTTAGGTTAGAGTAAAGAAGGTTAGAGTTTAGGTTTATAGTTAAGGTTAAGGTTAGGAGTTAGAGTAAGGGTTAGAGTTTGAGTTTGTAAGTTTAAGAGTTAGGTTGAGGTTAGAGTAAGGGTTAGGTTTGGGTTTGGTTAAGGTTAGGGTTAGAGTAAGGGTTGGAGATTTGAGTTTATGGTTAAGGTTAGGGTTAGAGTAAGGGTTAGGTTTAGGGTTTATGGTTAAGGTTGGGGTTAGAGTAAGGGTTTAGGTTTAGGGTTTATGGTTAAGGTTAGGGTTAGAGTAAGGGTTAGGTTTAGGGTTTATGGTTAAGGTTAAGGTTAGAGTAAGTGTTAGGTTTAGAGTTTATGGTTAAGGTAAGGGTTAGAGTAAAGGTTGAGTTTAGGGTTTTATAGTTAGGTTAAGGTTAGGGTTAGAGTAAGGGTTAGGTTTTAGGAGTTTGGTTAAGGTTAGGGTTAAGTGAGGTTAGTTTAGGGTTTATGGTTAAGGTTAGAGTGTAGGTTAGGTTTGGGTTTATGGTTAAGGTTAGGCTTAGAGTTAGTGTTAGGTTCAGGTTTCATGGTTAAGGTTAGGGTTAGAAGTAGGGTCAGGTTTAGGGTTTATGGTTTAAGGTTGAAGTATGGGTTAGGTTTGGGTTTATGGTTAAGGTTAGGAGTTAGAGAGTAAGGAGTTGGGATTTAGGAGTTTATAGTTGGGTTAGGGTTAGGAGTTAGAGTAAGGGTTAGGTTTGAGTTTATGGTTAAGGTTAGGGTTGAGTAGGAGGTTAGGTTTAGGAGTTTATAGTTAAGGTTAGAGGTTAGAGTAAGAGGTTAGGTTTAGGTTTATGGTTGGTTAGGGTTAGAGTAAGGGTTGAAGTTTGGTTTATGGTTAAGGATTGCAGGGTTAGAGTAAGGGGTTACATTTAGGTTTGAGGTTAAGAGTTAGGGTTAGAGTAAGGGTTAGGTTTAGGTTTAAGGTTAAGAGTTAGGGTTAGGATTAGGGTTTATGGTTAAGGTTAAGGTGAGGTTAGAAGTGAGGTTAGGTTTGAGTTTGTAGTTAAGGTTAAGGTCAGGTTAGAGTAAGGGTTACATTTAGGTTTAGGGTTAAGGTTAGGGTTAGAGTAAGGGTTAGGTTTAGGTTTATGGTTAAGGTTGGTTAGAGTAAGGGTTAGGTTTAGGGTTTATGGTTAAGGTTAGAGTTAGAGTAAGGGTCAGGTTTAGGGTTTATGGTTAAGGTTAGGGTTAGAGTAAGGGTTAGGTTTAGGGTTTATGGTTAAGGTTAAGGTTAGGGTTAGAGTAAGGGTCAGGTTTAGGGTTTATGGGTAAGTTTAGAGTAGGGACTTTATTCATTTATTTTTATTTATTTATTTATTTACATATTTATATATTTTTTGGGGGGGAATATGATTTTCTCTTTGTTCATGTGCAGTTTTTATCTTCTACAGTAAAATGAAAAATTTAATTATAAATTAGATAAAGGGTTACTTCACAAACAACAAATAAACACATACATACAACACACATACATTTAACTTATCCACTGGCTCATCTTTCCGCACCTCCGCCATATGTTAGCCAAACTGATTTTTTCCACAGTATAAGTCATTCAGATTCTCTGATCAACATGTGAAAACTGGAATAATCCAGATCAGGGCATTTAAAAACACATTGCATTTTCCCTTCAATGGGCCCTGTGGCCTGACTGGAAGTTCAGCATGAGGAATCAGAGTTAATAGAAGCTCACTTAAGAGGGTAATTGCATAAGTATCCTTAAATCTTAATTACACTGTGAGTCAATAGGAATGCACTCTGCTGAAGAAGAGACAGATGTTTCCCAGACTTTATTCCTCTTTATCCTCTTGATCTGCCGTTTGGGAAATGAGATTTCTCTGCTCTTCAGAGGCAGTGGAATCAAACTAAATATCATACAAAATAAATATATTTCCTTTAATGGATTATGCAGTTTAGCCACAGCTTGTGTAAATGACACACAACATAATTGTGGGATTAATTTAAATTCATTTATGAATTAATTTAAAATCTTTCTTGTCATATTCTAACATTGTAAATCACACACGATTGTAGCCTGATTTAATTTAGCTTATGCCAAGTGACATTGTTTGTAAATGGTGGAACCACTTCATTTTTCAGTTGTTCATTACACTATACTTGCATTGTCCATTTTTTTAGATAAATCTATTGGCCAGATACTGACCACTTAAGGAGATCAAACTACAGCATCTTGCAAATTAATAAAATCTTAATTATAGTTGATCATTCAGCATTGGTTAGTTTTCAACCACCACTTCCTGATGACCAGATATAGTGTTTGGAAATTCTCAGCACATCAGTGTCACTAATATGTCAACAAGATCTCATTAATGTCCTACATAAACAACTACATTGTAGCCAAAAAAGCTACCTTTGAATGGAAATGAGGGTTTGTTGTATATATTTCACAAATCACAAGAAGCTCCCACTACTGATGTTGTTGTTTTGATAAATACACACTACCCAGTATCCCATGTACTTGAAGAAGAATTGAGAAAACCATGACACCACAGTTATCTTACATAATCCTTTTCTCCATCATGGATCATCTAAAAAAGACTCAATGAGCAGAAATTTGTGCAGAAACGGTAAACACCACATTTTATTATGGTTAAGGATTCAGGTTTTGGCAAACTGATCTCCTGACCTAGTCTTGATGTTTACCAAGACTAAACGCTGGCATGCGTACTCAGACACATGCACTGTGCTGTGTACATACATTATGACTCTATTAGGTCTTGGCAGACAGTGACCACAGGCTCCACAGAAAGGATTAGTAGGCTATATTCACACTTTTCACAGACTCCATACAGTATACATCCATAAAACAGGTTTAAACATTCCAGCAGCACTGCTGTTTCTGATTCACTTCTGCCGGCACATGCCACTGTGTCTGTCACTGCGGTGCTGAGAATGACCCACCACCCACATAATAACCTGCTCTGTGGTGGTCCTGTGGGGTCCAGATCACTGAGGATCAGGGTGAAAGGGGGAGAATAAAGTATGCAGAGAAACAGATGGACTACAGTCTGCAATTATAGATCTACAAAGTGCACCTGTATGGTCAGAGGAGCTGATCAAATGGACAATGAATGTAGAAATAAGGAGATCGTCCTAATGCTACGGTTAAGTACATTACACTGATTTTATACTCTATAATACATTTTCAATATGGTTCTCTTTCTTCTAAAACCATGAACAACTCATCAGATTGATGTACAGTCTTTCTTTTTGTTGATGACACTCCAGTCACTGAAAAAGCTTGATAATCAAATCTTTCATAGAGCAGAGAGGGGCAGAGTGTGTGTGACAGAGGGGACTTATTTCCATATTGACAACTTCCTCTTCAGTGTAAATGAACTAAGTGATGTTTGCCGATGTGTGATTGTTTTTCTTTTGGAATCCCTTTCTCCATCTCCTTTCAGCAGGTAATGAAGGAATCAGGTGTGACTAGATCACATTCTGATTGCGCCTAACTCCTTATGTTGAGATATTGGAAAACGTCTATGATGCTGGCGTTGAAAGAACGGGAACGTGGGAGAAAGTCAACAGAAGGAATAGCTTCAAACACCCAGCGAGAATGAGAAACTCGGAGATAACCAGGCAGTGGGGAGTGAGGGAGAAGAGAGGATGCGTGGACAATGGAGTAAATAGAACATAGAACAAAAGAATATAAGGGAGAGAGAGAGAGAGAGAGAGAGAGAGAGAGAGAGAGAGAGAGAGAGAGAGAGAGATATGGATTAGCAGAATTTAATTTGATCATGAAGTGATGTTACCTCAGGGGATGGCTTAGAAATGACCACACCTGTTTAAGTTGTGAGCTGTTATCTTGGGAGTGAGGCTGAAGACTGGCCAGCATGCTTGTGGCAAGGCGACATGCATTATCAGAGTGCAAGCAGGGAAATGATAGTGGGTGCCAGATGGATGGGACATTCCTTTTCTGAAGTATTTCTTGATCCCCAGTATGACGTGTGTACTGGTCATATATCATAGGAAGCATTACAGTGCAGTGGCCACCTTGGGGTGCTCAGTCATTATGACTTGTGGTGTCTATCTAGAGCCTAAGACCCACCAAAGTGCCTCTATTAACACCACAACACAGAGAACAGCTCCTCGCTTGGGCTTGTGAGGTTGCTAACGGGACCACAGAGGATTGACAACATGTGGCATGGTCCAATGAGTCACTTTAGAATTTGTTAGTGTGTGGTGCAGACCCCATAAAGCCATGGTCTCAAGTTCTCAATGACACTGTGCAGGTTGATGATGTTTCCATAATGGTTTGGGGTGAATTCTCAGGGCATGGATTGAGTTCTTGATTAGTGCTGATAAATTCCACTGCTTGGTGACCGTTTGCAGCCCCTCAAGGTATTTATGTACTCCTACAAAGATGGGATAATGCACTGGTCCATCCACTTGTCTCTACAACTTTGAAAAGTGAATGTCCCATCCGTGTCTCCCACCATCACGCCTCCCTTAAACTCCATAATCCAACTTCGTAATCGCTATAAATACTGATATCCTGTGAATTTTGGCATGGCACTGTAGGTAAGACAAGAGAGAAGAAGAGGAACAATGAGATGAAGATGGCGACAGAGGATTAGCTGGAATACACACACACAAATAATGGTAACCAGGGCAACAAAGTGATGTCCCAAACAAAGTACAAAACTATAAAAAGAAAAGCCAGACACTCTGCGTGCAAACTTGAACCTCCTGAATGGCAAGAGGATCAAAAAGATCTTGACCTTCCACATTACTGATCAGTCTGCAAGAAAGTCTACAGTCTGCAGTCGCTACAAATTTACTTTTAAGGAAAATATTGGCAGAGTAGGAAGAATTCCAGAGTGTTTGACGATAGAAATCTGGACACTTAGAATGCTGTGCTCCAACCACCTATTACACCAAAGGCACAGTATTAATTCAGGGCAGTGAATTCAATCTGGACTCTTTTGAGAAAGCCTCACCCCTGCTGAAGGCAAAACAGGTGAGGGAGGGGGAGGGTGCCACTGAGGACAATAAAAAACTCTGTGGAGGACATCTGAACTCCATTGAGAAAGAACCTTGTCTGGCTGCAACCAGACTTTACTGAGTTCAAAGAGTTTGCACTGGCTAGACACCCAGACAAGACCACTAGACGACCCATTCAACAACTCTCAGGGGAGGCCCAACAACTGATGAGCTCAGAGAGAGCCTGAGATACATTATCTGGACAAGGTGTTTCTTCTGAAATCAAAGCATTTAAAGAGTGTACTGGCCAGAGCAGACTCTTTACTAGATTTTGGAGCATCACCTTAGGCATGGTGCAAATCCATGTTCATCTGCTCCAGAGAGTCCTATTCTATTGGCAACAATTCTCTACAGAGACTAGACAATGTGTGCATTTTCACCTCTGTGTCAGCAATGAGTGCAACTTAAAGTAGCGGAATGCATTATTTAGAAGGTGTGTCCATTTATTTTTGGACACATAGTGTAGCTACAGCAAGAAAGCCAGTCACCATGGTCCACTCTCACCAAACAGCTGAGGCCTCCAGCAGCAGACTCTTCACCTCTACTCCAAGCACAGCCAATCCAACAGGGCAGAGGCCTCACATGGTTCTTCTAATAGACTCTAGCTGCAAGTTAGATGTGCATCCTCAGAAGCTCATTCTTGGGGACTTCCTCTAACCTCAAGAATTCCCAGACCTCTGTCCCTGCATAAGCCAAGGTACAACCTCTTCTCACCTTTAAGTCACAGCAGGTCTCGGACTGCTTCTGCCCCTCATGCACCGACATGCTCACATTTGCCCTCCACAGCTAGAAGTGACCCTGCTGCTCCACCACTCATGCCATCACCACTATCAACACCAAGTGAGTAGGAAAAGGTACAAAATCCTCTGTAAGATAATGCCCCACAAAAAAGAATCAGAAACTCATTTGTGAATTTTGTCGATTTTTGCAGATGTTCTTTATATTCTGGTAGAGGTTCATGATGAATGGACCAATAGAAATGTGTTAAATTCTTTTGCCTTTTTTTCTTTCTCTTGTGAAATTGTGCATTTCAAGGTATGAGGGATGTGCAACAGACGATTTTATAGGTTTAGGAATTGTTAGGCAGTCATCATCATCATCATGATCTTCATCATCATCATCATCATCATCATCATCATCATCATCATCATCATCATCATCATCATCATCATCATCATCATCATCATCATCATCATCATCATCATCATCATCATCATCTCTCTCTCTCTCAATCAAAGTGAATTCCCAGAAATTTCACACAATTAAAAAATCACGGCTGGACACATTTTTAGATCCAAAAATGTGGACATGTCCTGGAAAAACAGGACACCTCATGAGGCCAGCTACGTTTATGTTTATGTTTATGTTTATGTTTATGTTTATGTTTATGTTTATGGTTATGGTTATGGTTATGGTTATGGTTATGGTTATGGTTATGGTTCAGGTTACAGTTAGAGTAAGGGTAAAGTTGAGTTGCAGGAGGCATCACCAAAGTCCTTTATAGGAAAGCCCTTCACCTGGTCACCATCGTTGCAAAGCAGCCAGGCAGTTATTTCATGTTACAGGAGACCAGGCTCTGGTCTAAACGAACAGAACAAGACAAAAACTCAGGAAAAGGTCTGGCTTGTTTTGGTTACTGCACTTGCACAGACCTCCATATCAAGGGGGGCTTGTTGATCCTCCTCAAGTAACCAGCAAGCTGATTGGATATTTTTGTTAAAGCCAGGACCATAAACAGGGAACTCCCAATCATATTTCAACCGGTTACCAGTCTCTGACCCACTGTGAAATCTCAAGGAAATGACCCACTCTGTTCAGATGATGACCCATTAGCTGGGCTTTGTATCGGGGGCTGCCAAATTTGGAAAATTGGACATTGGCCTTCACACAAACATCTCCTCCAGGGTTACATTGCATGTGTTAAAGGGCCTGAAGAGAGAGAGTAAAGGTATGAGAATGAATGGAAGAGAGGAAATATGGAGAGGTCAAGAGCGTGGGAAAATCGAGATTATTGTATAATGGGGGGCGGGATAAAAAAATAAAAAAATAAATAAAGAGAGATAAAAGCACAACTGTCAGTAGGATGTCCCCTGGGTTAGGATATGGAGGGCGCGCGGCTAAAACATGTCTGACAAGACAGATCCGAAGTGCTGACACACATCTAAGTCAGCATGAAGGACAACTCCCTACACACACACACATATAAAATACAGCTATTATACACACAGTTCTCCCGCTCTCCGTCTCTCAGACTGAGGAGCTGCTCTTGTTCCTGCACGATGAGCAAAGATATGGACTAAAGGTAAGGACAAACATTTGGGTGCAGACCAGAAATGTAGAGAGCCCTATCAAACCACTATCACAGAGATCTCTCTTTAAAAAGCAAGTGAAAACACACCCAGCGGTCGTCTCTATCAACCCTTACACAGAGAATTCCATTCCACGGAGCAAAGCGAGCCTCTGAAAAAAAGAAGCCTTTCCATTCCTCCCCTTAATTTAAACTTTTTTCTTTTCTTTTATAGTACAAAGTTCGCTTTCAAATAAGACTATACTGAAAATGGCTCAGGCTTCGTTTACCCACTTGTTCTTCCATCTTGTATCCCCTTGCCTCAATCTCTGGAAACATGCGGACGTGGGGAGTCTGAGGTGGAGGTTTTTTTTCGGGGGGCTGGGCTGAAATTGCTCACGTCACTTCTGAAGACTCTAACCAAAGCTGACTCGTTTCAGTGGTCATTTGGACAAAGCAAGATTGGAGACTCAAGTTTAAGATTGCTCTTGTATTCTGGGAAGATTACTTTATGGACTGTGTTTTGTGAAGTCACTTAGTGCAAGGCATTGTTCCCTCACTTTTAATCAACTCTTACAGGCTTTCAAGGAGTTTAGCATAATGAAGTGTTCGTTGGCTCAACTGAAAGGCAGGATTGGTATTTAAAGCCCTGGTTAGAAATAATGGGAAAGTGCAGGTCAGTTTTAGGTCTGGCAGAGATGAAGAGGAACATGCTCTTAAAATGCTCTTAGCAATAAAAAAAACATAAAGCCACGGCTGCACAACAGCCTTTCTGACCTCAGATTTAGCTCTCATTCTTAATGTGGTGAGTGGGGGCTGATCAGCACTAGTCTGCAGATTTTGGGGCAGTTGGAGTTGACAGTTGGGAGATAAAATCGAGACGTGGGTGAGGGGCATGGACTTAGAGTTTGGCTCCCAGTGGAATTTCAGACCATTTGGAGAATCTCAACCATGTTTGATTTGTTTGCAGCCCAACTCTGAGCGTAATCTAGTAGTGCATTCTTGTCAACAACTCAATCTGAACGGATCCCACAAAAGCCCAATAAAACCGAGACAGCAAAGGAAAACTAGAACTACATTTCCTGAAGGAGCTAGACATGCTCTCTCTCTCTCTCTCTCTCTCTCTCTCTCTCTCTCTCTCTCTCTCTCTGTGTGTGTGTGAGCGCATTTGGACATCTGTGTCAGCAATGGATGCAAATTAAAGTAGATTAATGCAGTCATTAGAAGGGGTGTCCACAAACATTTGCACACAACACGATGACCTCTACACTCTTCACTGTCCATTTTATCAGCTCCTCCTTCCATACAGGAGCACTTTGTAGTCCTATAATTGCAGACTGTCCTCCATCTGCTTCCTTGTACCCTGATCTTCAATGGTCAGAACCCTGCAGGACCACCACAGAGCAGGTATTATATGGGTGGTGGGTCATTCTCAGCACTGCAGTCACACTGACGAGTGCATCAGACGCAGCAGTGCTGCTGGAGTGTTTAAACACTGTGTCCGCTCAGAGACAGAAGCTCTGTGTTGTGTTCCTGTTGGCCATGTTCGAGTCCTTCACGAGTGCCCACAGCAGTGGCACGGAGTGGCTGCGTCTGATCCACTCATAGCAACTTAAAAAAACACCTGCTTTGTGGCAGAAACAGCAGAAACAAGGTCATAACGTTATGTCTGATCTGTGTATAGTACGTTTATATGCAAAATTCAGTGCATCTAGGAAAAATGGAGGGTTTTAAAAAGTGATATCAGTGCAAATAGCTTAAGCCAGCACAGCCTGAGGCTTATTCCAGAGTTCAGGTTCTCTAGTTTTAGATTTTTGTGAGGAGTTACTGTATAGACTTATTTAGCACAAAGTCTGGGTTTGTGCAAACTTTTCAAATGAATATAATTTCAGTTTCTCTAAATTTCCTGCCTCAGACTTGGGACAGCAAGGCATTCCAACAAAAACGAGCGTGTGTTCAAAGTGTAATTTCCACCACATATCACAGTCCCTCTTTTTTTCCCCCTCTTTAAATTTCGTTTGTTAAATCGACTCGTGAATAATTTAAGCTTTGAAATCTGCTCCATATCTCTGACAAGCAGGCGTACTATAATTACAGGCCGCTACTTTATTATGATTACCAATTGAGAGAGGGAGCAAAAGAAGGGGGTAAAAAAAAAAAAAAGAAAAAGAAGGAAACTACTTTCTGGATAACCATGAGACGTTACGCAGAATTAAAGAAATATTCGGTGAATTTCTCATCCAAAGGCGGTTCCTGCGATGCCAATCAGCGCGAGTACCAGCCAATTTATTCATCTGACAAAGTGGGGAATGTAAGATGCATATCATCTGTGGTAATGAGACTGAAGTACCCAGAACATCAGCACAATCAGAGAGAATATCAAACCATTTAGTCAGGTTTGTTGATGGCGATTAAAAACGACTTCATCGGTCTTCTAGGTGATTTGAGCTGCTGCCGTAGTGCCATATCATTGGCTGTCTTTTTTTCTCTTTTTCTCTCTTTCTAACTTTTTTTTTTTCATTGCTGCCACGATGATTCATGCAAAATACATAAAAATGGGGATGGCATTCATAATATGTCATTAACTATTAAACAGAGCCTTTAGATGAACACAATTGTGCAGTGATTAGTCGCAATATGGCGCTTCGGGGGGAAAAGTAGTAACTTACACAGGACAAATACGGAAATCACTTCAGCCGTAGTTGTCGATTTCTGTCGCTCATTCTCTCGGAGGCTTTCTTAATTTCTTAAGTAAAGTCTTTGTTTAGTCGCTGAGGCAAAAAGCTCTGCGTACAGCAGGATAATAGAAGAACATCTCCTGCTGCCTGGAGCTGGGGGCACTGAAGAGGTGTGTGCACAGCTGAACTGCTTCCGATCAATAGGAGCTAATTACACCGGAGATTGATCCGCAACACTCACTCATTTAGAGCCAAAACCACAGTCAAATACTGTCTTGCATCTTTGAGCGGCATCTTGCCCAAGCTAATACAGCAGCGGTTGAGTCTCCCTTCCTCTTCAAACTTTCTCTTCTCAGAGTTTGATCTGCAAGAACAACTTTTTCTGAACGTAGCTGTTCAGAATGAGCTGGTTTTGGATCTTTACGAACTGAATTAACGTTGTATTCCATTACGTAAATGTAATAGTCCACATAGTTGTGTTTTATTTTGAACAGGTTGTGTAATAAATACAACTAAATGAAGACAATATGAAGGACATACCAACATGGAAGGATTTATAAAACAATAATAATAATAATAATAATAATAATAATAATAATAATAATAAAAATAAAAAATAAAAATAAAAGAAAAAATAAAACATACTGATAATAATAATAATAAATGATTAAATAAATAAATAAATAAATGGTAACTTGCTCTTACAGCCATCAACACTGATGGAATGAACACATGCAGGTGCTGGCTGGGGGCATCCAGGAGAAATCTGGAACCAAGCTTTGTTCTCCAAAATAATTCATAAGATCTCAACTACTTTCTTCAGAATTAGACATTATTCTCTGTTTACCTTCCTCTGTTTCTACACTAAACTCTCTTATTGATCAGACGCAAGAGTCTAAATAATGGGATTACGTGCCTAAAACATTTGCTATACAGTATACATATGTGTGTGTGTGTGTGTGTGTGTGTGTGTGTGTGTGTGTGTGTGTGTGTGTGTGTGTGTGTGTGTGTGTGTGTGAAATGTAATCAGTATTGTACTTATACATTGTAAGTGTTTGTGTTTGTTTGTTTGTTTGTTTGTTTGTTTTATGGCCCAATACCTTGTTTTCCCCAAATGCTACAAGAAGTATGATTGTGAAAATGGTAGTACATTAAATTTATGCATTTTGCAGTCGAGTTTACATGCACTGTAAAGTGTTTAACAAGAGTCAGGATTTATTTTCAGGGACTTTCTTTAAAAGCTTTCCTGTGTTTTGAAGCGCACGGCTTTCCCACTGCAAGAAAATGCATGCTGTGATGATCTCTGTAAATGCTGAAAGATTTAGAGGGGTTAGCCGGTGTATAAACACACCAGCTCTCTCCCTTCCTTGCTCTCCCTCTTGCTCTCTCACTTTCCCGTCCCTATCTTTTTTCTCTCTTACTCGCATCTGATTTCAGAATCCTTGTCCGGAGACTCAGAGTGTCCTCCTGCTTCCCTCTGCTCTCGCCTGCTGGCTGTCTAATGGAGGTGGACAGCAGGGCTGTGGACAGAGGATGAGGAGTGGCATGCACCCTGGTCTGAATCAGCTTTGAGGTAAAGGTCAGGGAGAGGGAGAGGGAGAGAGAGAGAGAGAGAGAGAGAGAGAGAGAGAGAGAGAGCTCGTGGGGAACTACTTGAGGAATGTCAGAAAAGTTAGATGGCTCGAACTTGAGCAGGAGTTTTCTCTGCTTTCTATTTTAAACACTGCCTGCAGTTCATAACCAAGCTTCTTATATTCTTACTTGTCCAAAAGTATCCAGACACCTTCTCATCAAACTAGTGATCTCATTTCCATTGGCAATTGACCACTATGGACTATATACTTAAGCCTATCAGACACATACCAGGAGGACCAGAACCATGTCCAGTGAAATAATGGAGTTTGATGAAACTGACTCTATTTATGTATTTTTATATTGACATGAAATGTTAATGTACTAATAAAATAAATGTAAATGTGATCAAATTGAAAGTTTTATGTTTATTAAAATTATGAATTACTTGTATAGGTTTGGTAAGTTCTTGGTAAATATTTGAGTATTTGTATATGAATGTTTATTAACATAGCTGATTTATTTATTTATTTATTTATTTATTTATATATGATCATACCTTAAGCCCAGAATAAAACAACTGTAAAAAAGGGGGTTAATAGGTAACTCACCAAGTGGAGAGTGAGAGGATAAAAAATGAGGCAAAAATGAAAAAAAATCTAATATAAAATAGAAATTATAATATTAAAATATTGAAAGGATCAATTTTTTTACATGTATTATTCTTCTTCTTCTGGCTTCTCCCTTTAGGGGTCACCACAACGGATCATCTGCCTCCATCTTGCCCTTTCCCCTGCCTCCTCTACACTACTCTACACCAGCCATCTCCATGTCCACCTTCACTACATCCATAAACCTTCTCTGATGTCTTCCTCTTCTCCTTCTGCCCGGCATCTCCATCTCCAGCATTCTTTGTCCAATATGTCCACTATTCTTCCTCAACACATGTCCAAACCAACTCAACCTGGCCTCTCTGGCTTTGTCCCTCTGATCTGCTCTCCGAAAAAATATAGAAACGGAAATCTTGATTCATATTTGCTATTTAAACTAATTGGGAATCTTGATATAGACACAGACATGCACACCTGCACACACACACACACACACACACACACACACACACACACACACACACACACACACACACACACGACACAATGCCAGACCCGTGTGACAAATCTCCACTCTAACCTTAGACCAATATCAATCCAATAAGCCACATGCAGACTCCCTCTGTCCTTTCTTCCTTTCCTTCTTGTCCATCTTCTGTCCCTCGTTCTTGTGGTGCTGAGGTAAGTGAGAGTGGCTTGTGCCGAGTGCTCTGATACAGACACTTGAGCTGAACTGAGTCAAGGCTGTGGGTGAGTGCCTCTGTGTTCCCTTAATGGCCACTCATCTAGGGTCTCTCCTCTGTCCCTGCACACACTGATACCATTACTGTATGCATGTACACACACAAAGACACACACACACACACACACACACACACACACACACACACACACACACACACACACACACACACACATTTTTTTCTTTTCAAACTATTCAAACAGTATTAATACCAACTACTTCAGCACACACAACCACAATCATGGTTGCAACCTGACCGCTGTCCAGAAGACAACCATCCACACACTCCACAAGGATGGTCAGCCACAGAAGGTCAATGCGCACTGTTCTCAGAGCACTGAATCAAAGCACGTCAATGGAAAGTTGATTAGAAGGTGGAAACATTGTGGGAAAAGGTGATTGAGCAACAGGGATGACCACAGCCTTGAGAGGATTGTTATAAAAACTTGAAGAACTTGGGAGACCGTCAGAAGGAGTGGACTGAGGCTGGAGTCAATGTATCAAGAGCCACCACACAAAAATGTTTTCCAGGAAAGGAGCTTCAACTTCAGCATTCCTAAAATCAAACCCCTCCTGAAGCAGAGACAGAGTGAGAAGTGTTAGGTGTTCCAGATGTTTAACCCTTACAGCCCTAAAAGTTGTGTGTTTTTGTGTGTTTTGTGCCTCTTTTATTTGTAATAATACACATCATATGACGATATCTTTATGGAAGGCCTTTGGCTTCACAAATATGTAATTATGTGTCCATACTATCAGAAATTTAATATCTTGATGAAAGTGGCCAAGTTATTCTAATAATGCACAGTGTCTGTATCTGACTTCACATCTACAAGGTGGTGCAACTAGGTAGGAGTATGTAATGGAGTGGATACTGAATGGACACACTGTTTAAACACTCCAGCAGCACTGCTGTGTCTGATACCAGCATACCAGTGCACCCCAGACTAATGCACCACCACCAGGTCAGTGTCACTGCAGTGCTGAGCATGACCCACCACCCACATTAAACCTGCTATGTGGGGTCCTGACCACTGAAGAAACAAAGTGGGTAGAGAGTCAGATGGACTACAGTAGAAACAAGGAGGTGGTCGTAACGTTATGACAATTATGACGTCCTTTTGTTCTCATTCAGGCCAGCAGATTTCTGATTCTGAATCTGGTCTTTGCAGTGTACATTATCTCTCAGCCTGCCCTGAATGTCTCTTTAAATACTGCTTTATGAGACTCACTGGTTGTCAAAGGACAGTCTTGTTCGAATGCAAATCAAATCTGCGAGTCGATTCATCTCCTCGCCCTGTATTTCCTCCACTCTCATCCCTGGTATCTGAGAATCTTTACAAATCAGGTTTTGGCAGACAAATACATGCCCCGTTAGCCTGCAAACTTCATAAAATATAAATGTCTCCGAGCGACGCTGGCTTGTTTTAAACCACCCCGGCTTCATGTTGAAAATTACTCCAGAAAATGGACTCCAGTCGACAAACAAAGCCCTTGTGGCAAGGCTGTCAAAAAAAGATCTGTGACGACTGCTGGCTATTCCTGGAGCTTTTCAGTAAACAGTAGGTGCACTTCAGGCCACTCTTAAAACATCCTGCCACTGACGGCCCTCATCCTTCCTCTGGTTTCATTTTATACTCTCGTTCCTTCTCTCCTATCACTCCATCCATCCCTTCTTGCTCTCCGTTCACTACAGTTTTCTAGGGCTCTTTAGGGGTCTCCCTCCCTTCACCTCTCTCTCCTTGAGTAGCTCTTGGACAGTGGGGTTGCATTTCCACATGAAAGGAGACAGGGAGGAGAAGGCCTTGTGGAGTGTCATGCTCTTCCTCTCTGTTACCATGGAGATGTAGCATCTTGCAAGTGCCGTCCGGTCTGTTGAATGGCCAAAGTGCTTGTGGCTCGGCCATTTTCTTTGAAAAAGCTGCTCTGATGTCTAGAACAGGCCACAATCTGTCATGCAGGGCAAGGGAGCAAACCTGGAATTGCCTGGAACAGGCCAATGGAAAACTTCAGAAGCTGATACATCCAGCTACCAACAAAGCTGATGTTTATTTACTATCAGCTCCAACAAGGCTAGGCAATATGTCAATGTCGTGTTTGAATGGATTGAGCTCAGTGGAGACTGTTGACCACTTTGGCAGTGAAAAGGGATTTCTGACAGATCTGGAGTTGAGGGGTTCCTGCTGTTTCTAGGTACACAGGGGCATGGATGTGCTTGGAGAGAACCGCAGGCTCAAATATTACCTAAGAACAATGCTTTGGTGGAAGCAGATGAAGCTCAGCTTTGATGAATGTCCTGTTCGGTCAGGCTGGAGCTGTCCAGTACAGAGGGGAGGATGGTAGGCCTCTGAGCTGGGAAATGTAACGGCTGACAGTGTCTGCTGGTGGTTAAAAGTGAACCTGAGGATAAAGAGAAGGCCTTCCTCAGTTGTGTCGTGCCTTCAGCAAAGTCGTGTCAGGCCGGCTCCTCTCCTCTGTGTGGAAAGAGCACATTTGAAATGGAAATTGAGTTCCACTGAACTCTGTCTCACTCCTGTCTCCCATTCATACATCTCTAAGTAATTATCACCGTTCTGCAATCGCTGCTCTTGCGCCAGAGACGGATTACAGCTCCTGAGCACACAGGGATTTCCTCTTGAGCTTTGCATTAGCGACTCCTTTTGCTCCCTCCCAGAGCAGAGGTCAGTCTGTCTGGCAAATAACACCCTCATTACTGGTAGTGTCACTGGGTCAGAACACACACGTTGGAACCAAATTCTGCAAGTGTGTTTAAATGTGAGGAGCAGAGGATTTCATTAAATTCTCTGTTTATTAATGCTGTCGATGTTAAGAATCATTATAGAATTATAAATGAAATCATAATACCAGGCTCTGCCCAAAATATTTTTATAGACCCTGCTGACCTATTATCAGTTTTATTTAGTGATGCAAACAGTGTCTCTACGGTTTAGTTCACAAGGTAGATTATATTTAATTTCATTTTAACCATATTTCTCTCTCTCTCTCTCTCTCTCTCTCTCTCACACACACACACACACACACACACAAACACACACACTTTTTATAATAATATTCTCATTTTTAGATGCACTAGTACTATCATCCAACACAAATGCCCATCCAATACAAATGTAGAGATTGTGTTATACACACAATATACAATAATTCTACACAATAAATCAAGTGTATTTGTCTTAATATTCAATTCACCTCATTAATGTTTAATTGGATGTGATCATATGTGATCATATTGGATGTTTTATGTGAATTACATTGTAAAACAACAATGAACATTACTCACTCCCATGCAGTTCCCATGCTGTTATAAATATATAATCTTAATTCAGTAACAAAATAAGACTGCACTTCTTGAATTAATGCATGCGGTTTGCACAAACATCATACACACTTTAAACAACAATGAAAGTAATGTAGACATCTTTGGATAAGACGCACCATGTGTTCGGTATGAGTTGTTGTTTTTTTTTCCTCTGAACAGATTGTAATTTGTTCTAGACCATATCTGGAACACACACACCAAGCACCACTAAACGTGATTTACAGTCACAACATTTCGCTCATTACTCATTAACTAATGCATGTAATGAATGTTTCAGGGTGATGTTGTTGGAGTTTTACTATTGTTTATCAAAAATATACCAAGAAATCGCATCCATACACACACATCATGTCAGGAACAGGCGGACGGAACGGAGGACTAGTGGTTCGGAGGTGAACGCAGGGGTTGAAGGTTTAATGTGACACGAAGCACTAAACAAACTGAATACACGGAACCAGACTACAAAACGGACGGAAACTGAAACATGACAAAGACTAAGACAAGCAAAAGCAAACTACAACAGAGACTACAACCGAACAAAATTCAACAAAGGGATCCAACAGGACAACAGAACAACATAACAGCACAAGAGTGGACTGACGAAGACAGGGTGGACAAGTCTTAAATACTAAAATGACATGGGTAACAGCTGTGACAAACTAAGGAGGGGCAGGTAAACAGATTAGACAAGGTGGTAATGGGAGGAAGGAGGGAGGAGACAAAAACACAAACACAGGGTGAACTGACAGGGGAGGCAGGACCGACAAGAGACATGACACATGAAATCAAAGGTACAGTCATTGATCTGGATCGCTGTGCTGGACTCTTCAGGTTCAATTAATATAGAACTTTTGTGGTTCTACACAAATCACCTTTATAACTGCATATAACATTTAGAAGAACTGTTTGTGATGTCTTTGTCATTTGTGCAACAACAACCTTTATTGTGAGGAAAGGATTTATTTATTGATCCTTTAAATTTATTTTCAGAGTCTATTACTTTGTGACTATTGAGGATTAAGTTATTGGACCCATGAGCTCCACCACAGTCTATGCATTGCTCCTATCTTTGGGGGATCACACATTGGATCCCATGCAATGCCTCAACCACCAGGTGCTGGGAGTCATATTTTGCCTCGTCCTCTTTAGGGGAGTAATTGGATCCGAACCATATTTGATGGTAGTTCGAAATGCATTTACACTCGGACTTGCATGTCTGAACACTCTGCCCACTCGCATCGGATTACTGTCTTTTGCATCAACTAGATTGATGAAAGCACAAGCATACAGTAAGAGCACCAAAGGTTATTTGCCAGGGTGACTATGTAATTGCTGATGGTTACGTTGCTACCATGGCAACCCATGCAGCTTATGATGTCCACACACACAAGTGTGATCTGATCACTCTGTTTACTTCCACATAACAATGCTGACGGTAATCTTACAGATCTGATTTGCCTTCAGTCAAAATTACGGCTAGCTGTGGCTTGGTGGTTGCCGGTTCGATTCCCTGAACTGGCAGGTGCCCTTGAGCACTTAACTCCCAGCTGCTTCCTGTGCTCTGTGAATAAGGATGCCCATTGTACTGTGCTCACTGCCCCCTAGGGTGTGAACTCACTGGGGTATATGGGCATTTGCATTTCACTGCAGGGATGGGTAAATCCACTATTCACAAACTTCATTTATTTATTATATCAATCCATTCTGTGTGATCTCGACTGCCCACTGGCCCAATTATCTGCTTTGGTTGAGAATAAATCCACACAGTAAGCCTTAACGCTCTGTCCAGTTCTCTCGACAGGCTCCATTTCTATTCTTTATAATACTTGCTCTGTACAGAAATCAATACTGGAGGATGGTTTAATTAAACGCAGACCAACATGTAAGAGACTGTAACAACCCAGTCATTTTTAAAACGATCTTTCACACACACACACACACACACACACACACACACACACACACACACACACACACACACACACACGCACGTCTAAAAGTTTCTACTATACGTTCACTCTGCTATTACTTCAATAGCCATTATTCTGTGAACACATATAGTGGACTATACACTTAAAGGTCTCTATAGAAAACCATGACAGCTCCAATTCAGAGAACCATCTGAATGCTTGCCTTGTTATACTTTCTCTGTCATTCACGGTTGTTCAAAAGAAGGTTCTTCACAGCATCAGCAAGAGTTACTCTACTCTTAGGAGCCAGGACCATATTTACAGTACTGCCTACAGGATCCCTGTATTTTATCACATAGCATTAACAAACCGTGAACAATTATAAGAAGAACCTGCATATTTTTTCATAAATGTTTATTTGGAGAGTTAATGTTAATGCACTGTATGCCCAAATATTTGTGGACACCCCATCTATTGATTGCATTCATCTACTTTACGTTGCAACCATTGCTGACACAGACGTGCAAATGCACACACAGCATGTCTGGTCCATGTAGAAGAACCGCCAATAGAGTAGGACTTTCTGGAGATTAGGCACCATGTCTAATGCCAGGCATGCATTCATGAATGTTTACCCTTTAAGCAGTAGAACTGTGTTCTCTGAAATGAGTCCTTTCTAGATGGCTCTGAACGTTTAGTATGGTGACCTCTGAAGGTGGTATCTGGCACCAAGACTAACAACAGTTACAGATCCTATATGATCATCCTTGAGCATCACTGAGGCTTGGGTGCCCATGCCCCTTTCACTAGTCCGCCAGTTTCCTTTTTTGAGCACATCCTCTGAGCAAGTGTTGACCACCAGGAACATCCCACAAGACATTCCTGATATTTTAGATGTTCTCAAGTTATCAAGAACATCTCCGTTTGTTTTTTTCTGTCTCAGATTCTTATACTTCCCTATTGTTCCTGTTTGCCAACCTACTGACAGTTCACTTGGTGTCTACCATATCCACCCCTTGACAGTCACCCCTGTAGATAAAGATAATCAATGCATTTCACTTCATCTGTTAGTGATACTAATGTTATGGCTGCGTAAATATGGAGGTGTAAATGAACGACTGCAGCAAAACCAAGAAGACTGAGACAACACTGTAAACAAAAGAGTACAGAATGCTGCAGCAGGTTGTTTGGGTGTTATTATTAATGAGGCTCACCTCACTGGTGTCAGGCAGTGTGACAACCATGCATAGCAGGACAGATAATACATACACCTTCAAACCTGCTCTGGGTTCTCTATACAAATCAGAGCTAATGCATGTCAGCTATTGCATTACGAACTGTAAACTGAAACTGTAACCTGAGATCCACACTTTGTTGGCAGTTACACGCCATTTTCTTGTCAAATCATTACAAACAACTCATTCAAGTTGTTGCATTTCCAGCTCAAAACATCCTGGATGATCAATTTCCAACAGGATTTTGGAGATATATTTTGTGGTCTAGTACTTATGAGCCATCTTTTTTTTTGGTGAATAAAAGTATGTCACACTACAACAACATCCTGAAAAGTTATTCCATGGTTCTAAAGGTTAAAGCTTCTCTTAAACTTCTCCTCCACCATCAAACACCTTGTGAAAACATCAGAAACACGATGTTCGTGTCACTGGTTGAAATTTGAAAAGGGAGTTCTCATAATGCTACACATGGTATCTGTTTACAGATAAAGCCAAAAAGCCAGTCAGCTTTTACCTTCAATTCCAAGTACTTTGGCCCGTCCTTATTCATAGAGATCCTGCTTTTGTGTAACTGGAAAGAACTGCCCGGAGGCATAGCAATGATGAACAGATTTGCTATAAGGTCATGCCGTGCCTCCAGCATAGGCTACACAAACGCTGCCCTTGCCTAAACCACAGAGAAAACTCCCTGTAGTTTCCTTTCTGGATGAGATAATCCTGATGTTTTCTGGAGTTTATATGTGAAAATGAAATATGCAACTGCCGAAGATCTCTAACCGAAAGCAATCGATGTCCATAAGGAGTGGGAAAGGGCGTATGTGGTTTCATCAGTGTGGAACATTACGAATAAACGGCTGATCAGGGGTTTGTGGAGGTCAAGATGAGAGTGGAATACCAAGAAAACACCTTCATATGCTGGTAAGCATATATATGTGAAGGTGAATCAACAACCTGCATGAAAGTTTAGCTCAATCAAGGTCACCGTGCAGCATTGCTTGCCTTTCATAATTCTCATGAAAGAAGGAAAACTTAACTGTGGCCACAAAACTCAACTTGTACAGCACGTTACAGAGCATCTACACATTTTTGTCTTGTATAGTATAGTATAGTATAGTATAGTATAGTATAGGGTGTATATCCTGTATATACTGAGTGTACTGCACATCGCATACTATCCATAAATGATACGTACATTGATTTCCGTTTCGAATTCCGAGTGTATTTTGTGGTATTGTTAATACTTCATGGATGGAGGGAAGAATGGATCCTAATAAATGCCAGCAAATCCTGAATGTCAGTGTGATTTCACCAGTTAAGAGGCTGAATCTGAAAAGAGGACGACTCCTACTGCAGGATAATGAGACAAAATACATTTCAGATTCCATTGATTAATAGCCAGAAACGACCTGAAGCCTTTGAAAAGACCCCTGACATAAAGAGAGATATATAACAGGTGTTTATAGTCCTTTAACAAGCTGTGCATGCTTCATGAACCAAGACTACATCAGAAATAGAAGCTTTCTATAAAGAAGGTGAAAATATTTCACATTGCGAGATGTTTTTTTTGTCTCGTTTCAGTGGGTGAGTGCAACATAGTGGCAACTCTGAGCTCACCACGTGAAGAAGGGCTCAACACCTCCAGGTAGATTCCAACACCCAGTGTGACTTCATTAAAGCGTTCACCATGAAAAAGTAGAAAATAATAGGACTCTTAGTGAGCACTTCACTACTGAACAGTCTCAGTCCTTTACCATAACCATCCTGACTCACAGTAGTGCAGGCAAGGTATGATTCAAGGATTCGAGGAGATTTATCGACGTTCACATTCCATGTAGTACCTGAGGCAGAATAAAATTATAATCTCAAGGTCCCAGTTATACACAAATATAGGAGAGAATTGTTAAGGAAATACAATATCAAAAATAATACTATAACAATAAATAACTGTTAAAATATGTACAGTGAAGAGCAACGTGAATCGCCGTTGTGAATAGATGGGTATGAATATGGCAGCTGATGAGTGAAGTGAAGAGCTAGTGCTGAGGATTATGGTGGAGGAGGATGCTGTGGATCCTCACAGACTGTTGCCAGTATGCATACTGGTGTGGGTCCCCACTGACGTCGAAGGTAGCTTTGATGTGGGCCATAACCAGTCTTTCAAAGCATACTGTGGTCATTAGGGTGAGGGCTACAGGCCGGCAGTCATTCAGATCAGTTGCTTCAGAGCTCTCGGGAACTGGGATGGTGGTAATTGTCCTCAGGCAGGTGGGGACAACTGTATGGAAGCATGAAACTCAAAACAGTATAAAATGAATAAGAAAACATCATCAACAAGTATCATAGAGATGTAAGATGATACAAATTAGAGAGTATCTTCAGCCTAGCTGTTGTTAGGATGCTGATTCCTCTTGCTTGGAGCAGAAGAGGAGAACGCTTCATCATGCTGAGGATGGTGCCTGCTCTTTGGTACCACAAGCATAGCTGAGCGCAGAGAGCAGCAGGATGAACAGTCAGGCTGGGGCAGCATGGTGTAGGGCTTTGTATGTAAGTAATAAAGCCAAGTAGCTACACAGGTAGGTGTTACAGGTGGGATATGCTGATGCAGGTGGGTTGATGCAGCTGCAGCTGCAGCTGCATGTTACAAAAGCTGCAGTTTATTTACAGTGGCAGATGGAAGACCAGGGAGGAGAGCAGTAATCCAGACATGAAGAGATGAATGTATGTATAAGGCACTCAGGTGCAGTATAGGATAGATATGACTGAATACAAGCCACTTTTCTGATTTTACTGACTTATACGTCAAACATTAGTGTCGTATTCAAGACAACACTGAGTCTTCTGATATGTGTAGACAGTGTAACACTAGAACTATCGATACACTCAGTAATGTGACAGGCACATCCAACAGTGGTGTTATTATAATTACTTTTTGTTTACCTATTGTGAAGCAAATAGGACAAAATAACAGAAAACTTCCCACTGCATAATTATTCACCCCCCTAAAGTCAGTACTTTGCAGAGCCCCCTTTTGCGGCAATTATAGTTCTCTATGAGAACATCTTACCACTGGGATTTTGGCCCATTCCTCAAGGAAAAACTGCTCCAGCTCCTTCAGGTAAGATGGTTTCCGCTTGTGAACAGCAATCTTCAAGTCTGACCACAGATTGTGAAATGGATCAAGGTCTGAGCTTTGACTGGACCATTGCAATGCATTTACATGTTTACACATTGCCCTGTCCTGGCAGGTTTGTTATGGTATCATGTTCTTTGATGGTGCTCCGGGGGATCATCGGGGACTTGTATTTAGGTACATACTTAGAGTATTTTGGGCAGCAACATCATATGCAATTCATAAATAAATAAATAAATAAATAAATAAATAAATAAATAAATAAATAAATAAATAAATAAATAAATAAATAAATAAACACAGGTTATAATGTAAGAAAATAGGTAAGAAGTCAAGGAGGGTGAATCCTTTCACAAGGCATTGTAAGATTTATCAGGGTTTAGCTTAAAGAGGTTATTGTGCATCCATGCATACACACCATTTTGCATGCTTACAAAGAACACATCCCTCTTTTAAAAGCATCAAACGCTGAACATTAATAATGCTTCTCCCAGAAAACAGATGAACAGAAAATGCAATAAGGAGACAAGGAAACAAGGCGAATGATTCCTTAATGTACTCTTAATGGACACAAACAGCATTAAGATCCATTTGGCAGTTTGTCTATTGAGTGATATTATCTTTTCAGTCTAGGAGACATACACCGCAGGTGAGAAATACATTAGTCTCTTGTCACAATCTGTGCTTTGGCATATTGTCGGGGGGAAATTATTTTGCATCTTAATTGTTATGCTTTTCTGCTTAATTAGAAAGCAGTACCAATTACAATGCCGGTGCCTCAGAAATACTCACATTCGATTGATAAAATGTATTTATTCATCTAAAGTGTGATACAGGTGCATCATTAGTGGCCAGTGATTTTGAATGATGTAAACCAAACCGTTCTCATGAGCTATGCCCATCTTTTCTTATGAAATACTAAACACTGCCATGCGTACTCATGCACACGGCCAGAGGTGCATACAATTGTTAAGACAGATAGTGCAAGTGTGAAATCAGTGGTAAGAAATGTAAGCAAAGAAGTGCAGCACGATTTCAATGGGAGTATAGTACATGGTAGACTTCGGCTACAAGGAGCTGAAAATTATATATATATATATATATATATAAAAGAGTATGAGAGTGGCAATGCACAAAGAATGTGGGAAAGGAATTGGAGATACTGAATAGACCATATCAAACTTTCATAAGGTACCTGAAAACCCTGTTATACATTATAATCTAATGAATGCATTCATCTAGTTCTTTAAGTTGCACCCATTGCTGATGCACGGCTTGTCTAGTCCCTGGAGTGAAGTACTGCCAATAGAACAGGGCTGAGATATGAGCAGATAAACATGAACCTATTGCCTAATTTAAGTGTGTATATACACTTTTGTGCTTTTACTGTTATATAGTTTATTTCGTGCTTTGTATATTTTGACCTTGATTTGGACTCCAGCCTAAAAACTTGTGACTTAACTCGACTTGACTTGGACTTGACTCTGGAATAGTTATGCGTAGATGGTGAGATCAGGTTGTCTCAAAAAACTAAGACAAACTTATTGTATAGATCTGTACTGAATTATTGAATTTTGCTGTTGTAGCCCTTTCGGCCCCCAGCCCTCACTGTGAGGGCAGAATCACACCTTGTGTTCTCAGCTTTGTAAGTCAGGAATTCCTTGGCAGACCAACACAAATCACATAGGGTTAGAAACTGCAGAACCTACTCTTTCTAAAAGTCGTGGTTATCTTGTGGTGCAGTGAAGCATCTGAGAGTAATTCATTGTGGAATATCATACAAGATTTATAGCTGTTTATAGACGGTACTGTTATTAAAATCCAATATAATAAAGCAATTTTTATTACCTGAGATGTTGGTCAAGTTGACCCTGAACAAATCATTTCAAGTTTTGGGCTGCTATGACAAGCAGTTTTAGAGATCAGAGGCAAAATTAAGAGCCAAAAAATTAAGACTGAATTTTTGAATACATTTTGTCACAGTAATAATCTATATTATACAATGTCATATATATTTTTTTGATTCTCAACTTATAGACACCAATCTGCAACTATTTTGTTCAGAAATCTAGTCTAAATCTTGAATGTGAGGTCTCCACATTCAAAAATAAGTAAAAAAAATAATTTGGCAATTTTTGATAACAACTTCATCACTTTCATCAAGATATTAAACTTCTGATAGTATATACACATCTAGTAATTACATATTTAAGAAGCCTTCCACAAAGATATCATCATATGCCATGTGACTCTCATGTATCTCATGTAATTACTGTGTTATGACAAAAAAGGAGGCAAAGACAAAAACACACAAAAACACACAACTTGTGTAGCTAGGGCTGAGTACAGTTTTAAGTTAGCTGGTGAACGGACAGGTGAAAAGTAGCCTATTTTACAGGAAGAAAATAAAGTGAAAAATGCATTTCTCTGCAATCACATAACTGCTAAGCTAATTATATTCAGTCCTATAATAATAAATCCCTTATTTTGGATGCAATGTATTTAGCTTGTTTTTGCAGCATGGTGCATGCATTAATGGCCTGGAGGGTGTTTGGGAGCAGAGGGGGATAAAAAGGTTCTGCTCTGTGCTCTCTGTGGGCTGCAGGCTGAATGGAGATAATTAAGACACTGGCGTTCCCCCCTCAAGTTCCTACACTAATGGCACTACATGAAATACCATATGGCTCCGCCGCCTTAGTCCAGCATGGATCATTGTGCTGTCACCCTGCAATAACAGGGCAAGGCATGCACCAACTCAGCAAACAGATGAGGAACATCGCTCTCTTCCACACACACACACATACACACATACACACACTGGCACACAGCCTTTACACTTGCCCAAAGCACTGCCTCTACACAAATGCACCCACTACTATGTGCCATAATCATATATGTATTACTGCTTGACGTCCAGCACGCAGCACATAAACCCACACAGAACACACAAACGCTTTGAGAATGGGCAAAGCTGATGGGCGACATCAGCTGAAACACAATGGAGCAGCTCCAGGCAAATGGTGTCAGAATGTGACTTATTGGCAGACACAGCCAAGTGACCCCTCTCTGTCTAATTTACTGTTCGTATGCTGTAGCCTGTAGCTCAGTCAGTATTAATAACAGCACAATTAAAGCCAGTGGGGATTTCAGCTCCTCTCTGACAATAGCATCAGTTAAAGTTGGAGAACATTAACGCTGCAAAATATTAATTAAAGCTTATTTAAGTGATTGATTTGAATGTTAATGTTCGATTAAACAAGAGTGCAGTACTTTAAAGTATCAGATGATTAGAGAGTGATTTACAGGGCCTTTAGTTGTAGCCCTTATATCCAGAGTCTGGGGTCATGCAATGAAATGCCATTGAATTTTTATTGTTTTATTGTGGCATGCTGGATTAAGCCCTCAGACTGTGGATTTATTACTCATTAATCAGTTATTAATCTACACACATATTCACCAGCAGATGCTGTATATTATATGGCAGATACTGGGTAGATAGGTATGCATGTTATGTAGCTTTGAAGTGGTTTAAAGGGCAATTCTAAATTTCTACATTCTTAAATGATCCAGTTCATTTGCAGTGTGGTCAGGCTTTTGGACCAATTACAGGAGGTCGATGCAATTTATTGTCACAAATCAAACAACAGAAGCTGATAAAGAACCAACTATTCTTGACACTTAAGGGATATGATTCGATGTCAGCATGTTGTCAGTTCAGCAAGTTGCCTTTCGAGCTGTTATGCTAAATTCTGCCTCCTTGTCAGAAGCTGACTCCCCTTTGGTGCACACGAGATTATGGAAAGTCACCGGTTCGAATCCCTGAACTGGCAGGACATGACTGAAGTGCCCTTGAGCAAGGCACTGAACTCCCCATCTGCTCCCTGGCTGCTGTGGATAGGGCTGCCCACCACTCCGGGCATGTGTGCTCACTGCCCCCTGTGTGAAGTCACTGGTATGTGTGTACCACTGTGTGAGGATGGGCTAAATGACTCATGTGTGCACAACACAGTGGGTTAAAAAAGTATAATTACTGATTACTTACTTGCTTATAAACAGAAAGAAAAGGAATACAAGGAAGTCAAATTGTGGCAAAGAGGCAGAATTCAACACAACACCTGGACTGATAAATCGTCAAAATGACAACATGCCAGTGTCTGATGCATCCCCCTCTATAAACCAATCAGTGTAAAGTACAGGGAGATACTGCTCAGGTAGGTGATGATGACTGGACATATCAAAGTTATTTAATGAGTTTGCTAAATCAAGGTTCCTAGAGTTACATTTTCACCCACATTATCATTAATGTGGTTCATTGGCTCATATATTTTAATATCAATAACAAATATAGCAAACTCCCTTTAACCACCTGTAAAGAAATCAGATTTTACATCAAAGCATTTTAAATAACCTCCTTTACATCTTTACATTATTTTAAGTATTGGGTAAAATAGTGAAATGTAAGGCCTTAAAATAAAATTACCTTGTGGGAACATTTTCTTGCATGCTGGGGAGAGTCCTGATATGCTAGAGCAGTGTTGCTCCTGGTCCTGGAGGCACCTCTACCCTGCATAATTTAAAGCGTTTCCCGCTCTCACTGTTAATCTGCTCATTAACAAGCCTTTCAGAGTTGGAGGGGTGTGTAAAAGCTACAATGTGCAGGGCAGTGTCTCCAGGACCAGAGTTGAGAAACACTGTACAAGTGCATCTTCAAAAATTCCTTCTTTACAAAATGTCATTCCAAAAGCTAAACCACCATGTCTTATTCTTATGACATGTAAAGTAAAATAATTCAAGCCTTTAAAGTATGACTTATAGGCAATGAAAATCAGAAATTCAGTTTCTGGATACTGTACATTATTACAATATCAGACAGTATGAACAATTAAACAAAAAGGCTTGAAACATGTCTGATCTAAGAGCGAGCTACCTTAGATATTACATTCAACCCTAACCCACCCCATCTGTTCCAAATAACTACTGTCTTCAGAAGGAATAAATTGGCTGAATGGGGTGTGTCTTTGTGATGGACTTGAAAGTTGAAGAAGGCTCTTCCAGAGCAAGTTGGTGACGGATCTAAATCATATCATTATATCAAAATGAAGGATATCATTGAAAAGAGAAGCTATTGTTTTGAAAGATTGTTTGTAACAGTTGCAGTAAATTAGTTCTCTGTCTTTTATGTGTGTTTGGTAACATTTACAGTACATTTCAGGTGTAAATGGGCTGTTTCTTAAGAGGTTCCAAGCTTTAAACACACAAGCGTGATCAGCATCTGACCAACAGATGAAACAATTTGACTTTTAGGAGACACAGGAGGGAAAAACTGAAGACTCAAAGCAGTTGCAAAGTAAATCAGAATTTGTTCGATTCGATGATGTAGATTAGGTAATAAAACAGTCCCTGGTGGGTTTTCACACCAGCAATTTCTGGTCCAGTTAAAGGAAACGTGCACAATTTAAGAGAATGATTGTTGATTTGATTGATGTGAATTCAACACCACCACAACCACACCCATCCCTTCAATGCTCCTTCAGAAGCTCCTAAATTCAGTAAGCGTGTTGCCAAAGTAATGACACTGGTTTCCAGACCAAAAGAAAGTTTTTGATGGTCAACACCCCCTTGACCTCTTGCTGGAATAGTCATGTTGAGATGCTTTGAGTATAAACCCCTGACTTTCCAGTGTGCAAACAGCTGGTATAGAGTGAGGAAAAATTCACTGAATTTTACAAAAAGTGTAATGAATTGAAATTGTAGTTTTTCTTTTGGTGCAGTTCATTTGGGCAGGTATGAAAAACGCTCCCAGGGGAGACCACCTTTAAAGGAGGTGGTCTCAGTCGTGTTCCTTTGAACTCTGGAGCAGTTTGTTTGGGGTGAGAACGTGATACAACCTCTTCAATTTCAACAGCTCCATCCACCAGACAGCAGGATGCTCAACTCTCTTCCTGCCCTAACCCTGCTCCTTCTTATGCTCCCTGCCCATGTGAATTCAGGATTCTGACACCCCACCCCATTCCCATCACCACCAGCCTTTGCACCACGTGGAACTTTATATAAGCACACGGTGCAGTACTGTCTATAACTGCCACCTTAAAGGGACCCTTATATTTTTATATTCAATTTTCTATAATTAATGTTTACTGTATATACTAGTGTCTATTTAATATTTATTACTGAACCATGGGTCCGAGAGAAATGCAATTTCAATTCTCTGTAGGTCTTATTGCAGCATATTGCAGCATTGACAATAAAGCTGCCTTTGACTTTGACTAGATTACTCCACCAGCTCTGCAGGTGTAGTTTAAGCTGGTAAATTGGTCAGATAATCACTACAGCTATGAATAAATCCCATCTCTGCCGCTGCTCCACGTTAAACTGCATACAAATCGGCACTGGTCCAGAACCCAGAACACCTTCTTCTTGTAGTTACTTTCTACTTCCCACTCCATACAAGTCTGACAAACAAGCTGAGAGAACATCACACGGTTTGTTGGTGCGCTTAGACGTTTCCTTGAGTGAAAACAAACCAAACCACCTGAGAAAATTGTTAAACTGATTCGAACCAAAGCCAATGAACTACAGGTGTGGAAAAGTCTACCAAACACTGAAGGTAGCTGATTTTAAATGGAATAGATGCTGAAATTTCAAAAGAACACACACACACACACAAACACACACACACACACACACACACACACACACACACACACACACACACACACACACACACACACACACACACACACACACACAGATAAAAACAGACAGATGAATAACATTATCAGTATCAAAAGACATCATCCAAGGTCCCACACAAAAGCTGTTGAATCTCTGCTCTTTCATACCAGGTGTGAGAAACGAATACCGTTTTCCCTTCACAATGAGTGACTGGAGCAAACATTTATTTTTCATTAAATTCTAAGATTGTCACATGAAATGTGAGCTCAGTCCTTCAAGCAGAGATTGACAAAGCAAATGTTTTACACGCATTCTCTTTGGAGCGACAAATATGTGCCTACACCCTCTTATCCCGGGGCTTCGCCGGAGCTTTATCTTAATGGTTGAATTGAGATTAAGGGAAAATGTTGGAACAAAAGCATGGAAAAGGGATGAATTATTCCATCAACAAACAGAGCAGATTTGAACATCAGGCATCTGGGCAGTGAGTAGAAAAGAGCAGAGAAAGAAGATCTGTCTGATTTAGAGCAGTTCTGTAGAACTGAAATATGCTTTTAATGGCAACAGGCTTCCTGTCTTTCTTTCTTTCCGGTAAAAATTGTCGGCAGGGGTACATAGACGTTCCAGCGCATTGTCTCATCTTTAATAAATGCCTTGAATGGGGTCAATTAAATCCCTGAGTGTAATTTCATGCATTCACAGGGGCTGAAAATTCCCCGCTTTAAGTTCTTGTCAAGGCGAAGCATTGAGGAGCCCCCCAATTTGCGGTAAATGGTTCTGTGCATGCCCACATTTCTCACATGTCCATTTCATTCCTCATTTACCGACAGATAATCAGAACGTCATTACTGTGTCCACACCAGGCAGCCGCAGTCATAATTGAGCAACATGAAAGGAGCCAGTGGTTGGATGAGTAATTCAAATAATGAGTGACAGAAAAGTAGGCTGAGAGAATGGGGAGGTGGTGATGGGGGGTAGTGATGGGAAAGATGTATGGTCTTGATCAGGTGGCCCTTACATAAACACAGGAAGTAGGGATAATGGAGTGCTGCAGCCCCCCACTGACAATGTCAACACCCCTTATCACAAAAGACCGTCGTTAATGAACTAAATGATCATGCATCCCTTTTTCAATTGAACGATTTGAACAATATGATGACAGGGACCCCCCCCCCCCTTCCTTTTGAATAAATGAAATGATCCCCATGATCTCAGGACAGCTCCATTTTTCATGGGACCCCCTTTTTGATTAACCAAAGTGATTGTGCCACTTCTTTGAACCAATGAAATGATTACAGGGACCACCCCGGGGCCACCCCTATAAGAATGGTACCCATCCACCTTTCAAAATGAGCGCACCACCCAAACCCCATAACAAAATATGTTTTCAGTGGCTGTGGACCTTCAACTCACTATTGCTGGCATCTGTGCCAATTAAACTGAGCCTCACCTGCTGGTTTAACTTTATACAGGTTAAAAAGCTGGTATGTGGTTTCTGACTCTGTAAAACAGAGACTTCTAGCGGACACTCTTATCCAGAGCACCTTACAAGGTTACTCATTTTACCGAGGTGGGACAGAGTAGTGTTAGGAGTCTTGCCCAAGGACTATTATTGGTGTAGGACAGCATAGTTGTCCAGACTGGGAATCAAACCCCAGTCTCCCATGGTGTGTGGGGGCTCTTGTTGCACCACCATTACTGGATTGTGTATCAGTGTCTGCATATTAAAGGCCTGCTCTACCTAGTGGTACACTGAGTCATTGCATCTGTTATGTAATCACTGTTAATTGGGCAGCGGCAGGTACAGACTGTTTAAACAACATCAAAGGTCAGGAGAACCCTGAAGGAATGTTCAGCCGGGCTTGGAAGAAACACCCACAGAAAAATCTAGATTGATTAATCAATAAATTCACATTACCTTGTAGGTTTTTATGCTTCGATCCATGTGTCTACTGTAATATTGTGGAATATCGTGTTATGTGTACAGCATTTTTGTACTCATGAAAGCATTCCCATAGAGTGACATGGAACTCAATTACACACCTGTTATTAAACCCATCTGTGTTACTTTATACCCAAGTGAAGCTCAGCTTTCTTAGTGCTAAACAGCCCATAACGCACAGCTTAACAGCTTACGACTCATTTAAAAGTGTAATGTGAGGTGTAGCAATACTTAGATTTCTTCCAGTGAGCTTAATAATTAAGTTTCATGCTGCTTACAATCGTAGGTAAATGCCTTCTTTCATCATCATCATCATCATCATCATCATCATCATCATCATCATCATCATCATCACCTCTTATTTTAAATACTAACTGGAATTTAATATATGTATGAATTTGACGATGTTAATGTTTTGACTAATATTTCATTTTTTATTTATTTATTTATTTATCTTGGCTTATAAGACCCCCAAACACTTTACATCTTAGAAATAAAAATGGAAGAAGCTCGATGTGTTATTTGTAAAGATTAGCCTGATAAAGATATTTTGAATAATAAGTACTTCAAAATGCTTGTCAGTGGTCCACATAAAACAAAATAAACAACCTGAATATCCTTTAGTATTTTATATTTATATTATATATGCATTAGTATCACCCCTGCTCAGGACTTTTATTTTGAAATTTGAACACTATGTGCAAAATAAGAGTCCCTCCCTTCTCATTTTCCTAAATGACCCAATATGTGGGTCAGTGACATCATTACCCCCTCTCTCTGATCAGTCAGAGACTGTGTGCAGGTTGAGCATGTACACGCGGACAGAGCATTTGGCTTTAAAACTGGGATTTAATTCAGTTGGAAACGAGGGAATTTTAGCTGTTTTCTGAGCTGAATTGCTTACTGATGTCATACAATGATGGATGGTTATATAAGGAAAGTCTTGTTGTTATGTGCATCATGTCTGTTGGTTACTCTGATCATGAGTTATGAAGCCTAGAAAACGGTATGTAACTGTGTGAGTATCAGGTGACTACATCCTCTTCGGTCTACATTTCTACACATACTAATGCTGTGTATTTACTCATATGATCATAATGCAATAAATACATAACAACATGTAATGTGTCGTATAAAAAAAATCAGAAAATAAATCAGAAATCTACATCATCACCTGTTTCACATGACCCCGACATCCAGCTGTGTGAGGAGCACAATTAGAAGCACTCCAATTTGATTATGCCTCAAGGACCCGATGATTCTTGATGCTCTTTAGCAGAGCTTTAAGTTTCCTGTTCATTAACACTCCACAGAGACTGGTATTGTTTTGGTCACGTGTCCTTTTGTAGTGGTTTATCATTGCACGACTTGTGGATGTGGTGCCAAACTGCTGACAGTTAACGATGCCACTTGACACTCACGCTATAAATGATGTCACCACTTGCTGGCTGCAACAGTTACAGTCAGTTCGTTTAGATGGCCATACTGATCGCAAACAATCATTCTCATGTTACGGAAAAGAAAGCTCTGGAAAGTCCTGCTGGGAGTGTTTGGGCTCATTAGAAATCCTTCCTCTTAACAAGTGCTGATGCTGTGATTTGTAGGATTTAAATGATGACACAAACTGTAATATATTATGAATATAATGTCAGTTAACCATAATATACTGTAATAATCTCAGAAATGTAAGTAACACATACAGAAAATAAATAGAGAGTGAGACGAAAGACACAGGACACCCTTTTAACGTAATGACAGGGAATAAAAGTGATAAACCTGAATACCCCAGTAAGTAATGAATGAGGGGGCCTATCTTTCAGGCTCTGTATATCGACATGTACTTGTCCACTGACTGTCATGGAGACACTGTGGTCAGTGTCAAGATCAATGGTTTGTTGTCACGTCAAGCAGCTGTTCTACCTTTTCTGTTCCAACAGCACGACGCTCAACCACACACTGCTGCCGTCTCAAGAGCTCATCTTGAAGACACAGATACTAAGCCGTGGTCAGTCACATCTCCAGACCTATACCTGATTGAAAATGCATGGATGCTATTGGACACTCTATCAACACTCCACCCCTACCACACCATCTGCAGAACTGAGTGAGAACATTCAAGCTGCAAGGGATGGATCATCACAGGACACCATTAGGAACCTCTACAACTCCACACCACAGTGAGAGGCACTATTTATGTATGTGCAGATCAATAAATATGACTCATATCAGTCTATATTTTTAATTTTGTCTGATCTTCCTTCCCACGAACACTGCAAACTCACATTTCCTTCCAGGAAGTATTCCTAGGGTCCCATTTCCCATGGGTCCACCACTTATGGGGAGAGTAGAAATGGAAGTCCGGAGCTGTATGGATCGGTTAGGGAATGTGATGAGTATATTTCAGGTCATTTGTTTAAACGCTGATACTGTTTCAAATGTACTTTACTCAAAATAAATATTCTAATAACGTGAGATTATCATGAGCTATAAACCATAGTGATCAACAGTAAAACGGGGCTTATCATTTCACTTTACATGTAATGAATATAAAATATGACATTATGCACCCTGTATCACTTTCTTTGTATTTATTGATCCAAATAATAATGGAAAGAGCCATTCACTCTTTTCCTGTGATTGTCACCTTTTAACTACACATACCTTCGAGGTTATGTTTGCATTGTTTGCTCCTTGAAAAACAACCATACCTGTATAGGGCTCTTCTCATTTATGCTAATAAAAAGTGGGTGTGGTGTCAAGCCTGATTGTACTGGATCAAGAATGAACATAAGAAACATATCCATTACCTGTCAGGTAGCTAGAATGATGAAGGCCAAAATTAAACACGATATACATGCCTTTTCTACGTATACTTTATATAGATCGGTGATATATCCAGCTCCTCCTCCAACAGCATCCCAAAGCCAGCCTGACCCTCAGTCAGCGGAGAGCCCAGCGAACAGTTCAGCCTGCATGCTCAGGGTAGAGGGAGTGCTCCAGTGCATGTGTGATGTTATTTATGGTAGAGGTTTGTCCATTTGGCTGTGCCACGGTCTTCCTGCATGGCTGTGAGGAGCGGTGCCAGGGCCCGAAATGCCAGAGCCACATTTCCATCTCATTCATCACCAACGGACAGATAATCCGAAAGTCATTACTGTAGGCTGACACCAGCGCTCACTCTGGGAAGACAGAGTAATTGAGCAGTGCAGGAGAGAGAGAGAGAGAGAGAGAGAGAGAGAGAGAGAGAGAGAGAGAGAGGCAAAGGCACAAGTCAAGGACCACGAATAATGAATGCCAGACATTGACTGCAGTGCAGCTGCAGAAACAGAAAAAAAATGGGACAAAAAGAGGGACAGAAAGAAAGAAAGAAAGAAAGAAAGAAAGAAAGAAAGAAAGAAAGAAAGAAAGAAAGAAAGAAAGAAAGAAAGAAAAAAGAAAGAAAGAAAGAAAGAAGAAAGAAAGAAAGAAAAATTGGGACAAAGAGAGAAAATAGTAAAAAGAAAGAAAAGAAAAGAAAGAAAAGAAAAGAAGAAAAGAAAAAGAAAGAAAAGAAAAGAAAGAAAGAAAGAAAGAAAAGAAAGAAAGAAAGAAAGAAGGCAGTAAAGAAAGAAAGAAAAGAAAAGAAAAGAAAGAAGAAAGAAAGAAAGAAAAGAAAGAAAGAAAGAAAGAAAGAAAGAGAAAGAAAGAAAGAAAGAAAAGAAAGAAAAGTGGGACAAAGAGGGCGAAATAGTAAAGAGAGAGAAAGAAAGAAAGAAAGAAAGAAAGAAAGAAAGAAAGAAAGAAAGAAAGAAAGAAAGAAAGAAAGAAAGAAAGAAAATTGGGACAAAGAGAGAGCGAGAAATAGTAAAAGAAAGAAAAGAAAAGAAAGAAAGAAAGAAGAAAGAAAGAAAGAAGAAAGAAAGAAGAAAGAAAGAAAATTGGGACAAAGAGGGAGAAAAAAGTGAAGAAAGAAAGAAAAGAAAGAAAGAAAGAAGAGAGAAGAAAGAAGAAAGAAGAAAGAAAGAAAGAAAGAAAGAAAGAAAATTGGGACAAGGGAGAGAAAAAGTGAAGAAGAAAGAAAGAAAGAAAGAAAGAAAGAAAGAAAGAAAGAAAGGGGGTGGGACAAAAAGGAGAGAAAGTGAAATAGTGAACAAATTAAACATTTATGGAAAGCCAGAACAGCGTTCCATAAAAAGAAGGTTTTGTAAAGGCATCAGAGTACAATGGATTTGGGATATTTCTTGTCTAGTTCTTTTCAAGGCTTTAGATGAGGTGCATTTGTTCTCTCTCTCTATCTCTCTCTTTTTCTCTCTCTCTCTCTTTCTATCTCTCTCTCTCTCTCTCACACACATACCTTTGTGTTGACTGCTGGCATTCTGTCGATTCTGTGACTGAGGCCTTTTTCTTTTCTGTGTTCTGTGTTGCTGTTTCATCAAGCTCTGCACTATCTGTCCATCTCCAATCAGGCCGAAACAGTGTTGCCACAGTCAGGAGGATAAGCAGTGAGCAAGTGGCGAGAGAGAGAGAGAGAGAGAGAGCACAGCAGTGCAGACACCTAACCACCTTTGTTCTTCTTCAAGAAAGAAACAAAATCCCGCGAAATCCACCCAGTGTGGTCAGCGGTGGGTGGAGTAGCCTTAAACCACATCCCTCAATCCGCTGACTGAGTATGGATGTAAAGTATCTACTAAAAGCAGCCTGAGTAGGAGTAACGAAAGTAGCTACCAAAAACAACTCGAGTAGGAGTCAAAAATGTCAGCCAGTTCCTTTTAGAACTGCAGAACTGTAGTACTGTCAGCTAAGCTCCTGCCAGAGAACATGGTCGAAATGGTTCCATTTCATTTTTTCCCTTCTTTGGTTTTAGAGAATGCAAATCAAGTATGCTTTACTAGAGCAATGAGTCTGACAGATACGGCGTTCAAAGCCATATGAAGTCTGGACTAGATATTATCTGAAGAGGCTCATGCAGCCAGAGCTTCTCAAGGAGTGATTTAGGCAAAAATTAGCACCATGTAGTGCATTGCAGGAATCCCCGGTGGCCCAGTCTGAGTGCAAACACCACCAGGGAGCAGAAAGCAACAGAAAACAGCGCTCTTCGCACATGAGAGAAGCAAAGGCAACAAGTGAAATAGCGCAACCTATATGCAACCTCATTCGATCTAGAACCCCCCCATAAAACTGATATAAAATTTCAACTGATCTTGGAGGTAAAATATGTTTATTTTTTCCCAGCAAATTCAGCTGATTATATATCAGCACTGCTGTGCCATCTCTATTTAATAGTATCAGATCTGAAATTGAGAACGTGTTAGAAAATAAACAATGTCCTAAATCACATTGACATGTGAGAAAAGAAATGAAGACATTTCTGTCCCTAGCTGGCACTGTGAAAGCTGGTGCAGTGGGGTGGCTTAATGTCTTATATCGGTATTTATCTTGAAATATTTATTAATTCATTCATTTAACGATTTTTTTTCTTTTTCTTTGAAGGATCCCCTCCGGCATGAAACGCTCCCACCTGCTCTCGCACCTTATCAGACAGAAGCGGTGCGATGCTGCCAGTCTGTCCGTCTGTCCCTCTCTCTCCTCAGAATCTGAGACAGGAACAAACAAAGCCCACTCAATCCCACTCAGCACAACACCTGTTCTCACAGCACTTACACTCACACGCTCTCGCAGCGCTTTCAACTGCCTCTAGACACGTGCATCCTGCTGAAAAACAATGTGTTCTTTTGATTAAAAAAGAGCTCTTTTGAAAAGCCTGTTGAAAGAGAAAATTGAACTGTATCTAATTACTCCGGTGCTTCACTTCATGTGTAATACAATATTATTCCATATTACAGAGCATTAGCCCCTGAGTGTGGAACATTTCACTGCTGTCTTTTCAAAGCCTTTAAACACACTTTATTGCTCTGTTTATTTACTGATTTTTTGATATCTTCTAATGAACCAAGAGAAATGATCTAAACATACTTGGGCTGACATCTTCTTAACAATAACATGCATTACTGTATACAGTATAATAAAACTATATAATATATATATATATATATATATATATATATGCTATATATATATATATATATATATATATGAATACAGGGGTTGAACAATGAAACTGAAACACCTGTCATTTTATTGTGGGAGGTTTCATGGCTAAATTGGGGCAGCCTGGTGGTCAATCTTCGTGCTGCACCAGTAAGAGCAGAGTGTGACTTCAATTGAGTAAGAGCACAGTTTTGCTCAAAATATTGCAATGCACACAACATTATGGGGGACAAACCAGAGTTCAAAAGAGGACAAATTGTTGGAGCACGTCTTGCTGGAGCATCTGTGACCAAGACAGCGAGTCTTTTTGATGTATCAAGAGCCACGGTATCCAGGGTAACGTCAGCACCACAAGAAAAAGGACCAACCACATCCAGCAAGGATTAACTGTGGACACAGAGGACGCTGTCTGAAGGGATGTTAGGATGCTATGCCTGGATTGTATCAAAATGTCATTCCCAAGGCAATTGGCTGTTTAGGCTGCAAAGGGGCCTAGAACACCGTAGTAATAAATTATTGTGACCTAAGAGCAGTGTTTCCAGTTTCATTGTCAACCACCTTTATGTATATACTATAATAATATACTGGTATGCATGACTGTCTCTTTGTGAATAAAACTACATCAGACTATGATAACACCCCACAAATCTGGCCTGGGGTTCTAAAGGTCAATGGTTCCTTATACTCACAGATCTTTAAAGAACCTAAAAATGGTTCTTCATGAAAAAGTGTTTCTTCTATGGCATCGCTCAAAGAATCCTTTCAACCAAATCCTCATTATTATTTGAAGATACTGTCAAGGATATGGATGGAAAGAAAGCGTTTATTTGTCTTTACAAATGTCACAAAGAAAAATAGGGTCCGTCTCCATCGGGTTGCCCAGAGCTGTGTGCCATCATCAAATTCCTAAAACTCTCCACTCCCGAACAGTGCGCTACATGCATAAGTTTCCATGGTGATGCAGCCTGTTAAAATGTGATCCACCATAATGAGACAGAAAATCCAGGATCAGGTTGAACTAAGCAAGAAATTCAGCGTTATGTGACAGGTCTTAGAGCAGGGGTCTCAAACCGAATCCTCAGTGAGCTGGTGTGGCTGCAGGTTTCATCCTAAACAACAAGCAGCGACACCTGATTTCACTCGTTTAATCCTTTTGCCAAAAAACTGATCACATGTACTTCTGTTTGACTGGAACGAAAACTTGCTCTCACACCAGCTCTGGGTTTCAGACCCTGCCTGTCTTTTTAAATCTGTAATCATTTTTCTTCGGTTAAAAACAATTGATCTAACTAACAAAAAGGCCATTTCACGACTCATATGATGTCTATTAAATATAATTAGAATTTTATTACATGAACCTACACCTCAACCTAACCCCCAACTTAAACTTCTGCACCAAAACCTAAATCTACCATAACATAACATAACCTAAATGTAACGTAAATCTAAACCTAATATTAACGTAACCATCACCTAAAATTAACCTGACCTATACCCTGACCCTAACCTTAATCATAACCGAAACTGAACGTAACCCTTATCATAATCTTAATCTTAACCATAACCTACACTTAATCAAACTCTAAACTTAACCATAACCTAAACTTACCTTTATCCATACCATAAACTCTAACTCTATAACCTAAACTTAACCTAACTCTAACATCATCCATAATTAAACTGAACCTAATTCTAACATCATCCATAACCTAAACATAACCTAACTCTAACATCATCCATAACCTAAACATAACCTAACTCTAACCTCATCCATAATTAAACTTAACCTAACTCAAACCTCATCCATAACTTAAATTTAACCTATCTCTAACCTTATCCATAACTTCAACTTAACCTAACTCTAACCTCATCCATAACTTAACCTATCTCTAACCTTATCCATAACTTAAACATAACCTAACTCTAACATCATCCATAATTAAACTGAACCTAACTCTAACCTCATCCATAACTCAACCTAACTCTAACCTTATCCATAACTTCAACTTATCCTAACTCTAACATCATCCATAATTAAACTAGACCTAACTCTAACCTCATCCATAGCAACTGCTCTAACCTTATCCATAACTTAAACATAACCTAACTCTAACATCATCCATAATTAAACTGAACCTAACTCTAACCTCATCCATAACTTAAACTTAAACTATCTAACATCCATAACCAACTTAACTAAGCTTATTCTAACCCCTGTCCTAAAATTAACCTTAACAGCTGATGGATGGGAGGTCCTGTAGAACTTCACATCCTACACTGATGTCTATGTTTAGCTACATTAGGTTTAGGTTGATTAGGTTGATTTTAGCCTCAGTTTTCACAGTGATTACATTCAGAAATTTGGTAACTTTCGGTTAATCATAAGTTGTTAAGGTTAGAGTGAGGTTCTAGAGATAACTACATTTGTTGAATTGTAATAAGCTTTGTTCTATTTCTCATTTCATTTCTGCATGTCTGGGTTGCATGTATGCATAAAGGAACCTAAAATTAGTACACGTTGTATGATTTCTGAAATGGTTTACCAACCTCTCTCTTTTTTCTATCTCCCCCACTGTGCACAAACACACACACACACACACACACACACACACACACACACACACACACACACACACACACACACACACACACACACATACCCTCACTCACCTGTTTCAAGTAGTTTCAGGTTGTTTATGGAGTTTCTATAGTGGCATCAGCCATGCACTATCCTCCCCTGCACCCAATTACAGAGCAGCACCATTGGCAGGTGGCTGTGATCGAAAGAGCCACATCTGGTGTCTGTGTGGCAGGCCTGTGGAGTGCTGCGATCTGAGTGTGTTGTATGAGTGAAGAGTGTGTGTGTGGAAAATGCTGTGTTTATTGTCAGATAGTGAGATGGAAAAGAAGATGGAGAGAAAAGAGATTAACTGGGTTGATGTCCTATTGATGTGCTATGTCAGGTAACAAAACACACACCCACCCACACACACACACACACACACACAATCACACACTCAGCACACACACACAAAATGCATTCCATCTCCATTCACCCCAGTGACCTAAGAGTGGCCGTATGAATCACCTGAAAGCAGCTCAATATCCTTTCTGTTAAAACGAGCTCCCGCAGTGGACACATCCTGCACACCACGGCCACACCGTATATATAACTGCATCATTTCCAGCTAAGCCACTTCACTCTGTCCTACACAAACGGCAAACTTGGGTGTCTTTGTCTACTTTGTAAAGCATAGGTTGTGTGTATTTGGCAATACATATTTCTCAAAAACAAAACATAATTTAAGGTTGATTCAATCATGACCATGACATTGATTCAACATTGGATAAATGGTGAAATGCTGGCTGGAACAATAGGCTTCATTCAGCAATATCTTCTGTGTTTTAAATATGTTTGTGTTTTTAAAGCACAGGTTGTGGATTTCACTTTGATTACACCATAATCCAACATTAAATAAATTATTATTATACAAAAATTATAATCATTAATGAAATATAATCATATTTATACAAATTGTAGAGTTTTTTTTTACACACTATTGTCCAATCAGGAGTTTGCATAACACGTTACAATGAGTAGTTAGTTTACAGTACTTACAAACACGACAGTTGGTTTAATGATGTCTTAACTAATTAATAATCAACACAATTTCAGACATTATTAAGCATTACTGAATATTTGAGTTATAAAATATGTAAATAATAAGGGCACATTGTACTCTCTACCTATAACTAACAATAGAAATGTGTTGGGACACCTGCTCATTCACTGTTTCCTCTAAATATCAAAGTAACTGGCTGCACGTTGATGTTCATAATAAACTGAACAAACCCCAAATGAAACTCTGCTGAATATCAAAACCATCATGAAAATTGTGTATAATAAAAATAATATAATAAATGAGGGCAAATATACCAACTTTCAATATACTGACTTATCAGTTCTGACCCAAAGGTATGGAGATGGTGCTTCATGACTCCAGAGAACACAGTTCCACTGCTCCACAGCCCACTGCTGTAGGCAGTGCACCCTTGTAGCAGATGCATGACATTGTTCATGGTGACCAAATATCATGGATGGGCAGTGGGGGTCAGAGTCTATCAGAGTTTGCTGATTTCCCTTCTCTTACAAACATTCTAAAAGTGGCATCTATGTGTAGTTAAAGATGAAAAGCACAATGTGCAGAACGCTGGCCTTGCAGGAGCAGAACTGCTTGTCCCTGCATCAGCGTCCCATTCTATTAGCAATGCTTTTCAATGGAGCATTTATAGTGAGGTGCACTTTTGAGCATGCAGTCTGCCTACCCAAGACTGTGTGTGCTTTGTTTTTTTACTTTCGCCTGTTCTGGAGTTAGATGGAGATGGATGGAGAGCTGGAAGGAAAGAGTTCAGTGGATTGATGCAAGAGTGCTTTAATGGTGGCCCAAGCACTCAACATCAGTCTGATTTCATTAGTCACCACTTAGGCCAACAACAAACAACCACTGGCTGCTGACTCTAATGTCTCTCTCTCTCTCTCTCTCTCTCTCTCTCTCTCTCTCTCTCTCTCTCTCGCTCTCTCTCTCTCTCTCTCTCTCTCTCTCTCTGTCCTTCACATGATGGTTTAAGCATGGCACAGTCCAGCTCTAATGCTCTAATGCCCATTGCCATCTCTCTCCCCATCTCACAATGCTAATGCAATGTCCACATACACTCATCTATCATCTATATTCTCTTCTCTCCTTCATTTCCCTCCCTCAATCTGAAGGGTTTCTGCTCGCTGGGTGTGTATAGGTGTGTGTGTGTGTGTGTGTGTGTGTGTGTGTGTGTGTGTGTATGGGCGTGCCCATGTGTGCTAATTGATAAGATGGACGTCTGTCATAGACAGTTCTTCATTCCTCCTGGTGCCATTATATAGTCATTTCCTGGTTTAATGTGCATAGAGAGTCTTCATTATTTATGACAGATGAACTCATCTCTTCCCCTCCTAGCATTCTTATTCTTGCAGAACTAACCTAGAGCCACTAACACAGGACCTGTGCACTCAGCATTTAGCAGCTTGGACTGCTGCATGTGCAGTGGCCAGTTTGTTACCTGAACAGTGCTAATGGTACATTAGCCTGTAAGTGTCACGCTGGAATCGAGCACCAGAGTGTGTGTTCAGAAGAGGTAGGACCACTGGTTGTAGGATCTCGTTAACATAACGTTGGGCTGACAAAGTGTCTGCAATGAAGACCAAGGTGATCTCGAATCGTACAAAATTGCACTCACACCTTGACGCAGACATTCTGGATGTGAGACGCGTGACAACAAACTGCTGATCTAGGTGCTGACCAACAAGAAATCAACAATTGCTGATTTCTTCTGGGTGCAACTAATTTTTTGTTGAAAAGCATCAAAAGCTTTTTTGAATTAATGGACAGAATACAAAATTCCTGCATAGAAATGTAGCCCACAGCCTACATAAAATGTGGAAAAAGTGAATAATTCTGACAGCTTTTTGGAAAACAAATTAACACAAATATCATAACTGGAAATCACTGTCATGTGACATCTAGTCAGAGGCCTAAATGTAGATGACCAGCCTCTCTCGTTTTTCAAACCCATTCCAAACCCACATTGAGCAGCTTGTGGAGTTGCTACATAAGGCTGAAAATATATGAAAGTGTTTTGGAAATCATTGCAATGTTTTTTCTTGAATCAAACTTAAAAAGGTGATATACCGTCATTGTTAATGCATACCAGCTTGCACCTCCATTGACCTGCATTTATTTCTCTTTATCGCCTCACTTTTTGAGCATTTGGAACTTTTACGGGATCCCTGAAGCTAAAATATAATCATAGCAAGCATAAAGAGCATAAAATCCCTTATTTCCTGCTTGTATCCGAGCTTTCCTTCATTAGCTAAACACACAGGAGGGATTTGGATGTCCTGGATATGCCCTCCAGAGGCTACGCAGAGTTTCTGAGTGATGGCTTGCGAGAACCACATCTGCAATATGTATCAATGGTTTCACATATACAGAACGCTTGGCTTCTGATTACCCTCATGAATTCATTTCATGAGTCTTAAGCTTTATCCAGCCTTCTTTTCACATTACTCCAGGTGGAAAGGAGGACGGTATGTTTCAGGTGACAGCTTGTGGCAACAATTGTGAAGAGATATGATCCCAGACATCAGCCATTGTTCTACATGAAAAATACTTCCTCACTGCTCATCCTCATAGAACATATGCAGCCTGACACATCAATGACGTCCTCAAGTAAGCGATTTCCTCATGGCTGTGGGCACATCTTGGTTAATCTTGTATTACTCGCAGTACAAAAGAGTCTTTACACTCAAAATGAACCGTGAATCATTACTCTTTTGTCCATTAAATGCATATAAAATGAGACAATTTCCTTCCTCGTGCATTCAACTGCATACTGCAGTGTGTGCTTATAGACCATACGCTGCAAATATGTCCACATACGTGTTTATAGCCCACTCCTAATTAATTCTGAGCGGGCTGAGGGAGCAATAGCACACACATGACCTCTTTTGGCATTGTGCTGCATTACAGGGCTGCACTCTATCAGTCACTGTCTACTCACGTAGGCATGTTTCCATAAACCCAGAATACAGCAGATGCCAGAACAGAGCAATGCCCTGCATCCATCATTCAGTCTACCCTTAATCTGACCCAGTAAAAGAGAAAGATGTTGTGGATTGTATTTGCATGGACAGGGCAAAGTCAGGGAGCAGTCTCAGTGCTGGACTGAATTTAACCACAATTCATGATTTTTCTGGAGACTGGAAAATGGCAGTGAAAGTAACAGGAGTGTTTCAGTGGGTGCACAGCAATCTGTGCCAAACAAAACCCAGCATCCTTCTTTGTCCTCTTTGTTCCTCAGCCCACCGACGACATTAACTGGCTGGGGCAGAGGACTCCAAAACACAATCTACACAGAAAAGCTTTTGCCACACTGCACACCTGCCTCACAGCCAGATGAACATACCTGGAAAGGTCCAAAATGTGCCTTGAGGCAGTGTGTGTTTGTTGAATGCTGCTACATAGTGCTGCCATAAAAACACCATAAACATGTCATGGCAGTAGTCAGTGTGTTACCATTAATAAAATAGTGTCTTGTGTGGGTGCTACATTTCATCTTTGAGAAATTGTTCATCAGAATGTTTGAGTTATTTGTAATTATTAAATTGACAAGGATATTTATAATAATAAGTTTTTCTAAATATGTAGTCAGTGATTCAAATAAATATAAACCAAATGTCCCATTTATTTTGTACTATGTATGTATTGGTCTTATTCTTTCCCAGGACTTTTATTCTGAATTTGAACACTGTTTATGTAAGAAAAGACAGCTATTTTTAATTTTCATTTCATTTTATAATACAATATCTTTGTCAGTGATATCGTAGCCGCACCCCTGTCACTGATCAGTCAGAGTCTGTATGCAGAGTTGAGCCTCAGCCGCCTCTCTACAGTCAGTCCAGGTCTGTGTGCAGAGTTAAGCCTCAGCCCGCCCCTTCTCTCCTGATCAGTCAGAGTCTGTATGCAGGTTGAGCATCAGCCCCGCCCCCTCTCTCTGATCAGTCAGAGTCTGTATGCAGTTTGAGCCTCAGCCCCACCCCCTCTCTCTGATCAGTCAGAGTCTGTGTGCAGGTTGAGCATCAGCCCCGCCCCCTCTCTGATCAGTCAGAGTCTGTGTGCAGGTTGAGCCTCAGCCCACGCCCCTCTCTCTGATCAGTCAGAGTCTGCCAGCGCAGTTTGAGCCTCAGCCCCACCCCCTCTCTCTGATCAGTCAGAGTCTGTGTGCAGGTTGAGCATCAGCCCCGCCCCCTCTCTCTGATCAGTCAGAGTCTGTGTGCAGGTTGAGCATCAGCCCCAACTAGAAAAAATGCAACCAGTTCCAGATAAAATTTGGTGAGTGATCTGCAGTTCACGTGCATCCAGAACTGTTCCTATTTAGTGTGAAAAATGTGTGATGATGTCGCCAAATAATCTACTACATGATTCAATTATGGACTAAGTCGATCAGTTGTTGCACCCATAATGAGCTTTTAGGTCATGATCAAATGTAAAACTATATTTCACATTCATATGTAATGAATATAGAATATAAATGCAATTAAACAGGTAAACAGGTTTTACCACTTTCATGCAGAAGAATCATGTAGGAGTCAAATTATTGTGCTCATAATTCAGTTTACTAATGCAGTAGCAAAACACACACAGTGAACACAAGGCCCTCTATTAACTGCACAGGGATCGGAAAGAAACCCACAGTGATAAAAGGGTAGTGATGCCAATAACAATAAAATATCCTTTAGCATTGTAAGTCTAATGTGGCACAAAAATGGAAATGAAATTAACCGTAATACAGAGTGCGAGAGCATGTTGTTGCCAATTGAAGGCCGATTTTGTGCTGTGCTCTGGCTGCTCTGGCTGCTCTGTCTGCTGTCATTATTAGGCTGTGTTCAGATGGTGGAGCGAGTTCTGCAAAAGCATGTCTGAACAGCGAGCAATCCATCTGTGACAAGTTCTGCAGAGAGGAGAAGAAGCCGAGTTCTTAAAGGGTGGTGTTTTAGGTGGCAAAGCTTGACACCACATCACTTAAATGTCTAGACTCGCACTTACTGCACGGCTTTCTGGAGAAGGAACTTTCAGTGAAAGCCTAACGAAGGACTGTATTAACATTTAGAACATTAACATTCACCTTTGAGCGGAATATTGTTTTCAATCCCAATTTGAATGAACTTTTCAACAAAACATCAAGAGTTTTAGTTGAACATATTTATTTTATTTACTTTTTTTACTACTAACGATCCAAGCAGTGAAAAAGGATGCCAAGAAGGACACAAGACACGCAGAAGTGACTGCTTATGTGATGTTTCCATAACTGGATCGAGGCCAAAGAAATAAACTGAAGTTTAGAGTGAAACAACAGAGACACATTATACTGCAAATTCATTTTAATTAACCTTTAGAACCAGGCCAATTTGGTAGGATGTTTTTGTAGTTTGACGCACTTTAATTAACAAAAAAAATTAAAAGAAGTCATTTAGGCCTATATTTTGTTATTGTTATTGTATAAGGACTAAAATATATATATCCAGAATTCTGTTGATCATCAAAGGGTGTTTTGAATACAGAAAATGCAATAATTGTAATGAGTTATTTGTCAGGATTACTCGACATTGGTCCAAATAAAATAAATAAATAAATAAAAATGTCCTTTATTAGTTTTGTTATTTATATATGCATCACTTTTATCTCTGCTCAGGACCTTCTGAAATTTGAACACTGTGTGAGCAAAGAAGGAGAGCAAACAGCCCCTCCCTTCTCATTTCCCTCTATAACTCAATATCTGGGTCAGGGATGTCATTGGCCCCGCCCCTCTCACTGATCAGTCTTGTGGTCAAAGCAGTAAACATGTACTGGAAGCTCCTTTGGCATTTAAACTGGGATTTAAGGGACTTTTACACACTCGTGAGTTTACACCTGGACTCAAAAGTCAGAGTATATTTATGTCAAAATAGCTGCCAGTCATGTAGTAAATAATGTATAGAATATGTAATGAATTAATATACACATGTAAGAGCTGTTTTTATGGCCCTGGATGATAAATATACACTTTTTTTCTTACTGAATTCTTCTGTTTCCTTGGCAGTTCTGTTATGACAGGAAGAGAGAGGGCATATTGACCCTGTCTCTGCTCGCTGATCTTTCCTTCATTTAATGTTACACTGGGATTGTCTTTACTTGTCCTTCGGGGTCTTCAGAATGAACATAAATCCACCCTAACAATTACAAGCTTTCACCATTTACAATTTGCCATCCTGCTCGAAGGATGTTAAAACCCATTCTGTGTTAATAACAGGAGAACATTTTTCTACACACTTTTCTCATGACCACAACCTCCAAGACCAAAGAAAACAAGCTGATTTGTCTGGATTCAAAAGAAATAAAAAATATTTTCTCATCGTCCCAAATCAGTTGTTTTATTAGGATAAGATACAATGAGCTGAGATATGATATCCTTTACTGATCCTCCAAAAGGAAAATTCTCTCTTTCTCAAAAAAGCTGTAACAAAAAAAGCTTTAGATCACAAACAAAAGTTATCATGAAAAAAACAGCTTTTGATATCTTGAGAAATCTTTTTCTTTTTTGATCCAGACAAACCAGCTGTTTTATTTTATTATCAGATCTTTTTACATCAACAGTACCTGTATTTCTAAGATTATTTAAAAACTATTTTCAATTATTATTATTATAATCAAATCAAATAATATATATATATATATATATATATATATATATATATATATATATATATATATATATATATATATATATATATATAGTTTTAAAATATATTGTGTGTGTGTGTGTGTGTGTGTGTATTATTATTATTATTATTATTATTATTATTATTATTATTATTGGAGCTAGAAATTCAGAACATTTTGTTGTGTAGGTTATGTTTGTAAAAATACTGGAACAGCAGTCTAAAGTCTATTAAGAGTAAAGAGCAATTCAATGGTTGCTCTGTTATATTGTCTGTTAAAATGGTTTGATTTTCTGTCTGAAATGCATTAAATCATGCTTATGAACAAAATTCAAGCATGTTTAGTTCACTTTGTACGTTTTCTGAAATAACATTTGAGTCACACATACAAATTCTTCTTGAGACCTATTGGCAATATTCAGTATGGCTGTAAGAACTGTGAAGAAAAATTCACATTTAGATTTTTAGGTGTTTTGTTTTTACATTTCTTGTATTTCTTGTATTTTTTCATAATATTGCACAATCAGAAATGCATCATTACAGAAATCACACAGCCCTAGTGTAGCATTATTTCCCACATCGCAGTGCACAGTACCACATACCTGCATGCTTCACATGCATCTATAACTCTTACTTCAACCCGCCCGCTGCTCTCCAAAGCAGTGTATAAATGTCTATATAAACAAGCCTACTCCACAGCCCACATGTGTGTACAGATGCAGCTCCCCAGCTGTAAAGAACATCCACTATCTGAGCAGTTTAAATTGACCATACCTCTCTTAATTGCTTAGTTCCTTTGTTATCTTCAGCCAAATGTGGTTAGAGTCTCTTTTACAAGCTAACAACACCAAGCTGCCATATGGTCCTGTATTCTAGCAAACAAAAAAATAAATGAAGCTCTTAAAGGACAATAACATGCAGTCCTCCAGGTAGTTAGGATTTAGAACATGAAATAAAAAAGAGGCCTCATGTAGCTTCCTGCAAATACAAGACTGTGCTCCAAGGCACAAAGAAAAATGGCCATTAGTTCTGCTGCTATTTGTTAAAACCCACCTTTGTGGGACTGAATATCAGGCTTTGTTTACACTCACACACCACTGTATTAGAGACGCTTACCTGGTAAAATGAGCGGTTTGGTAGGACAGCCCATCTGTTGCTACATCTGTCATCAGTGATTGTATCTGACCACAGAATGGCAAGTATACAGTACGTGCTGTCCATTCGAGTTCGAGGAAAAGCGTGCAGAAAGGTTTACGGCCAAGGTGGGGCAAACCAATCACAGCCATGACCTCCCACTGTCATCTCAGGTTCGCTTTTACATTTGCATAGTGCTTTAAATAAAATCTCCCATTTATTATAGTGTGTTAGAACTTGCATGTCTATTAATTCCATGCCCTTTAAGAAAATTAGTCCATGGGGTGATTAAATATGCAGTACTGTGGCGAATAGCATGCATATTTTTATATATCTAGTCCGTGTCTGAACAATCTGTTAGAACTAAGCCATACGTTTGGGCTATAAATGTCAAAACCTGATCCAACAAACTATTATTGTAACATATTCAAGTAACAGTCTGTTAAAAATGAGCTTAACCACCTTCTTATAATTGGTTAATGATAGTTAATAATGATATAATAGCTACTTATGCGTGACCTAATAATAAATCCTCTGCTTAAAGACATTCATATATAAACAGGTGTGTGTGTGTGTGTGTGTGTGTGTGTGTGTGTGTGTAGATGCAGAAATTTACAAAATGTGATTTATGCAATTTATTTGACTAAACTAGATTAAATCAAAAGTGCTCTGTAATCAGTCTGTCTTTAATTGTTTGCAGCATGTGTGTGTGTGTGTGTGTGTGTGTGTGTGTGTGTGTGTGTGTGTAGAGAGAGACAGAGAGAGAGAGAGAGAGAGATCAAGTTTAGAGATTATAACACACACACACACACACACACACACACATATATGCTGTGAGAGGCAAATGACCACTCCTACGGCAGCAGGTAATAACTCACCTGCCCATAACACACCTGCGCATTCTTCATTTTTGATAGAGTTTCCTGTGCTTGGTCAGGCTCCCTACTCTCCTGACATGGCTCCGTATGACTTCCGGCTTTTCCCTAATCTGAAAATACCCCTGAAAGGGAGCAGATGCCGGTCTAGAGAGGACATCATGCAGAATGCGATGAACAAGCAATGCTCCAGCACTGCTTTCAACAGTGGCAAAAACCCCCGGGAGACGTGTGTGCCTGTCAGAGTCTGTGATGTAGCATCACACCTTTTTTCCCCTCTTCAAATCAATGCATGATTTCACAGTCAGATCTTAATTATCTGGGATAGTCTGATGTATCAGGGCTCAGGGCTGGACAACAGGGGCCAGAGTCCAGCAGAGTTTGCCAATGTCCCTGCTCTAACGGACCTACAAAACATGTCAATTGACATGTGAGTGTGCAAAAGCACAAAACTGTGATGCACTACTGGTCTAACTGAAGTCCTAATCAGAAGAGCTCACATGGAGAATGTCTGTACTTAATAAAAACAATCACGATGATAATTAAATTAAGCAAAACGACAGATGTATTTTTCACTCTGAAATGATTTTAGAAATCCCTGATGGCTCCCTATTAGTTATTCACCACACCACGTCTACAAATCTAGCTTTTATAAAAATAAAAAAGGAATCAGAGGCTTTTTGATGCACAGTAGTGTTCAGTGTTTTGTGTGTGCAAAAACGCGTAGTGTCCTCAGTGCACATGTGTTTTGAGGTAAAAGTAAAAAAAGTGGTTTAAGGCGGCCTTCTGGGGAGAGAAATCAAACGTAGCCTTCTGAAGACAGAATAGTGACTGCTGCTTCAGGATGTATGAGGGTGATGAAATGGATTTTTTCGGAGAGCACAGTGCATTGCCTATGGGCCGTACAGGTGTGGGAGGACTGGAGGACACACACACACACACACACACACACACACACAAAGAAAGAACAAGCTCACACTATTTTGGACTTTCCATCAGCAGAAAAGTGATGGAATGTTTCAAGGTTGCCTGAAGAGACACATTTTTTGTCTGTGTGACTACCACTACATAAAGAATAACACGCACAAGCACCAGCACTGCTTGTACCCCCATCCATCATAAACCCAACTTCAGCCAGCATACCACTGCTCCAGCAACTGCTGATGCGGGGCCCAGGCATCATTAGAGACATGGCCAGTTTAATAGGGGCCGTGGATCATTATAGCACAGTTTTATAATGGGATTTTCACTTTATTGGGCTGAAAACAACACCTTTACATTCACTCGGCTCGCCAGGGAGAGCGGAGGGGGGCATGATGACATTTCTTGCACTCTGATTTTCATTTAATCCTTAATCTGCTAAATACTTAATGCCAAATTGACAATCATTATGAGGGGCTTAGCTGGTATGTGTTCCCCGGGAAAATCCAATACTATTGTGGGAAAATAATTAAACACACAATTAGTTTGGAGGCTTAAGAGGAGAACAATAAGTGCTTTAAATACCTCGATGCATTTCAAAAAGTGGCAGGCACACAAGCAGGAGCGTGTTAATGCTGTAAGATTCTGTAGGCCTCCTTTGGTGCCCTCTCCATGGCATGTCTTGGGTAGTGCTAGAAAAAAATATGCATCTCGGAAAAAAAAAAATGTAATTAATAGCCTTGCAGTCTTACGGCCATTATTGCTCTATTGGTATAGCACAGCACAGTTGCCCAGACTAGGAATCAAACCCCAGTCTCCCACATGGTGTGGTGGGACATTGTTATCACATGTCCAGAAGGATTGGTGTCATGGTGTGGGGTGTAGTTTCACAGGATAATAGATCACCTTTTGCATGACTGTCATTAATGACGTTGCAATAATGAGGTCCTGCAACCAGTGGTCCTACATTTTCTGAACACACATGCTGGTGCGCTATTCCAACAGGACGATGCTTGTCCACATACTGCTGCCATATCAAGAGCTCGTCTTGAAGACACAGAGACTGTGGCATGGCCGGTCGCACCTCCAGACCTCCAAAACACCACCCCTTCCACACAATCTGCAGGAACTATACAGTAGCTACAGTAGCTCATTCATTGGATTGGATCACATGGACCTTTGCTCCCCATGTACATCAAGGGGCCATTGCTGCCCATGACACTGTTCATCACTGATTCTTTCTTAGACCACTTTTGATAGATCCACTGGCAGACCAGGAACCCCAAGATCTGCAGTTTGGCAAATGCTCTGGCGCAGTCGTCTAGCAATCACAATTTGGAGCTTGTCAGAATTGCTTAAATCCTTACACGTTACGTTCATTTTTCCTGTTTCTAACATCAAGTCTGAGTATAAAATGTTCACCTGCTGCCTAACATATCCCACCCACTAACAGGTGCCGTGGTGAAGAGATAATCAGTGTTATTCACTTCACCTGTCAGTGGTCACAATGCTACGCTTGGTCGATGTATTGTAATAATACACAATGGGACAGCAGTGGCCTGGTGGTTGGGGAACCAGCATTGTGACTGGTTAGGTTGCTGGGTTGAATCCCTGAACTGGTAGATAATGACTGAAGTGCCCTTGAGCAAGGCATTTACTCCCCGGTTGTTCCCTGGGGGCTGTAGATATGGCTGCTCACTGCTCCAGGCACGTGTGCTCACTGTACCCTAGTGTGTGTGTGTGTGTGTGTGTGTGTGTGTGTGTGTGTGTGTGTGTGTGTGTGTGTGTGTGTGTCTGTATCACTATGGGTGGATGGGTGGACCTTTACCTTTACCAATGTAAAATTTATTTACTTATTCTGATAGCAAGGCAGTGCTGAGAATGACCCACTCCCCAAATCATACCTGCTCTCTGGTGGTCCTGTGGGGTCTTGACCATTGAAGATCAGGGTGAAAAAAGGTTAATAAATACGCAGAGAAGCTGATAAACTACAGTCTGATTGCCATATATTGTATTTCACATGTGTATTTAGACCCCTGTGCTTTGTATATATGTCTAAATAATATACTTCATATGTAATTATGTGTATGCATGACTGAGAGAGAGAGAGTGAGAGGGAGAGAGAGGGAGAGAGAGTATTTGTGAGTGTCATTAGACAGCATCGCTGAAGTAACGGGGGTTAGAGCCCCTCTCAGGGGAGAAACTGTCCTTAATTATGCCTGAACGGATCATCAGTCTCCTGCCTGCTCTCTGCACACAGGCCCACCACCCCTGTCAAGTGTGCCTCTTTGTATGGTGTGTGTGTGTGTGTGTGTGTGTGTGTGTGTGTGTGTGTGTGTGTGTTCCACTGATGGATTAACTGTTTAACAGCTGCAAATCTCATCACACACTCTCCTGGGAACAGCGTCCATCTGGGAGATTTCTCATCAGGGAGATCTTCTAAAAGGCCATACACACACACACACACACACACACACACACACACACTCACACACACACACACACACACACACACACACACACACACACACACACGATAAATACACAGTAGAGCTAGAGAGGAGAAGCACAGTAAGATAGTCGTAAAATGCGATTGATGTAATTGGTTGTAATGACTCAGAATCGTCTCCCTGATTTGGGTTCTGATTGTACAATTAGATCCACTCCAATCAAGACTCACAACTGACAGGTGAGAGCATATTCCTGCCCAGTGTTTTTACCATCACACTGTGAAAACTACACAATGAATCATAATTGTAAATCTTTTTGAGTTCTCACCTGCATACGTATGCATTTCTTGCCGTGATATAATTTGTGAATATTCATAAAGCGTAGTTCATATTGTAACTTGCATTTAATTAGCATTAATTAATCAAACCGAATTATAAATGGAATGATAAACTCTTCCTTTATAGTACAGACTTGGATTGAATCCTCTTAGTCTCATTCAGTTATTGCAAAAAGCCCTCCAAATCATTTTTAGATACTAAAGGTAAAAATGAATACATTTGGACTGGCAAAATCAATGTTCTTGAAAAAATCTGGGTAAATAAATGATCACCTTCTGTGTCATTTTAACAAACAACTTAAAAACAGTAGCGGGGAGTTCTTTAAGCTGGTTTTTGCTGCTTTAGTTCTAAGAAACGCTAGACCTGGCAACCCTGTCAGTCGTTCACCACAGCAAGCAGCTTGAGCAAGCAGTGGTGGAAGTGAAGTAAACATGGACATAAGAACATTGTTGAAGACAAGAGCTTTTCAGACGTCATCAACAGCAACGTGGTGAACAGCAGAAAGGTGTTTCAGGTGAGTCCACACCACTGAGTGTGTGAAACGGTAGATGTAAAAGAGCACTGGTTAATTTGAATGTTAATATAGTTTTACTTACTGCGGACTAAAATGTGAGATGTAGGACTGGGGTTGGCGAGATTTGATTCTGGCTCACTGACCACTAAAAGTGGTTTTCTGACCCATTAAAATAGAAGAAATGCCAGACTTGTGCCTGTTTGGATGTTGTAACAAAATGTGAAATGAAGAAACAGTGAACAGAGCACACAGTTACACTTCTGCACAGCTCCAATAATGCTGGGACTACAAAGGCTCTGTGTGTGCATTTGCACGTGTGTCAGCATTCATTAGAAGGCGTGGACAGTTGGACATATAATGTATGTATATACAGTACAGGCCAAAAGTTTGGACACACCTTCTTATTCAATGCGTTTTTTGTATTTTCATGACTATTTACATTGTAGATCCTCACTGAAGGTATCAAAACCATGAATGAACACATGTGGAGTTTTGTACTTAACAAAAAAGGTGAAATACCTGAAAACATGTCTTACATTCTAGTTTCTTCAAAATAGACACCCTTTGCTCTGATTACTGCTTTGCACACTCTTGGCATTCTCTCAATGAGCCTCCTCTGGGAACTCCTTCAAGACTGTTGGAAAACCATTACAGGTGACGACCTCACGAAGCTCATTGAGAGAATTCCAAGAGTGTGCAAAGCAGTAATCAGAGCAAAGGGTGTCTGTTTTGAAGAAACTAGAATGTAAGACATGTTTTCAGGTATTTCACCCTTTTTTTTTTGTTAAGTACAAAACTCCACATGTGTTCATTCATAGTGTTGATGCCTTCAGTGAGGATCTACAACGTAAATAGTCATGAAAACACAGAAAACTGGGAATGAGAAGGTGTGTCCAAACTTTTGGCCTGTACTGCATAAGCTGTGCTCCATGGGACCATATGCCTGCCATAAAGGGTTCGATTGTCTACAGTGTGCCTGTTGTTTGGCTGCACAGAAGTATGACTAGAGATCCACAAAATGACTTCGACTCAAGAGTGAGCCTTTGACGAGCCTCAATCTCTTTGACAAATGACAAAAGTGGGTAAATCTGACATTCCGTCAGCCGTACCCATCGTGCGCTCATAACAGAAATAACAGTCACCCCTGGCCCCTCTGTTTCCTGGGTGTAATTGAGTATTAATAGAGGCTTGACCCAGCCTATGTGAGAGTTGTTATCAGCAGGCCGTGGCTGGTGAGTGCGGCTGTGTTTTAGAGGCTTGGTTATCTATTATTTATGAGGGATTACTCTCTTTCTCTGTTCTCTCCACTGTGCAATATCAAGGCACCCATTGGGCCGAGCACACGCGTCCACACCCGCGGAAGCCTGCTTGATTTTTTTTTTTAACCTTGAGGGTGAGCCCATTATAAACACACATGCACATACACAAGCATGTGCATGCTCTCTCTCTCTCACACACACACACACAGACACACACACCTGAGCTGCTCTAAGGATGTTCCACGCTACTTGTGGCATTTGCAGGCTTAGCCAAGTAGACCATACGCAGCACTCTACTCATGTGGGCCAACCAGAAGGAGGTGCAGCAGCTGTTTCCTTTGCACTGAGCTGGCCTTGTTTCATATGCATATAAATATTAATAATAAAGGAAAAAAAAATATCTCTCCGTGGGACTTAGTCCTGCTATGCTTCTGTAATCTCCCTCAAATGAAAGGCTGGGCTCCAGAGACCTGGAGAAGAAAAGAGGTAAGAAGGGGAAAAAAAAAAAAAGAAAACACACAAGAGCTGCTTCGTGATTCATCATTTGAAGATTGTCTCCAACATGGATAAGATCTGTAATCCATCACGATCTCTCTTCTTATTAAATTCTTAAGGATACACTTTGCTACTCCCTCCATGCGCTCCTCTGTCCTCTCCCATTTGAGGGATAAATAGAAAACGCAAGCAAAGGGGAGATAAATTCCCTCCTCAGCCCAGCCCTACATTCTGCCACTACAGTGTACACATAGCTGCCCTGGTCTTATGCAGCCCTTAAGTTTGGACAGGAGGGTCTCAGCGGCGGCCTACTCAGACCGAGTGAGTGTGGATAGTGGTTTCAGAGGGCTTCAGAGGGTGGGTTTGTTTTTTAATCAAACCCACCCACACACACACACACACACACACACACACACACACACACACACACACACACACACACACACACACACACACACACATTCCAAAGCATTATCCAGTGACCAACTGGGATACCTTAGAAACACTACATCCACCACTTATCATAGCAATCACCTACCAACATCACAACAACCATCATATCAAACACTTCACAACATCATAGAAACCACCTGGAAAACCATAATAACCTCAACCCAACACCACGGCAACCTCCCAACAAGCACTTAGCTGCAACAAAACATCCTGGAATACCATAGCAACCACCTTTGAACATCACAAACATCCAGCAACCATTTCTGCTTCATTATGTCTCGCGCTGGGTTTACATGTTGGCATTCTTAGAAGTGGAAGTGATACAGTCAGTGACAGTACACAGCTGGTGCCAACTTATAATCATGTATATGTTGCTATGGTGAGGTCTATTTCCATACCTACAATGGAATTCATCCAATTTTATATGTTCAAACATATTCAATATTCATCAAAGCATGAAAAGGTATGGGTTTATCTGTACATCAACCTCAAACAGGTTCCATCATTTATGAAAACTAAATGTTTAGGCCACAAATGGTTCTGGCCTTTATTACATTTTAGACCTTCCTTACTTTGTCCTTTCCTAGCTCCGTACTGGGTTTGGCCTTTCTGTTCTGGATGATTTTCTTGATGATTTTCAATTTGCTGCAAATAAAACTCATTACATACACCATTTCCCAAGGTCAGTGATGCAGCATAACTATCTATAATTTGGTGATTGCAAATACACAAACATGTTCTGTCTCTGAAAAAAGTGTAAACTATAAACTAGTAGCTGTAATCACTCCTTTTTACTTGTGAATTGAATTTTACCCATTTTTTTTTCCCAGTTCAGTGGTGCCAATGAGCTCACCCACTCACAAGGTCTCACCCCATCGCTTGCAATTCTCCTGACACTTGGAGGGTGAGGACAAGCACACGCCTCCTCTGATACACGTGAAATCAGCCATCACCACTTTTCGAACCGCTGCCAGTGCAGCATTACTGGACAGCCAATGCACAAAAAGACTCCAGTGCCGGGCGGCATCAGAGTAGAAGTGATGGGGCAAGAGCGCCATCTACCTACCCAGGGAGAGTATGGCCAATTGTGCGCTCTTAGACTCCGGCTGCTGATCTACGAGGTAGTTTATTTTTTTCCTCAGTGAATCTAAATGGTGACACTCATGTATTGCATTCACCATCAGATCCACCCGAGAGACGCAGACTTCCAAAAGCAAGCGGCTCAATAAACGCTAGTGTTTTTTGGTCGCGTTGTGATAATAGAAACAGCAGAGCCTATCTTCTGAGAATAGCTTGCATAAAAGCAGGCAGCGCAGAGATTGGAAGAGGAAGATAGGGAGCGGTGTTATGGAGGAAAAATAAAGCAGCCGTTTTCTCATTAGTTGAGGAGAAGACAGACAGGGCGAGCGAGTTCAAGGACAAAGCCATAATGAGTCGCGGGTTAAAAGTGACCTCTTGGGACACTGTGCTGATGGCAGAACCCACACAAGATGTTTCGAGGCACGTCGCAGATGGACGATCTGATTCGGTTTGAGTGAATAGCTCTGTACATGAGAGCAGTGAATTAAAGAATAGCTTTACTCGTTAGTGTATTTACAAAGGCTGCCCTAATTATACAGGCAGGCTGTTGGTGCAGAACATGGGAGAATGGAGAGGAACATGAGCTTCAATGAAAAATGATCATCATTGAAACTGACCCAGTAACAGTGCTCCTATGTATGTGCTTCGGTTGTGAACATCCTGGTCCCTCCCCAACTCGTCCTTTGTCCTGCTTTCTTGGCTGATGGCTTTATCGCTACAGGTCGCACTGCAAGGTCGAGCCGAATTACCATCAACTTTTATCTCAGATCACAGATCCCTGGGGCCTACCAGGGCAGACCTGATAGCTCCTGCTCATCTATTGACCTCTGAGCTTGGCCTTACCCTTTTATCCCTGACCCTTCTGTCAGGTTTATCTATCTCTTAAAAGGAAAGAAGGGGAGGGGAGAGGGGTGTTGATATGGTATTGTTCTGGTTCTACCAGATAGACCAGAGGACTGTTAATAAAGTGAAGTTAATAGATAAAGTAGATTGTTTTGTATAACATATATACAGTATAGACTATACTGTAATAGTATGTGTCACACAGCCCATGTAGTCCCTGTAGAGAAGTAGTGACAATAGAATAGGACCCTCTGGAGCAGGTAAACGTCAATCTGCTGGCACCATAACTAATACCAAGTGTGAGCTGGAGGAGTTACCATAGCACAGTCCACAGTATTTGAAGATCAAATAGCAAATTCACTGTCAATTATAGGCTGTCAAATCAATCGAACTGTCACAGAGTAACACTGTAGCCCAGAAACAGCCATCAAAAATGTAGCAATTGAATGTGTATAAACTGCATATTTTCCATAATGTTTGGTTCAATTTCTCAATAGTCTGAATGTGCTTTTTCACAGCTGTTCGTAATAAAAACCCATTTGTGGTGCACGGATAGGTCGATTATATTAAGTGCACCTGCAAGTGTATTTTAACCAGATTCTGACACTACAGCCTGTTTATTATCTGAGTGCCATGATGCCTTTAGGAAAAAGACACTGTAATTTGTGGCCTTTGACTTGTTTCTCCGACTGACCCATCGATATTTAAGGAATTACTAAGGTTCCGTTTAAGGCCCATCTGCTCTAATGCAGCGCAGCTAGGCTAAAAAGGCCCAGCAGTCCTTCTAAATGCTCCCTGCTAGCAGATAAATTAATAAAAGATCTTCTGCCTCTTGGATGCCCTTGTGGGAGCAGCGCACTTATGAGTAAACAAGCAAATAAGAGAAAGAATCAAAAGGCAGAGATAAGAAAACATGCACAGGTTTGCGCGGCGGGGAGCGTTGTTGATTTCTGCCGTCTGCCTCTTGAGTCCTGCTCCCAACATCTCTCATCCTCATGTAACCACAGCAACAAAGCCAGCTTTATTTGTGGACTCCATACACCAGAAACTGTCCACATCCTGCGCTGCGCTTTTTCGCAAACCAAACACAATGCCTCCCTTCCACACAGGACAGACAGAGCACCGATGCACGCGCTCCCCATTTTTCCGAGGTGGGTCGCTCAACAAGTCAGCGCATTCCCTGCGACTGGGCGAAGCTGCAAGTGTGCCGAAGCTCATGTTTGAAAAAGCGAAACGCATCCAGTACATCATCCTGTCATCCTCGAGTTCATAAAACAAGCGATCATGCTGTCACAGAAGTTCCATGTCGATACCCTTCTGATGTATAACAGCTGGCTCTGTGCTAATATGATGTTAATTGACTCGCAGAGCCTCCTCGCCTGCCGCAGACTGCGCCGTATCAAAGGAAGCCCAAACCCAATTCACAATCAATGCCAATCATCAATCACAAAAACCAGTCCTGAAATGTTTTGAGCAGCCTTAAAAGACATAGCCCCAGGAAACAATCAAGGGGAACCGAGAGAGGTATTAATTACAGAGAGGAGAAAAGCCTCTTGCAAAAGAGGCCCAAGTGGAATGACAGGCATTAACCCCTCAGGGCTCAGTTATCTCCGCAGGAGTGGAATATAACACTGCTCTTGCTGGAAATGCCAAGGGACGAGGGAATTGTTCAATGGAGGGTAAAAAAGAAGTCTGGGTGATAGGCCAACTTAATCGCTCTGAAGATGAAAGGCACTTAGATGAGACAGTTTAATTTACACTGTGCGTTGAATGTTAATCACTTATCTGTGTGTAAGGAGATGCTGTTACTTGATCATATCCAATTAATATAAACATGCAGATCTGCGGATACAATGGCAGAAGACGAGGATCACTGTATGTCCAAATGTTTGTGGACACTCCTTCTAATGAATAGATTCAGCTCTTTGAAGACGCACCTATAAATGTACACACTAAGTTTGATAAGGTCCTCAAGAGGAGCATTAACAGGAGGTACTGGATGGTGCATTTAGGATAAATAAAAAACTCAGAGGAGCAGAATCTGAATGTATGGATGTGTGTGTGTGTGTGTGTGTGTGTGTGTGTGTGTGTGTGTGTGTGTGTGTGTGTGTGTGTGTGTGTGTTTGTGTGTTTGAAATATCTTTAGTTACATGCCAAATATTGTTACTTTCAGGAGATCCTAGGCTCCTCAAATTTGTCTTAATTTAAAATGATAATTAAGAGAATTTAAATATTTGTATGAATGTTTTTTAAAGCTATTTATATAATAAAATTGGTCACCCAACATGTTTATGGACTGAAAATGCAATAATTGTTAAGGATAATTATGACAATATCTTGAAATATGAAAATGTTGATCCTGACATATGAGGCCGAGACAAAAGGATATAACTCTCATGTTAATCTGGGCTTCTAAGAGTTAAATTCTGAAAACAAAATGAGAGATGCACGAATGTAGTGCATGTTTAAATCACATCAACTGAAATTAAATTCATCACTTCCTCAGTGAACAGAATTTCCCAGCAGATGGAGAAATAAGATGAAGCTAGCTTGGCTAGCTTCTGGTCTGTAGTCATGAACTGCCAACCCCCAACCTCAACCCCTTAGCCACCTCACACACACACACACACACACACACACACACACACACACACACACACACACACACACACACACACACACACCCACACACACACACACACCTCACCCTGACTGTGCTAAGCCTCTCCATTTACTTCAGTGTGTGGATTAATTCGGTGAGAGACACAGTGTTCACAGTCAGATAGCAGAGAAGCTGCCTAAATCTGGCCTTCTTTAGAAATGTCAGATAATGTCATCATCATCACTTTATTACACAGAGCGGATTAATCCAGAGGCTGTGCACTGGCAGAGTAAATCTACAGGATCAGGCTGGGGAGTGCCGAGACAAATTGGATTTTTCTCTGTTATATTCTTAGATATAGATTTATTATCCATTACAGCACATAGAACTCTTTTAAAGTTGTTAAAACAATAAGGGATTGGACAATTGCCAGCTTTATATATTTTCTGGGCAGGGAGAATGTTCTTGTAATTGTGTTTCCTGATTTTATTTATTTATTTATTTATTTATTTATTTATTTATTTATTTATTTATTTATTTATTTATTTATTTATCCATTTAAACCAAATGTAATATGGCAAGCCTGAATTAAATGTCCTTATCTATTTATGAGAATTCACAAGACATGGTTGGTATGTTATCAATAGTACTGAAATGACCTCCTGCTTCTAAACAGAAATAGAAATTGAATTTACTTGTCCGTGTTTCCCCTTCAGAAAGGGTTTTATTTCCAAAGGAAAAGGTGAACACATTTCATTTCCTCATAATTCACCTTATTTGTGAAGAATGATTCATAACAGTGTTGGACTTTTAACAAATGTACGTCACTATAGTCTATTGAATGCCTTATATTTCATACAACCAAATATCATCTTGAGAATACACTTGAAACGCACTTATCATCAAAAATTGTTGCGCAAATAGTTGCACCCAGAATGAAGTGTGGGACGGTCACCAGCAATAATACATTACTAATCATTAAGACGGATCTGATCAATATTTATTGATCTACACGTACAGAAGTGGTGTCTCTCAGTACGGCGTCGGGTTTAATGCAACATGTCAGACGTCTCTGCATGGAGCTGTAGAGGTTCCTAATGGTGTCCTGTGATGATCCATCCCATGCAGCTTGAATGTTCTCACTCAGTTCTGCAGATGGTGTGGTAGAGGTGGAGTGTTGATAGAGCGTCCAATAGCATCCCACATATTTTCAATCAGGGATAGATCTGGAGATGAGACCGCCCACGTCATAGTTTCTGTGTCTTTCTGTGTTTTTGGAGCTCCGGATTGTCTTTAGAAAAGTTCGAACCACTGATTTCAAGACTTCATTAATGTAAGTGCCTGTGATGAGGACCAACATTGATCTGGCATCATACAAAATTGCATCCCATACCATGACACCAGGCCTTCTGGATGGGTGATGTGGGCCAACAAAGCGTTGATCTTGGCTCTGTGCTTCCACACGGATTTGTTGGTCATCTCCACTGAGACAAAAGCAGGACTCATCACTGAAGATGACCTGCTTCCATTCTGAGTGACTCCATGACAGCCTGGCACCACTGCTGCCATGCTTTGAAATTAATTAATCCCTTCTAGATGCAACTATGTTTGACTAATGATTGTACTTTATACAACCTATTTGCATGGTTTTGCATTAATAACTAATAATTAATTATTGATTCATTATTAATTAATTAATTATTTTATTGTTATATTGATTTCTTGTTACTAATTATTCATTACTAATGATCTGATCATTGTCAAACACAATCAACTAGACTAATATCATGCAGACAGTTGTACTGTTCATATTATGAGCACATTAAATAAACGTCCACAGTGCAGACTAGAAAAAGTAAGTGAACCTATATGTAAATGACTTCCCTAAAGTACTGTATTTCAAACTAAGGAGGTTCAATTAAGCAGATCAGACTGGGAGTGTGGGTTTCCCTTCATCACTGATGTTTGCCCATTAAATAAAGACATGCAGACCTTGATGTTAATAACTTTTAGAAGTTGTCAAAGGTGTTAAACATACGTACATGCTGTATGACAAGCCGATGCCATTCGCCTTTCAACATAATTGTATTACTAAAGTTCTTTAGAGTTGTTTACCCAGTGCTGGACTCCACAGTCCAGATTTCCACTGCGAAACAATGCTGTCGTCTTTCTAGTCTCATCCAAGCCTGGCAGGCACTGATGGGTCCAGGCGGAAAGTGAGGTATGGAGCTTCTCTCCAAGCCACCTGGCTGAACGCAGTCTCTAGGGCAGGACGGGATGAGCGAGAGGGGTGCGCAGTCCCAGAGGAGATCCAGGCTGAGGAGAGCTAGCAGGTGGAGCAGCCCTGCCAGAGCATTGTCTCTGGAGCTTTGGGCTCGGCTGCACCTGCGGGGTGCTGAGGGAACGGCTGCCACTAATCCCCTGGAGCCATTGTTTGGCAGCTTCAGGCCGTGGCTGTATCAGGGATATTTATTTGGATATAGTGCTCTTGTGAAAGGCGTAGAGCCGCATCCAAATGCCGACAGAACGCGCTTAGTGTCCAGGAAAAGGCATTAAGCATTAAAGTGAGAACACCAGCACTGAACCATGTAAGCGATGAGTACCGCACATACAGTGGGGGGTGAGTTAATGTGTGTCTGAGCAAACTAGAGGCTAAACCTGTGCGCTCATGTTCTGGCAGCAGAGACGGGATATTTTTAGAGAAGTCAGAGGGCGTTTACATCCTGGTCGGGTCGGTTTTGGCACGATTACGGCCAGAACAAGCTGTTCACAAAAAACCTCCAGCTCACTCAAGCCAGCCATTGCATAATGCTCCATTTAGCAAAGCACAGATTCAGGGATTTGGACTTTGCTTGGACGTGATGACCTGAGACCGTGGTGCTCTGAAGTTCTAGTGCTATTTACATTTATGGGTTCACAAGCTTTATACGCAGTGTTGTTTAATAGTCTCGGTGAGGTCTCCGTAGAAAACACCTTGAATAAGTGGATATGTCAAGGCAACATACTGTTGATTTCACCCAGAATGATAGATGGAGAGGCAATTTGTAAGATTTTTAAGATATATAAGCATAAAACATGAAGAATGAAACCGGTATATGAGAACCTTGAAAGATCTAAGTTTGTTAGTTGCTATATGAACAGGAGTATACTTTATTTATATGAATATTTTATAGGCAGTGTTTACTGAGAGAGAGAGAGAGAGAGAGAGAGAGAGAGAGAGAGAGAAAGAGAGAGAGAGAGATCATTTGAAAAATGAAAACAAACAAAAACTTTGAGAAACTTTAGTGAGAAACTTTAGTGAGAAACTTTAGTGAGAAACTTTAGATGGCGCACTCGACCGTGATTATGAGCAGCATAGAAACAAGCAATGAAAGATTTTATATTTTTTTTGCTTTCAGTAGAATCATTTTTACAGCCGTTTGCTTTTTCACGGCTGTGTTGCTGCAGTTCAGAAACAAGCCGTAGCCCACCTAATGAAGGCTGAAATCTCTGTACCACCCTGACGAGATTCATCAAACACCTGGGAACGCAAACACACCACTGAGGGTAGTGCAGAGCCCTTTTTCACATCAGCTTTGGATTCGGAATTTCAGACTGTAGAAACAACCTTGAAAACGCTGTGTGTCATGATTGGACCGTCCCAACCATGACAACTGATTTTCCATCAACCTATTCCGATTTCTCACATCCTGGTTTTAGTGATATTCTAACTCTTTCATCAACTCCTAGCAGGGAAACCTTTTTTGCAAAAGTTTATTTGTTTATTTATTTATTTATTTATTTATTTTTACCCACATTTTTGGCTTTTTCATTTTTCATGAACATTTTCTAACATTTGCAAGATCTTGGTGGGAAAAAGAGAGAGAGGGATAGATTAATCTGGTAAAGTCATGAGGAAAACAACAGAGGGAAAAAGAATAATAGAATAGGAGTGAGAGAGAGAGAGAGAGAGAGAGAGAGAAAGAGAGAGAAAGAGAGTGAGAGTGAGAGAGAGATGATGATGATGATGATGATGATGATGATGGTGATGATGATGATGATGATGATGAAAGAAAGACAGAAAGAAAGAAAGAAATGTATGTGTGTGTGTGTGTGTGTGAGAGTGTGTGTGAGAGTGTGTGTGTGTGTGTGTGTGTGAGAGAGAGAGAGAGAGAGAGAGAGAGAGAGACTAATTTATAGAGCTATGTGAGAATGTCTGTAGAACACTACGGTAAATAGTACGGAGACGAGCTCACAAACTCGAGCTTAGGTGCGTTTAGCAGGTGATTTATGCAGCTCCTGGCACTTGGCATCAAAGTGCTGCGTCCTTGTAAGTAAGGCTGATAAATGTGTAACAGAAGCTACAGGAGATTGGATGATTAATCATATGGATCAGTGACGAGCGAATCACTGAATGTGGATGAGTGTATTTGAGCAGAAGTAGAAGGACACTGTTGCGTGAGTGTGAGTGTGAGAATTATGGCTTGTGCACTGATGAAAGGTGCTTTGAATTTGCTCTGTTAGTGTCTCGTCTGTTCCACGTAATTCAACTAATCTACATGAACACCCAACAGGACGTCCACAGAAGAACAATAACGGTGTTATCATATAGTTTATGCTCATGGAGACGAAACATACAGATCACAAAAATTTACATACATGCTGCATTACCTGTAATATTTCGGCTCCTCTCTGCCTCTTCTTTCCTTTTTCCTGCTATGCTATAAGGACAAGAGTTTTGGACACCTCCTCAGCTATTGTTCCATTTAAATTAAGCCCAGTGCTATTAAAACCTGAAATTCACACTTTATGGACAGTTGATTGCCATTTTCTAGGCTTCATAACTCAGGACCAGGGTGACCTACAGACATGATACCTCAAATCATAACAAACTACACCTGACAAACTTGCCCTTATCATTGTGATGAATCATCAGTGAGTAATCCAGCTCAGAAACAGCAATAATTCACTCGTTTCAGCTGAATTAAATCCAGTTTAAAATTCCAAAGGAGCTTCCAGTGCATGTTTACTGCTCTGTCTGTGTATACATGCATAAAGACCTGCATAAAGACTCGGCGGTCAGCGAGAGGCGGGGCTGATGGTGTCGATGAGCAGATATTGGGTTTATAGAAGAAAATAAGAAGAGGCAGGGCTGTTTGCTTTCTTTTTGTGCTCACATAGAATAAAGTCTGAAGAGATCATTCTAATACATACATAAATAGAAACATAATAAGAGCATTGGGTGTTTTTATTTGCTACTGACCCAGACTGCAGGTAAGCAACAGAGATGAATGGATGGATGGATGGATGGATGGATGGATGGATGGATGGATGGATGGATGGATGGATGGATGGATGGATGGATGGATTGAGGTAAAGTGTTTTTAGTCCTACTTTATACTCCTCAAGCCCACACCTGGCATTAGGCCAGACCTAAACCTAACCCTTTTCTAATGCTAATCTTAACTGTACCTGAATTGTGAATAGAATTTATTTATCTAAAATGATCTCTAATGTCATTGTAATGCAAATTGCATCTAAAAACAACATAACCCTTACCCTAACCATAACTTCAGTGTAAAATATTGTTTTCTAAGATAAATTATTTGTTATTGTGTTTTCTGACTTCGTGGTTGTTTATATTCTAAGCTGGTTTGTTTGCATTTGGCAAAACAAACAAACTGGCAATCCTTCTCATATTACAGGGCCTTGTGAAGCTGTTGACTGTGTGCATTTGCAAGCCTGTGTCAGCAATGGGAGCATCTTAACGTAGCTGAATGCATGTATTCATATACAGTGTAGGGTTACAACCGTCTGCTTCCCATCTGTCCCGCCCACTTTTCACTCTTGCATAAGACATCGGAAGGAATTACAGCTGAAACCCTGACATGCTTGTCACACTGTCCAAAAATACACCCTATAAAGCCTGTATGATCTCATCCATTCGTACCCATACACTCCAATGTGTGTGACGCTGTTCCAGATTGCCCAGCTGGTGACAAGCACATCCCATGTTATGTGCTGTAAATCCCAAAGTGCAGTGAAAGCACCAACCATGAGGAAGAGCTGCTATCGATTGCATAGGTGACAGTGCTCCCTAGGGTCAAATGACTGATGTCATCTCCATGCATTCTGACAGTAAAGTCATTCACCTCCAGAGCATAAGGAAGCGTGTGTTCTGGCAGAACACTCTGGAAGCTCTCAGCATCCCTATGAAGTAGAAGCTGAATTAAATCCAGTCCTATATTTTAGGTCCAGAGCTGTTTTATGACTTGGTTACATTCTTACATATAAAATGATTCTTCAAGGGTTCTTTAGCATATAGAACAACATCTAATAAGGACTACATGTGAAGACTCGGGGTGCATTTACACCTGCCTTGTTTGTTCCAGACTTTCAGATCTTGATGATATCGATATGGAAGGCCTTTGGCTTCTTAAATATGTAACTTCTTGATGTTTACATACTATCAGAAGTTTAATATCTTGATGAAAGTGGCCAAGTTGTTGTTTATTTTTTACTTGCTGTTAATGTTTTGGACGACTTTGCCTCTTGGATCCATGCCAATCTCTAAAACTTGAAATTATTTGTTCAGGGCCAACTTGACCAACATCTCAGGTAATAAAAAATGCTTTATTATATTGGATTTTAAGAACAGGAGCTTCTAAAAACAGTTATAAATTTTATAAAATTATGATTTTTGAACAATGAATTACTGGTAGATGCTTCACTGCACCACAATCACTACTGTTAGAAAGAGTGGGTTCAAATATAAGTAAAAAAAAAAATAACATTTGGCAATTTTTGATAACAACTTGGTCACTTTCATCAAGACATTAAACTTCTAATAGTATGGACAAATTAAGTAATTACATATTCAAGAAGCCAAAGGCCTTCAATGAAGATATCATCATATGCCATGTGATTCTCATTACATCTCATGTAATTACTGTGTTATTACAAAAAAAGAGGCAATGACAAAAACGCACAAAAACACACAACTTGTGTAGCGAGGGGTCTAAGGGTTAAACACAATGTTAAAGACTCAGTTAAGCTTGTGGAGTCCCACGGGGTTCTATTTTAAGGCCTATGAAACGTATGCAAATGATCGCAGTAATGAAGTATGGCTCTCACTACAAAGTTTAAGGGGTTTAAGGGGTTAAACAGCTTGTTGCGCTCACACACCTCTATTCCGCAAAGTTCTTTATGGAACCAAAAGTGTTTGTTCTAAGCCATTGCTCAAAGAACCATTCACATCAGCTTTATTTTTGGTGTGAAAGAATGGTGTCGAATCAACATAACAGTTGAGAACCACTTGTTTCAACACCGTTTCTCCTTGACTGTGTTCAGCAAACACAAAAATAACCACTTCCATTCGTTTCAATGACAAACTACGACTTAAAGGAAGCAACTGCTTGCGGAGAAAAAAGGAGCGAAAGAAAAAAAAGGAGAGAGGAAAATTACACGATGGTGTCACTCTACAAATCTGCCAGATTGAGAGATTAAAGTGAGCCTGGAAAACATGCACATCCACACCTCCTTAAATCTGTCTCCATAAAACCCTTATGATTGAAGAGCGCTGGGCAAATCTCCACAAGATGATAAATGAGCGAGCCAGGTTTACAGCACCTTAAACTCCAGGACTTAGAAACCAATAGGGAGGGTTTTTGTTGAGACATGGAAGAAAAAGAGCAAGGTTTTACACCCCAAACGTTGTAATATAAAATCAATCAGAGAAAGAGATGGAATCCTTCTACAACCAGGCGCTGCTGCCAATCGTTCCAATCTCGACACCTGGTCGCTATTGTCACCTACCCGAGGTTTTGAATATGTAATTTGTGGTTAGTTAGCCAGTCAGGAGTCACAATTACCACGACCTGACATATTTCACGCTTTAATTAACCAATTGAGGAAATCAAAGAGACAATTCTGCAGTATTTGGGTTTGTTTCGGAGGGCTGATTACCATTGGACAATAGGTTCCTCCCTTTGTCGAAGGTCTAGGAGCTTTTTTACAGTTACTGAACTCATTGCATTGTGAGATGACATGGAACCTCTGTAATATCTGATAAAATGAAATGTCATGCTCACAGTTAAATGTACCCATTCATATGTTAATTAATGTTATCCAACAACATTTCCATTAGACTGACATAGCTGTACAAGTGTAATTACACAGTAACAGCTCCACAATGCATCATTCTCTAAAGTTGAATAGGTTTTCCTTTTCTATGTTGAATTTCTTTTTTTTTCTTCAGCTTCTTTACCGACACTTTTTTCCTTTTTCCCCCCACTAGCTCTCTCCATTTCTCTGTAGATTATTTCTATGTAGATTGCTCTCCATCTATGTAATGGACCAGAGATGCTGGGCAAACTCTAATTATGCCATGCAGGGCAGAGGCGCAATGACAGAATGGCTCATCAAAAGCAGAGCGCGGTAACAGGGTGCTGATGGTGAGCAAGCTCGACTCATAAATTAGCAAGAACTAATGCCCTCCACACACACACTGAGAAAAAGACACACACACACACACACACACCTACACATGTGGGCACAATCTTGCTGTTAGACACCTCATCAAAGATGGCTTTTTAATTAGTTTGTTTTGTCAAAACAAAGCAAAGTAGTCACAATGTACCGACTGCCAAGTCCCAGTGCAGCAGCGTTCTCCTAAAACAATGCTACTGGTGTGGGAGTGAGAGAGCCAAGCATTTCTCCAAAGTGTGTGACGTTTTCTGCAGCATCCTTCCAAAAGTCTAGTTGGGCAGTCATGCCAAATTGCCTCAATGCACTCAGAGGAGAACCCTAAGCTCCTGGTCACCCAAGAACGTGTCCTTCACACAGAGAATGCAGTGGAAGTCTCTGACAATCTGTAACCGATTTTTGTTTATGAAGAAGAAGAAGATGAAGAAGGTCACGTTACATAACCTTCACCGACCACCCATAACATTAATACCACCTAATACTGAGTCCCCCTTGTCTGACACATTATGAAATGGACTGCACAAGAAGGTGTCCTGTGGTATCTGGCACCAAGACTAATGTTAGAGCAGATCTTTTATGTGTCCATGGCTCCGTCACCCAGCTGTCCTTTTATGGAACACTTTTGGTATGTACTGACCACTATTTACCAGGGACACCTTGTCCTGCCTAATGGTCTAATCCAGGCCTGCATTTTTGGGATGTGTTGTATGTTGTGGGGAGATTAATCAGTGGGTGAATCTGATGAAGCTCATTGTGGCATTAATGAGTGTTCATATCCCATGAGAGCAACCATACTTGTGGAGTCAAGAGGAGAAAGATACAATACTGGGTTGTAGTGTTTGCTTAGAATGGGAATAAAATAGACTGTCACAATAGTTTAGGTAGGACTACAGGACTGTTGCCAGCACTTACTGTTCTGTGTGTGTGTGTGTGTGTGTGTGTGTGTGTGTGTGTGTGTGTGTGTGTGTGTGTGTGTGTGTGTGTGTGTGGACCACTCTTGTGCAAAACTGCCTCACTAGCTGAATGTATTATAGGTTACATAACTTTTATTTATTTAGTTTGACATTAAAATCATATCCACAAATTACAGCATGTGTATGGACAAAAATATTGGGACACCTTCTAATTTATTCTGAAATCAAGGATTTTAGGGTTCAAAGAGTTTTGCCTGCTTCTGTTGCAGTAATGGTCTCTATTGTCAAAACTACAGTGGAGTTCATCAGGGGCAAGAAGTGGAAGGGTTTAACTGACCTGGTCAATCTTCAGACTTAACCCCTCTAGAGCTGCATTTTACCTGCTAAAGAGCAGACTGAGGGAAATAATCCCACAAAACAAACACCTCATGAAAGAGGCTGCGTTGAAAAGCCCGGAAAAGCATCACAAAAGAAAAAGTTTAATGATGTCAAAGGGTCACAGGCTCAGTACAGTTATTACCAACAAAGTGTGTTCATCTAAATATTGAGTCTCACTTTAATCTATGTGAAATTTTATCTTTTGCTCACATGAAAAATGGGTGGGCTCAGACAAAACCTGTTATCTTCTAAATTGCGTATCAGATCCAGATGAAAATAAATGGGAATAAAAAAAAATGTGTTCTTTATTTATTTATGTATTTATTTATTTATTTATCTATCTATCTATATTTATCTTTTAATGTCAAACCCAAATGTTTTCAGTCTACTGCAAAAATGAAGGCATTGACCTTAGTGGTCCAGTACTTTTGGAGGGGAGCGTGTGTAAAAAGAAGTATTTATATCATTAATAATCCTTCTTTGTAGCAGAAAAGTTCTCCTTCAGTTTATTCTGTGGTTAGAAACCGGCACCTTGTTATACATTTCCTTCATTCCAAAATAAGTGAACCTAATAAAAATGCAAAAGAGGCATTTTGAATTCTGAAAACGGCAATTATAATTGTATCACCTCTGCGAATGGTAAGGAGTTTGTGAGATAAAACTAAAGGATCTGAAACCCAATGGGCCTGAGGGCTTAGCCCAAGGTGAACGTATACTCATTTAATCAGCATCAGCATGGTACAGTGAAGTTACTCGCCGTGGTTCATTCTTACATGAGCGCATCCTTGAAGCCATGCTGCCTCGAAGTGCAATCGACTCGCCGTGGATGAGCAGCATAGCAATGTTCCCCGTCTAACCACCGATGCCTTACTGCAACTCTTTACCCTAATTGCTTGTTTACCAACCATATACGTGCATTTGTTTTTCTTAATGGATATTTTACTCCTAATGGTTGCCACTTTGCTTTGTTTATCTCCTAACTGCCTGACTATTTGCATATTCCTTTTAGACAGCTGGCTGTTGCTGCCTCGATGAAAGAGGTTAAAAGGTTTGCCCTGGCAGGGTGAATGGCAACTGGGTCAAAGAGTATTTTCTTTTTCGAGAAAAAAAAAAAGTGACAGAACACGAAGAGGGTTTACACTAATTAGGATTACAGGAAAGGAACCTGACATGAGGCTCTTGGGAAAAAAAAAAAAATCTATATGCTTGGAATATTGCTAGACTGGACATGAGGTTAATTCGGACGAATCTAATGAGCAAACGGCAGCTCAGAGTACGTACACTTAAATTTTGACCCATTGCTTTGTGTTGGATAGTGAACGACTTCTTATGTGTTTTCTTATACATGTGGGGCTCCTATCAAATTCAAGTATTTTTAAACACATCCAGAGTTATTTTGAGTTAAAAGTGCAAGACTTTTGGTTAATTATTTGTAATGATTAAATTGACAAGGACATTTATAATAATACATACAGTCCAAAAAAAGCCTGAATGCCCTTTATTATTTTTGTATGATTCCTTCTCAGGACCTTTATTCTAAAACTTGAACAATATGTGAGCAAAGAAAGAGAGCAAACAGCCCCTTCCTTCTCATTTTCCTCTACATTCCAAAATCTATGCCAGTGACATCATCAGTCCCGCCCCCTCTCACTGATCAGTCACAGTCTGCATGCAGGTTGAGGGTGCACACAGGGACAGAGCAGTTTACACGCGCTGGAAGCTCCTCTGGCACTTAAACAGGGGTTTCATTCAGTTGGTAAGCAGTGGATTTGAGCTGGTTTGTGATTCTGAGGTGTGTAAACTGCAACAGCTCCATGGCAGTTGAGAAAACATGCATACAGTTCTTTGATCATATAAGTTTATTCCATTAAACCTAGGATTCCTTCATAGTTTCATCCTCACATTGAAACTGCAGGTTCCTTTGCATCCAAAATGCTGGTTCTGCATCCTTCCACTCCTCAACGAATGCACACTGAGCTGTTGAGGGTGCAGGGGTGGGGAGGGGGAGCTCAAACTGTAATTTCACAACAGTGGTGTAAACGTCGAGGGGAGCCCAGGAGCACAAATACTAATTGTTGCATGGTGTTGCTTTAAATTATAAGGCCTTGAAAAAGAAAGGCCTGTCAGTGGGCCCTTCGGAAAACTAGCGTTCCAGACTTCCTCCCCATCAATTCAAGCCTAAACCACAGTCTGGATGTTTCTAACCACGGAACAGTGATAAAACAAATTGAGCTGGAAACAAATAATCAAAGCCGACTTTCTGTCAGGGCTTCACTTCACAGTTCCTCATATGCTGGTTCACCTCTTTTCAGGTTCCCAGCCCTGCAGAGACAGCGAGTTCAGTGCTGACCCCTTACCTTTCCAACTCTATCTAACTGACTGTGGGGAGGCGGAAGCCCTCTCCGCTTGGAAGCTTCTCTTACGCCGTTTTAATTAGCATGTTGCAGCTTGGCTCCTGTGCCCGGAGGCTAAGTGGAAAGTTTGAGTTGTGTAAAAGCAGAGCAGGTGGAGTTCACTGCACCTCCGCTTCAGCAGGCAAGTCGAACTCTCTCGCTCTACATCTGTGCTGCGAAAGAAGGAGGGGAAAAAAAAAAAAAACAATCCACACGCCAACTTTGTTCCTGGCTTCTCGTTTTTCTTGTGTGTAAAAGTGCTTTTACGGAAGAGTTTTCCCCAAAGAAGTGCAGGAACAGTTATAATTAAAAGGACTCAGTCGTTTGAGTGGCTGACCCTGCAAGTGGGGTTACATATAAAGCTTTATCTCGAAACTTGAGGAGGCGTAGATGTCTCATAAGAACATGGAGGCCTGTCCATCAATGCTTATTAACTTCATGAGGATGTGTCACGGATTTCAGCCTGGGAGAAACATGAACCAGGACACACAGGGATGGGATTATGATTCAGAAGTGTTCAGAGATGGGTCGATGTGGAAGTGTCAATGGTATTGAATTTGCAGTATGTCTTTCCACCCTCCACCTAAAACCACGTATCTACCACAACTCTCAATATCTCGTATCTGTTATTAATCATCTTGATCCATCTTACTCGACTGAATAAGTCACAAATTCAATCTCAACTTAAGAATTTAGTTTCCCTACATTTTCCTGAAGCAGGATAATCATTGATGGCACCAAAAGAATGAGACACAGTGTCTATAAAAGTACAAAATACCTTTTTTACTGGCCAAGGCCACGTTCCTGTTAGTGATCATGATGGACAGCTGGTAACTTTCCTATACCTACATAATAAGTGTTTGTTTGACAGCCCTCACTGGATTGGCCAGCAGATCAGTACAAAAAGTACAATGTGAAAGTCCAAGAAGAACAGTGCAGGACTGAGAATGAGGTTTGACACACGTAACTGCATATACCAAAATCATCATTACATTAAGTTATAGCTACAGGTTATTGAGGAGAAATAGCCACTTTGCAGTAATCTGGAAGAAGCCCCAAACTGCCACCCTCAGCTAATGAGAAATTGGTTTGGATGGTCAAGATCAACCCAAGAGCTACAAGGCACAGCTTTCAGCCTCCATGAGTTGATACACAGTGGTACACAGCAGGAACAGTCTTCAACAAAACCACTAGAAAAACATCAAGTTGTATGTAAAGTGAGTGTGTGGATAACAGAAAAGTACGCCCAGTGTTGTTACGTTATCTGATTTGTTCCAGTTCAGTTCTTCAGCTCTTTAAAAATGATATGATTCGACCCAAAAACACATAAAGTAAGGCGTAAATCAAGCCCCTGTGATTCAATCCACCAGTGTACACACTTCAAACCCAAATTGCACAGCGGTGCGGCGATGACATAGACAAGTATGGAGATACATATGAAGAGAAACCGGTCATGTCATGCTATCAGTCCTGATTTGAGTGAGAGTCATATTACTATTGAGTGAAGATGGATCGGGTAATTACAGCCACCCTACAGCTCGGCCCCCTTAGATATAAAACAATGGCACTTAAGACGGTTGGTTCAATTCTTTATACTATTTATTTATTTCTCTCTCTCTCTCTCTCTCTCTCTCTCTCTCTCTCTCTCTCTCTCTCTCTATATATATATATATATATTCTGTGTAGTAGCTTGTATATGATAAAAAATTAGTTTCCATTTTAGTTGTTGTCATATTTTAAAGAAAAAGTACAGTTTTGATTATTTTGGTTTCTACTCGTTCTTATTGGCCACCAACAGAATAGACTTTTATATTAGGACTTAAATACATGTAGGAAAAAGACACATGAATTGATCTGACTACTCCATTCATATCAAATTCTATAATCAGATATGTATGCAAAATAGCACCACATAGATTTTTTATTTATTTTTTTTTTTTTGGAATTCCCAAAGAGTGGATTTGACGGCTCGAAAAATCTAAACTGTTTCACATTAAGGAGAAAAATTGATAAAAATCAGCATTATCCCTTCTCCCTGTTTCATTTAAAACCGGAGCAAAGAGAGAGCATACAGTCCCTCACTTCTCATTTTCCTCCGGGTCAGTTGGGGTCGGCATACAGGCTGAGCGCGTACATGAGGACAGAGCAGTAAACAAACACCGGAAGCTGCTTTGGCATTTAAACAGGAATGTAATTCAGTTGGAAATAAGGTTCTGAGCTGGAATATTGAGTGATAGTTCATCACACAATTACATGATTAGGTTACTCTGAAGGTTACTCTGATCCTGAGTTAAACAGTACAGAACTGCCCACAGAGTGCGGCTCTCGGCTTGCGTGCTCCTGTACTACTAAGTTGTTTATCTTAAATACACAAAATAATCAACTTGACTTCGCTTCCCCATTTCGGACCGAACTTAGTGCGGAATAACAAGTCACATTTTATGATGATTTTGTTTTTGTGGGCAACAGCTTTGAATTCTACGGATTGATTTTAAAGGTCTATTAAAAAAGAGCACCGATCAAGGCCTCAGCCTGCATCTGATGATTTCTTTTTCAGAACTGTTCTGCTTTACACTGAATACCAATTTTGGGCTTTTCAAAATTACATCAGTGCTTTATCGTTTGTAATTGAGGTAACAATTAGATTGTGACCTGCAGAGGATAAATCTCTCTGGCTGTGCTCTTCATCTGTCTTCATTAGCATGGCACTGATGTGGTGTTTATTATTCATGAGTAGATCCAGTCTCCTGAGGCACCGTGACAGATCTGGCTGAATACCAGACGGAGATACCCCACTTCTCCTTCTTATACATCAGTGCAAGTCCGCGGGGAAGGTATACCCATGAGCATAGGAGAGACACTCGGCTATACATCAACAAATTAGTCACTGGAGACAATGCCGCATAATGATGCACGAGCCTATGGTTTGCGGAGTCACACATCCATGCGTCATAGTGCATGGGGAGATGGAAGCTCCCCAAATTACATATACATTAAAATCATGTCTTTCTAACCAAAGGAAAATGAGACCAGCAGGACACTGTGAAGGATTTACAGAGGTTTCAACTACAGAGTTGATCCTTTTGCTCTCGAGCAAAATTCGGCTTCTCCAGTGAATGTCTGGAAGGTATATATTTTATCAGCCCGCGCCGGTTGCACCCTCTAGTTCTTCTGACTCTGTAACCATAAATTATCAATGCCATGGTTTACACCATGCTTGCAGGTTAATTGGAGCTGCTCAGCTTAGAATATCATGGTAGAAACAATGAATAACCTGGCCGACTCAAAGAAAAATCACTGGAAACAAATGGTGCACAGATCAGCATTATGCAGACGGGCAAAAATAAAATAACTGCATGCTTACACAGACCAAACCAAATGAAAGGAAATGTTTTAAATACACACCGGAGTAAAAAACAGCTAGTATCGTACCTTGGCATTGTAGAATAATGAGCGTTCGGTACATGGAACTGACAAATCGTGAGCCTCTTTTAAAAGCGAAACCTACATACTGTAAGTAGAACAGAACTGACATGCAGGCCAATTACAAAACCCCAGTCACATCCCTAACATTTCCATATGTCCAGCACACAAGCAAAGCCTTTTCAGGCTCAACACAAGAAGTACTTAATGTGGAAGTGAGGCTGAAAGCTTAAAGCTGATGTTAGCCAACCACAATAAACTGGTGTATGCAAGCTGGTACCACGCTAAATATTAACCTCAGCAGAAACCTACTACAGTTTTTACAGATAAATCACACACCATGCCAGCCAAGTACAGAGAGGACCCAGAGAGGACAGCAACACCATCCAGACAATACGATCTCAAAATATTTGTACGAAAATATGATTAAAGCTCACCCTTAGATATGCTAATATATTTTACACTTCACAGGCAGGTTTTGCCAGGTATCAGTATATAGAAATGATAATTTCAATATTATAATAAAGTTAAGGTTAGGATTGTTATTAGGTTACATTTAGTTTAAAGGGTAAAGAAATGGTAAGGTTAGATTAAGGTTAGGTTAAGGTTATTTTTAGGTTAAGGTAAGAGTATGGGTTAGGTTAGGTTATTTAAGTTATGGTCAGATACAGTACGATAAAGTTAGGTTATGGTTAAGGTTAGATTAAGGTTAGGTTAAGGTTATTTTTAGGTTAAGGTAAGAGTATGGGTTAGCACACATTTAGGTTATGGTCAGGGATACAGTATAATAAAGTTAGGTTATGGTTAAGGTTAGATTCACTAGTTCATTAGTAAAACATACACATATTATATGAGAATCCAAGTATATTTAGTTAAATGTTGTACTAGCTCACAGTTTCTTTTTATTTCTTCCGGCTGATACTGCTAATAAAACAACGGAAAGTTTCAATAAATAATTAAATAGCGGGTTCATCCTGAGCCAGCAGGGTTGCTTAACATTTATTTTATTAATTAAAATGCATGTTTAAAAAACAACAACAACAAACCATAATTACATTGTAAGACTGTCCTTAACATTAGGCGGGAAAATACATCTGAATGTGGTGTAAAACAGCAGGTCTGTTCAGCTTGTTAACTTGCAAATTTTCTTTTCACCATAAAAGGACTATTATTTGCATTCAGGTGCTCCTTACAAGATTCTCACGGTGGATGAGGAAGATCATAAACAACAATAACTACTGCAAGTTGTTTCACAACTTATTTTAGTAAAAACAGTGACTCTTACCTAACTTATGTATACTGAACAAACGAAAGGACCAGGAGTGTCTAGATAGCTTATAAATGTTTTATTTATTTATTTATTTATTTATTTATTAATTAATACTTAAATGCAGTGAAAATCACTTTCTGTAAATCTCAGGTACAGTCATGAGAAATATTAATTCCACTTATTGCTGTTAAAAAGTGGAAAACAACTAGTTTACAGCTGTGCTTTTTAATTCTTCCATTAATTAAACAAAGACAGGTTGAACTGCTGCCTTGAATTTTTCAGAATTATCTGCTTATTTTTAAAGTGATATAAAAGTGCTTGAGAGAGACCAGAATCTCCTGTGACCACCAGCCAGAGCTCACTCCAGGATAATAATCCTCACACCCGCTAAATTGGCCCTAGCTCACAGGCCTCTATCGCCACAGTTAATATATTCTTGTTGTCGCCCGACAGTAAGGTTCAGGCCACCCCCGTGTCTCTCATTTCTAACCCTGCCCTAGTGATTTGTCCCAGGTGTTTCCTATCCTCATCAGTTTGTCTAGTCAGTGTTTACGTTTTTTGTGTATTAATGTCATGCTTTTGGTATATATTTTGGTTAGTTTCTTTTTAATAAATTACCCCACATGTGCGTCCACGTCCTCACTTTCTCTGACAAGGCACTTTAGACGCTGCATGATCACCTCTGATTAAACCAGTTCTGACTCCCCTCCAAAGTGGTTTTATGAAATAAGTAATAAATTATTAATAATACGTTTAAAAAATAAATAAATCTATATATTCCATCCCTGCTTTGTTTGCATGTCTACAGGTCTTCGCAACCCTCAACCACCCCATCACCTCCTTTAACCCTGTCATCTGTCATTTTCTGTTCTAATTAGGAGGAGGCTGGTTTCACCCATCATCTCAACTCCAGCCCAAAAGTCTTCTGAGTTACCGGCCTGCTCTCTTACACTCTCCTCCCAAATCATTAAAAACTGATGGCATGGCTCTAACTAGCAAACAGTGCTCGATTTTTATTTTGGTGTGAAAATAAGTGGTTTAATTCACAAACTTGCTGTAAAAAAAAAAAACATAATTAAACCAAGTGCCTCTCCAAGAAAAAGGAAGATGAATATGTATGAAATACCTGATGTGTTCATTATGATTGTTTTCCTCAAAAGATTTTTGGGCTTAAAACACACCACCACCAAACACTCCCAAACACAAACACACACACTCTCACAGGTATTTAAGTCTGGCCCAGGCGGAAGGGTCATTGATCAGTGGGCTGTGTGGGCTCTGGCTGGCTCAGTGTGTGAGGCAGAGCCCCTGCTGGCTAAGTGATGCAGTGTCTGCCTCAGCCTGCTCCCAGCACCACGCCCCCTTCATTAGCCCTTTTAATTGCTTTCTTATTTAATGGGCCTCAGCCTCAGAGCCACGCTATGAGCTAGACTGAGAGCGTTTCCTGGTCAGCGCGCATCAACACACACTACAGCAAGACCACAGGGAGGCGTCCATTACTCTCCACCTTCATCATCCTCCTCCTTATCATCATCACCATCATCAACATCATCATTCGAATCCACCTTCAAGTGGTCACCTCTAAAAGCCACAGAGGTTATTGTTCAGTTATTTTCTCATATTTTATGCATCATTTGCAGGTGAGTAAACAGGTCTGTATTTCAGAGGAGACAATCTCGCTTAACCTTTAGAACTCCAGACCAAATTTGTGGGGCGTTTTCATAGTTTGATGTACTTTTTTTCACTAAGAAATGGAAAACAACTAACATTCATTTGTTTCCAACTGAATTAAATCCCAGTTTATGTTAAAGGAGCTTCCAGAGCATGTTTACTGCTCTGTCCACATGTACATGTTTAACCTGCAAGCAGACTCTGATCAGATAGAGGGGGGCAGGGCTGATACTAACCTGTATACAGACTCTGACTGATCAGAGAGGGGCAGGGGTTGATACTCAACCTGTATACAGACTCTGACTGGGATCAGTGAGAGGGGCAGGCTGATACTCAACCTGTATAAGAGACTCTGACTGGATCAGAGAGAGGGGCAGGGCTGATACTCAACCTGCATGCAGATTTGGACTGGATCAGTGAGAGGGGGCGGGGCTGACGTTCAACCGCCCACAGACTCTGACTGATCAGAGAGAGGTGGGGGCGGGCTACACCAACCTGCATACAGACTCTGACTGATCAGAGAGAGGGGCGGGCTGATGCTCAATCCTGCCCACAGAGATTCCTGACTGATCAGAGAGAGGGGGCGGGGCTGATGACATCACTAACCCAGATATTGGGTTACAGTTGAAAATGAGAAGGTTTTTTTTTTTGCTCTTTCTTTTTTCATAGCATTCAAAATTCTAATATAAAAGTCCTAAGAAGATACTGATACATACATAACAAAGTTAATAATAAAAGCTATGTTTGTTTTTTTTTTGTTTTTGTTTTGTTTTAGTTTGCTGGGGCTTTTTGGACCACTGACATGTTATAATCATACAAATAACCACAAATATTCTGCAGCTTGCACTCACACTCTGAGGACTCTAACTTCCAACAGATTTCTTAGATGTAATTTTTAATCTTTATAAGTAACAAAAGTCAATTTTTGATTAAAACAAAGCCATATAAATTTTTAAGTACTCTTAGTATTGGCATCTCAAATTAAGACAAATTAGAGTAACCTAGATCTCCTGGAAATTAACAATATCTAAGTATGTGTGACTGTCTCCTATAAATAATAAGAAAAGTAGAATAAAAAGAACATCAAACTAAAAAGTGATCGCACAGAACTGACCTAGTCTTCTGAAGGTCAAAAAATGGAGCGCCTTCAATTCTTTTCATAGCTGCATTTAACTGTTGTCACTTCTGTAATTCCTGATAAAATGTTTTATGCTTTGTTTTTAGCTTCATTAAAGCCAAATTTGACTGGAAATTAAATAACTGTGTGAACTTTTGCACTGTATTGCAAAAAAAACCTTTTCTTGATATGATATATTTTATTTATTTGAATCAAGTGAGTGCAAATCACCTTTTTTTCACTGGTGTTCACTGTTTGACATTTTATGACTATTCTGAAATATTCTCAGACATTTTAACTGCAGCTCATTTTTTCTGTACTAGTAACAAATTAACTTACAGCTACTGCATAACCATCAGTGTAAATGTATATATAACAGCCGTGATGTGAGACTGCAGGTGAGTCAAAGAGGGTCGTATGCGGCTGTGTGGGTTTTGTCAAATCAGATAAGAAAGTGGCCACTTACTGTGGTAGAGCGCCATGCCTGTAGGTGATAGCGCATCAAGTGCTGATTGAAATGCTATGCATCAGTGAAGGCCATAAAGCCAAACTGCTCATCATGTCCCTGCATGCAGCAAGCCAGTAGTGGTGACCTTTCCATCATGTCCTGCTGTTCTGCTCCATCATGCCACCATCCTAACCGCAGGGTAAGTCCAGTGGCTTTGCTTAAACAATCTTAATTTAGGTTTATCAACTCTTTCCTGGGCTCTACTCTGCAGTTATACAGAGTATTAAGATGATGGCAATAAGTACAATATTTCCATACAAACTGCTCTGCATCCACTGTTAACCTTATATATATATATATATATATATATTTTTTTTTTTTTTTTTTTTTTTAATTTATTTATTTTTTTAATTTTGAAAAATAAAACAGACATTGATATTTCCAGACATTGTTATTTTCTGAAGATTTTATAAATTTACTTGCAACTATAATTTTTTTTAAATTTATTTACAAGGTCTAAAAAGCACTTTATGTCTCAGAAATCCTGTGTAAATCATCCATAACGTTCTTGCCAGAATGCAAGAATTTTGATTAATTATTTGTAATGATTAGACTGACAAGGACATTTAGAATAATACGTTCTAAATAATAAAGAGATGTATCAGTATTACCCATTTTCATAAATAGGGTAAGTCATACATTTCTAATATATCTAGTACTTATAGATATTTAATACTGATCAATTTTTCTTTTTTTTAAACCAAAAGTCTCATTTTTAATTCATAATTCTTTTTATATATTTGTTTCTTTCATTTTTTCTTCTTAACATTATTGTTGTAATTCATTGATCAGTCAATCACCCTTAAAGCACTTTAAATCCCAGTTTGAGTTGGTCTTAGTCATGCTATATAAATAATGCTTTGATTGACTGATATATAGATGATAGATCACATGAGCAATGTAATAACATGGATTCCACAATTCCACATGATTATTCTGGTAAACACTGTGTAAGAAATGAGTACATTTATTAATAGGCTGGAAGCTTATAGTTTTGTCGAGTGTGAAGGGTGTGAAGAGTGTGAAGAGTGTGAAGACTGTGAAGAGTGCATTCTGAACAGTGATGCCACCAAGTGGAGCAAAGCACCTACCTCTTTATGCTTCCTGCACATTTTACACATGAGACCTTCTGGGACGTATGAAGTGACTTTCTAAATCACTGTCTTGTTTATTACGTGTCTTTGTGCACAGCGGTCTGTTTATGAGAATGAGAAAACAGTGCAGTCCAATTACAGTGGAAACAAATGTCAAGCCTCTTATCTGCTGTATGATAAGTGCAACGTAAATCGCTTTGATGCTTTCATTGCAATACAGTGATTGCAATGTATTGCTACATTAATTATTGTAATCAGTTCCTATGAGGGGCAAAATGAACTCAAGGCTGGTTCTGGGAAAAGATGATGTCAGGGCTCGACTGGCAACATCCCTGGATTTTATACAGGCCGACTCCTTTTGATCAATTTCATTTTGTCAACTAAGGCTGGGGGTCCGTCGATCCCCTTCCCCCTCTCAGCGGTCCATTTCCATAGTGGTCCAACGTGATTTTTCCCAGTTCTCCCAATGGCCAGTCCGTCTCTGGCTGATTTGCTTAAATAGCTGAAGTCTCATGTGCTGAACAGAGTTTAGGCCTCGTAGTGGTTTTAGTATTGAGGCTATAAGATATTTGGTGAGTTTTGTATTTTATTAATGCATTAATAAGATAAAAATATTTAAATTTTTTAATGAGTGGGACGTATTTTCATCTGATATGATATTGTGTAGAAAATATATCTATATAATATATATTTCCAACATATTGTCCAGCCCTACTGCGTGATGCCCTCCAAATCACAACATCCAAGCCACAGCAGATGCCATGTGTCCTCTGTGTCCTCTTTTTTGAAAACCAATATATGCTCATTCTTCTGCAGTTTTCTTCCATATAACCTGTAACGGATGGTTTGATCAGTTAAACAAAGAAATACGTGTTAACCCTCATTGTTAAGCATCTGCTTCAGTTTCTACACCATACTGTATCTTCATTACTACTCCATCCACCCTGTTGGACGTATAGTTTCTATACTGCATTTCCAGAGAGATGAGAAATGGGTTCATCCACATAGAACTGCTGCTCTCAAGGACAAATCAGACAGCAATTCAAAAGCAGGGAAAAGGAAAGTGTTTGGAAGAAAAGGAACATTATCCCTGAACCAAATGTTTTCATATTACTATGGACGAGTATGGAAATGGGCTGATGTTATAGAGTCATTTAGCCCATAAACACAGTAAGTAATTGGCCAGTCTTTGGTTTGGCTCTGAGATCCAACAGATCTGAACTTAAATGTGGGGAATATCAACATCATTTTCTATATATTTACACAAGAATTTCTAGGTTTCATATACAGACTTTCTTCACTCCTTTACAGGATTATTTTCATTCTGTAAAGGGTATTTCTAGGTGCCCTTTGAATCAGGGCCTACATTTGGGCTTCCAATTTTATTTTTAAGAGCCCTTATAACATCAATCTCAACCTTATAACACTCTCTCAAACCATCTGACCACTGGGGGTGTGGTGTGGGAGGTGCAAAACAAAACAAAAATTGATGAAACACCTGTGGGCAACTACTGCGCTGTCTACTGTGAATGGTAACGCCTTCTATGATGTATTCCCGTTACACACGACATGGATTAAGGAATTATAAAAGGCCGCAGAAGTCCCATCCATTTGGATCTCACCATCCTGCTTTACTCCAACTCAATAAGTCATTTTGCCTTGCCCTGGGCACGCTTCAGCACTCTCAAGACCAGATGTTTCAAGACATGGTCCAATGATGGAGCCGACAGTAACCCATACTTTAATTCATAGTTATTGATTTTGTTCAAATTGTAAAACTCTTCAGAGTTTTCTTGTAAAATGGACTTAGTGGATATCCACTCCTCGACACAGATGCCAAAGTAGATGAAGATAATCAAAGATAAGCAAAGTTTTTCACTTCACTAAGCAGTGGCTGATTGATTCCTGGTTGATCTGAACATTTCTTAGGGTCATTTTTTACCAGCCAATTATAAAATCATTTACATTCTGCAAAAACCACAATATCACACACAGACACACACACAGACAGACACACACTGACACACACACACACACACGCATACACGCAAACCTCTTCTGCAACTGTGAAAACTGCTCACCTGATGCTACAGTTGTGGCAGGCAAGAGGAGGAAATGCCAATTATGCCCCCCAAAGAAGGACTGCAAAACCAGTACTACATGGTGTATACAGAATATTAAAACAAACTGGTGTTCACTGGAGATGGAGAGTGGCAGGTATAGCAAATAACTCATTGATTTGCCAAACTTAAAGAGTCAGAATCTTGAAAAACAAGGCTGAAAGTCTTTGACTTTACTCTGAATCTCAGATTCACACTTGTGATATCATGTGGTCATGTGGTACCGTTAGGGTGTGATTCACATGATGTAATATGAGATCAGACTGTCTTAAAAGCAAGGTGGGTAGCCAGCATGCTAATGCCGCACTATAGTTCTGAACGAGGGCTGCAGGTGGTGCACCAATGCCGCATTAAGTTAATATGTTGGAGTTGACCAGTAGTGATTCTGGACAATGGTCCATTATGCTGATGCTGCCCTATCAATGTCTTACTGCTGGTCATGGTCATTGATAGACCATTGATAGATCACTCTGTGTTAAGCTGTTTGGGTGGTGTCACTTGTCCATTGACAGTGGCCACTCCTCCAGAACGAGGATCGAGAAAAAGAAAGCGGTGACTAAAGGTTGGTGGTGTTGCTCTTTAAGGTCCGACACTTACGTAACCCTTCTTGTGCTTAAATTAGGAAAGGATTTGCGTGGGTGTGAGTGAGGAGTGAGCGTGTGTAGGTGCGTGCCTGGGTAATTGTAATTGTACTGAGGAGTAGCAGGTGCTCTCGGCTGGGTGTGGATGAAGACAGATGAGCTGCTGATATCCTCTTTATTATGATGATGATCTCTTATAAGTCTACCCACCTGCACCTTCATGAACCTGCAGAGAGGCAACCGAACTGGCCTTTGGAGTAGAACTCATTTATTCTCCTTCTTTCAGAAGTGCAGGAACGAGACCGGTGCATGGTGCTGTACTTTTAGATGTGCCGGGATTTGTTCTCGGTGGGAACTCTGCTCAGGCTGGGTTTTGATTGATTATTTCTATGGCAAGAGGTGAGATGCGCTGTTCAAGAAGCCTGAGAGACAGAGATATATTGGTATGGAATATCAGCAAGGAGCTGGGTGGATCACAAGACCAGGTGTGTGAGGAGCATAAACACACACCGACATACCGCACACGTCCAAACTCAGTTTTAGGTTGGATCGCAGCGGTGTTCTGTGGCAGCGCAAGGCACAGCAAGAGCATACAGTCGTTAGTATGCTAAAGAGAGTGATAAAAAGCCCATATCAAAGACCATTTAAGAACAAAGAGGTGCTTTGAATGGGCCAGTTCATCATTCATGATTTTGTTTTGTCTTTTTTTTTTGGGGGGGGGGGGCTTCCCGATGTGAGCAGCACGCAGTCAGACTGAAACCTCATGAGGCCCTCTCTCCCTTTCTCTTTCTTGCTCTCAGTGAAACTTTGCCACATAATGACTTTCAACAAAAGGACGCCAACGAGTTGGACTGATTGTTAGCTATTATCCTGACTTTGTACGGATTAAAAGGATAACCAGCGGCTGAAAGACCAAAATAATGATGACCTTCTAACAAAAAGTGGTTAGTAGTCCTGTCATAATAATGCGTAATAATGTGCACTGATACCAAACAGATACCAAACAGAATCTTTAGGGCTGGATATCAAAACAAGGGGAAGGTCACCTCTGAGGTCATGTTCAGTGTAAAGTCTGCACGGGTATTTGCAAGTGATCAGATCGGATTTGCATGCCTGGACATCACAAACCTTTCTGCAAGAGTTGCCATGGTAGCTTTTATTTGTGGAAGCAGGAGAGATGCATGTGCATCATCTTGCCCTCCAAACGTTCATCCTGTCAAATCATGGAATTGTTAGTTGTGTTACGAGTGACACCAAAGACACTCTGAAATCTGATTTGAGCATCCAGAGTGTCCAGACAGGGATGCAGCTGTAGGAATCCGATTGTAATCCCATTTTAAATTGCTTGGTGCAAATCTGATTTGCAATAAATCAGATTTCATTTTTTTTTTTCTGGATACAATCTCGCACAAAAAATGGATTTGGGCTGACAGTCTGAATATCCTTCCATCCCCATCCATCTTCTTATCCACTTCATTCTTGTCAGGGTCAAGGTGAGTCTGGAGCCTACCTGGAATGGTCAGGCACCACACACACCCACACACACACCCACACAGCAGGGCCAATTCACATATTGTGTATTTTTGGGAGGAAGCCAGAGCACCCAGAGGAAACTCACATGGATATGAAATCTCCTCTCAGACAATGACCCAAACAGGGATTGAACCTACAAACCCAGGCCCCTGGAGCTGTGACACATGGCATACCTGTTGCACCACAAATTTAGCTTTACAATGCGGTTGAAGTAATGTTTTAGGACTGAACAACTGAACATTTTAGCTGTTCTAAAACAAGCAATGATACTCACAATGTCTCACAACTAGAGAGAAGCCAACTGAGGTGGTTCAGTCTTTCCAGGCATATCTGTCTGGGAAGAGGTCCTGGGGGAAGACCCAGAACACGGTGTACAGATTATATCCCTTGGCTGACCTGGGAATGCCTCGTAATCACTCTGGAAGGGCTGAGTTTTGACTGCCCCCGCAGACTATGGGTGGATGGATGGATGGATGGATGGCACTAGTAAAAAGTCACATTATAAGTGTCATGCAGTGCCAACCCAGACTTCCCTGGGACCCTTAGGATAGGATCCTGAACAAGGCCCCCATCTTCATAAATATCATTCGACCAGGTTTGTGTGCCCTACACAATGTTGTACTGTGTGTATAAAGTGACACTTACTCATCTAAAATGAGTTTATCAGTTTCTAATTTTATGATATTATTTAAAAATGTAAAATCTTCAGTCCTGCTCCACCAAATGGGAAAGCTTGACTGGCTATAGGTATCTCTGATTGAAATCTTAATTTCTCTCATGCAAATCAAGCATTTGCTCCTTTTATTTCCATGAATACAAATATTATTAGACATAAACCTACTAAAAATTACAGCCTACATCTATTTTTATTCCCCCAAAATCATTTGGCCTTCTCTGCACTTATATATAATATTATTATTATTATTATTATTATTATTAAATGTATTATTATTTTTTGAGGATTTTGTTTGTCAGTTCTTGTAAAGTTTCTACATGGTTTTGTAACAACAGCAAAGTATGCTCATGTCTTGACATTGTACAGAAATTGTGTGTGTGTGTGTGTGTGTGTGTGTGTGTGTGTGTGTGTGTGTGTGTGTGTGTGTGTGTGTGTGTGTGTGTGTGTGTGTGTGCTTAATACTAACTGCCTTGCTGTGGCTTCTCTAAACCCTAGAGCCTGCTTTCTGGAGCTCTGTGTGACTGTGTGCCCCTCCCCGGCTGCAGCATGTGTTTGGGTGTGATTATTAGAGCGAGATCACAGCCTTGAGCTCAGAGAGATGGAGAGTGTGGCATGCGTTGAATGAGCAAGCCACTTGCTGCTTGTCTGGCTATGGGCACAGAATGGTAATGTTTTATAGCCATTCATTAAAGCATTTCTCCAAGGTCACAGCAGAGGCTCGGAGAGCAGATAGGCTAACTCAGAGTGCCATCTCTCCTGGTGCTGGAACAGAAGGTGTCAGAAAACAGAGCTCTCCACTCTACCAGGAGGACATTAAAACACAGAAGCATGTCTCTAAGTCGGCCCAATACAGCAAAGTCCACTTAGGAGGCCCAGGTGAAGGAGCTTGTGTGTTATTTATGTGGTGTGTGGACGTGACTGGCTGTCGGTGCTCCTCTAGTACTTACTGACAAATTCTTAGATCATCTGAGAAAACTACAGGTTACTACAGGTTGATAGTGTGATAAATCATAGAGATTATACACTTAAAATAAGGACAAATGTAATCTTTTCAAATACTTTACTTTGATCCATACGCTAATCAGCCATAACATTAAAACCACTGACAGATGAAGTGAATAATATTCTTTATCTAGATACAATGACACCTCCTAAGGGTTGGGATATGCACATTAACCAGTACATCGTGCTGGCTGAGCCACTTTGACAAGAATCAAGTTGTGATATCTAGAGAGTTTCTCAACCCTGGTCCTGAAGGCATCTCAACTCTGCACTTTTTAGTGGATTCCCTGCTTTAACATCCACTTCAACTCTGAACGGCTTGTCATTGAGCAGATTTGTTGAATGAAGTGATGGGACCAGGAAAACCCTAAAATGATTTGGACAGGAATGCTTCCAAAACCAGGGTTGAGAAACAACCTGGTCCTGGAGGCACCCCTACCCTGCATATGTTAGAGCTTTCCCTACTCCTATCACACCTGATTCAACGAATCAGCTCATTAATAAGCCCATCAGAAGGTCAAGTCCATTATTACCCTCACCACGAGTGCCCCACCAACTAATATCAATCTGAGAGAAAGCATGTAATAGTCCAAAGTCAAAGTTCGGAAGCAGTTCATGGAAGGAAACCCACCAACATAACAGAGTTGGAGCTGTTTCGTATGAAGAAATGGGATAAAATTCTGGAAGTGGCTGTGCAGAATCCAGGGATTTGGATCCAGATAATGGATCATTTTCCACAATAAATAAATGAGCAAGTGAAATATTTGTGTCTTGTTTGATTTGGTTCTACGTTTAAGACTTTTGGGTGAAGTTTAATCTCATATTTAGGGAACATGAGAACAATCTGAGATCATTTGAGACCATTTTAAAGGCTTCATCACAGGCATCATAAGTGGATTTCAAAACACACCCAAAATACAAGAACAATACTTCCTGAAATGTCTTGGCTACTAATAAACACATTCGCAATCCAAGAAGTCCAACGACACACACTGACATCTTTATTTCATGCATAACCCAAATATACAATAAACCCCACTATAGAAGGCTTTTAGTGCATCACCACACTGTGACACATAATGACCTCTTATGCTGTCTGTGGATTGTGGCCTGCTGTCATCTAATCTCATTAGATTAATACTCTCCTCATAATCAGATGCTAATTCAGTCCCATCACCCATGTAAAGTCATTTGCTTTAAAAGGTTCCTATTAATATGTCCAATGTAATATTTAGCCTCTTAAGACCAGATAGAAGTTAATTATGAAGAAAAATGAGGCTTTCACCATCCATGGCCCAGATGAAAGGGAGCAAAGAGAAAGAGGGATTGAGCAAGATGGAGGAAACACGCACAACATGCATGAATGCATCGCCTCATTAAAATTCTTCACACGTCTGAAAATGTAAAGTTTAGTTCACTGTAAATGTGACACGTTCCACGCTGAGATTCCGCACCCATTCAGTATTTAACTTCCTGTGCTGGGATTTGACATCAGCTCCCAAAAAAAAAAAGAAGAAAAGAAACTATAAGAACTTGCAAAAGTGTTTTTCATCAACTCACTATGGGGTTGTTTACGAGGGTTTGGTGACAAATTAGAATCTGTCATTTGAACGAGGTTATTAATCACTTGGCCTTGAAAATGAATCTGTCATCTAGTAGACAGTTGTATGAATATCTGGAGCAGATCGAGGGGGAAATTATTTTTAGTCATTTTTTTAGTCATACTCAAAAGCCCTACAAAGACTAAATATCATAAATCAATTAAAAATAAAAATAAATTGTTTTCCCCTCTCATGTCAAATAAATTAAAATAAAATAAAATAAAATAAAATAAAATAAAATAAAATAAAATAAAATAAAATAAAATGCTGAGTATTAAATGTCTGTGATCTGCTCAGTGAATGTAATAGCATCTGGCAGAAGTTCATCAATTTCCTACAGGAAAGCAGAAAACCATCCTGACCGACCCATTCTGACCAGCCGGACGGACCTCTGCTCCACCTCTCACACACAGTGCATGAGTAAACAGATCTGCCTTACACTGCTCTAGAAACAGCCGTGTAGAGCAGACACTATGACCTCCCTGCGTGTGTGTGTGTGTGTGTGTGTGTGTGTGTGTGTGTCTGTGTGTCTGTGTGTTTTATCCTTACAAAAGTCCAAAAGCCTTATTAAAGATATAAGATCACCTTGAATGTATAAGGTAGTAGTAACGTCAGGCTTCTGCACAGGGCACTGCATGAGGATGAACGGGAAGCGTATGCTCATACAGATCCACCAACAGTGGCCAAAATCACAGTCTACAGGAAAGTCTCATCTCAAGTTCATAATTGTGAACAAAAAACGCCAAGTGATCTTTCAGAAACTGGTTGTGAAGGATCAGCATTGACTTCTAGAAGCAATTCTTGCCTGGAAGTGAGACTTTCATTCACAAGCTTCGTAAGGGACCAACAGCACAACGCTCATCTGCTGAACTTGCTGCAAAGACACAGATACTGTGCTATGGTCAGTTGCATAATCACATTTTTCCACAACTGTGTGGGATGCTATTGGACGCTCTATCAACACTCCACCTCTACCACACAATCTGCAGAACAGAGTGAGAACATTCAAGCTGCATGGGATGGATCATCACTCTACAACTCCATGATATCTGGCATGGTGCATTATTTTATCATTTATTGTTCCTGGTAAGATTTATCTTTCGTTCCAATAAAATTCCACACTTTATTCTGGGAGCAACTATTTGTGCTACTTTTTATTTTATTTTATTTATTTATTTATTTTGAGTGTGAGAGCACTTCAATTGGTCTAATGGGTCTAATAAGCCAAACAGAGTTACACAGGGCACAGATCATCTACAGGGTTCAAACAAAGTAGAAAATTAAAAAGAAACCTTGGAGATACAAGGTTTTCACTCTAAAGCAGCAATCTATGCTGTGCAACAGGTGCCCAATATATTTCACTCCAACTGTTTACACAAGAGGCTTTACGTTCAATCTATACCCACATCAGCATGAGTCAGCATGTCAATGACTATGTGTCCACTCTTTAATTTCCCAGTAATGTTCCCTTAATCTCAGCACAAGAACCTGGAACTACAGAATCTGCTGATCCGACACAGCTGCATGTTGCTGGCTATCCGGGGAGCTATTCCACGGCAGTAAAAAGAATCACTCCACCAGACCAGGGGCCCATGTGATCGGCCGTGTGACGCAGGCCCCCTTGCTGACTCCTCCGCAGTTAGACCTCACTGTTCTTTTGTCCCTCTCAACATGCTTAATAGATGGAACCTTTGAGTATCAGTCTATGCGATACAAAAGGATAATAAGAGCCACAACACAGAACACAATGGCATAAAAGAGGCTAAGAGTTCCCAAGAGATAGTAATAGTATTACCCTTTCTCCTGAAGAAGGAGTGAGGCTTTTTCCACTTTCACGGCCCGAGACCATTAGACTCCCCTCATTTTCACAGCACTAACAGCACCCCTGAGCTGTGCAGGAGGACTGAGATGCTGAAGATGCCATTTAATGCACGACACAAGACATATATCTGTGTCTGCACATATATCCATAATAAGCAAAGCTCAGCTACACTAACGTCATTAGTGGTCAGAAATATGAGCTCAGGGGTCATGATGCTGTGCGAGGAGGCCTAGCTATAATAGTCACGGTTCAACACGGCTTTATAGACAGTATATACCCTCACTATTAGAGCTGCGCCTTTTGATTGGGCCTATACATGCCAAAACCTTTGAATGCCATTTTCTGCCTGCCCCTCATATACACTCAATGACTTGGCAGTTCTGTCTCACGCAGATATGCAAATGATTACAGGTGTTCTCTGAATAGACGCTGGGTCTTGGCATAAGAGGGCCAATAGTGCTTCCCATGCTGCCCTATAAAAAGGCTCTCATGGCTACTTTACCTCTTGGGGAGATGGTCATTTCGACAAATTACCCACCATTTCGGTCATTCTGATGAACAAGAAACCTGCACTCCAAGTCTTATGGACTCTAAGTCTATAAGACCTCAAGTATGGAGGTCTTGTGCTGAACACTTTAATCCTGTCTTTGCTCTGGAGTGTCACACCAGCCCGAATGCTGGTGTGATGATCTGGGGAGCCATCACATATGAAAGTCGGTCATCCCTAGTAGTGATGGAAGGGGCACTAACAGCTCAGAGATGTGTGTAGGACATCTTGTGGCCAGATTACATTTACATTTACGGCATTTATAAGACGCCCTTCTCCAGAGCGACTTACAAAAGTGCTTTGCTGTTCAGTTAGAACATCCTTAGCTAGTAGACAAGGCTTGAATCTAGAGATTCCTCACGCTTAGATCCTGTTGAAACAAACAGATGAGTCTTCAGCCTGCGTTTGAAGACAGTGAGGGACTCAGCTGTTCGGACTCCCAGGAGAAGTTCGTTCCACCATTTTGGTGCCAGAACAGAAAAGAGTCTGGATGCATGTTTTCCTTGTGTTTTGAGGGACGGTGGGTCAAGCCAAGCTGTACTTGAAGCTCGAAGGGCTTTTGGTGCAGCTCGAGTTTTGACCATTGCCATCGTGTATGGAGGGGCTGGTCCATTGTTGGTTTTGTAGGTCAGGATCAATGTTTTGAATCTGATGTTCAGCTACAGGGAGCCAATGAAGGGAACGCAGCAGAGGGGTTACGTGACTGAATTTCGGAACATTGAAGACGAGTCGCGCTGCTGCATTGTGGATAAGTTGCAATGGTCTGATGGTCTGCATAGGAAGGCCAGCCAGTAGGCAGTTGCAGTTCGAGTCTTGAAATGACAAGAGACCGAACAAGCACCTGAGTGGCCTCTCTGGACAGAAAAGGTCAAATTCTCCTAATGTTGTAAAGAGGAAATCTGCAGGACCGAGTCAGGTTTGCAACAGATGTGTTGCCTCTCATGGCAGGGCTTACAAGGGACATTTTTCAGCAGGATAATGCCACAGCAAGGGATAATCAGGAATGTCTCAGATTTGCTGCCAATTAAGCATTTATGGGACTATGAGTGTAGGATCTACAGGCCCAGCTGCAATATATGTGGGTAAATGGGCTGCAGGATGCCAAACAGAACCTGTATACCCATGCTCAACTATATTTCATCTTGTGTCCAGCCTAGAACCTTTTGACCTCCCAGTTGAAAGAGGTCCTATACTTAGAACTGCTTAATATGCATCTACTACTGCAGTGTCTCTATGAATTATCTGGCGATTACTGTGAAACTAATAAACATGCTATTAGCTCAGACTGTGTCCTGGATCACAAACAATTCTGTACAGTGATTTTTCAAACTTTTAAACAATAGTCTAGCTGGCAAAGGCACACAGAGGACAGAGCGGCCATGGCCTCCTTAGCCTTTGTGCACAGCTGGAAGGAGTAAGGTGTGGATCAGCCCGCTGACCTTTACGGCTCTCCGCTATCTCTCCATCCTGCTGGAGTCGGCCTGTGCCGCAGCGCTTTAGAAGCTTTGCCCACGTACCTATCCCCAGACAGAAATAATCAGCTCACCCCCTCGTCCTCCAAAAACACTCCACAGCCCAGTGGAGCTGCGGTGGGACCGCTGGCCCTTCACACTCCGCTGGGGAGCGACAGGCGAGAGGATATTTAAGGCTAAAAAATATAGGACCTGAGTGGGGGGTGAGGGAAGAAGAAGCAAAAGCACGGGTGGATGAGCTGGATTAGAGGCAGGGGTGAGCAAAGGAGCAGGAGGGAGGAGATCAAAGATGGCTGCCTCGCCGAAGGGCAGCAGTGTGGAGACTGAGAGAAAAGAAGGACGACACGAAGAGAGATCAGATGAAAGGATGCTGGTGGGGACCCATGGAGCTTCAATATGGATTGGTCGTCCTCGCACCGGATGAGGCACAGAGCTGTTCAGATTGGCATTCAGTCAGCATCTTGGCCGAAAAATTTAATCGTCCACTGTCTGGAGAAAGATTCAGCAGTGGAACAACAGTTGGGCAGTTGTTTGAGGTTGTTGGCTGGTTGTTCGGGGGTTGTTGGGAGGTTGTCAGGAGGTTAGGCTGTCCCCGAGGTAACCTCAGAGGCGGCTTTTAATTTCTACAATGATTTGCATATATTCAATCAGGTCGAGTAATTGGAAAAGGAGCAGACAGTGCAGAGATGCTGCTGATTTTGCCACCGTTTAAAAGAAGATGAGGGTACAGCTGCTCAGACGAACTGATGACACAGATAATCCTGACACTGACTGATGTGTCTAATCACCAAAAGTATCTCACAATCAATTGTCCTTTCCTCACAGAATCTCAAAAAGTGCTTTCGAGCGCCCAGTGAAAGAAAGCCATGTTTTAGCACTACATAAATAGCCCGGGAAGAACAAGATGACCTTGACAATGTCAGTTAGAGCAAAGAAAAGGGGCTACCTACAGTTTGCAGAGAACCTCAAAGTATTTGGCCAAACACTTGTCTGTGTCTCAACTAAATGGCTTCCAGGACAAGAGGCTCGCCCTGGAACCTATGTGTCAGAACATCCTATTATTTAAAAATAAATAAATAAATAAATAAATAAGAGAATATGAGCTTAATTAGAATATGAGTCAAGAACCAAGAATATTCTAATCTTCTTCTGTTTCTCTACATAAAATAGTGCATCTCATGGAATTAGGATATTGTGTAAAAAAAGTCCTTTTTTTTGTTTTGTTTTTGATATTAAGGCTAATAACTCTGTTCAAACTGTATGAGCTTTTCAGATGAAAGTAAATTCTGCATTTCATATCAAAATCACAAGTCTGGAGGAAGAGTGGAGAAGCACTCGGAACCTTCCGGAGTCTGTGAGGGTTTAGCGGTCCATGTCACGTGCTGGTGTTGGTCCACTGTGTCCAGAATCAATGAAGTGTCTACCAGGAGATTTCAGAGCACTTTATGCTTCCGTGTACTTCATGGAGGTGCTGAATTCGTTTCCTGACCCCAGTGCCAAACATTTTAAGCCACTGATCAAAAGTGAAACAAAAAAGGGCTGAAATATTTTATGTTACATGTAATAAATCCAGCAGCTGCCCTTTGTGAAGAGGTTCCTGGTTCCCTCTGTAAGGTGCAGAAACCCATCCTTGCTATTCCTCTCTAATTGCATTGTCCAGCACTTTCTGGCAGCTAGCTCTGTCTTCAGAGGTTTGGGTATTTCTCATTGGGTGTTTGGTAACTAATGAACAATCTGAACTATGGACATTGAGCTGTGAAACTGCTTACTCAGGAAAATTGGGTTCATGGTGTTACGGGTGTGAAGGCCATCCCTTAGGCTATTAAGATCACATCCCAAATGGCAGAGTGGGATCTGCCAGCACTGCATGCAGAGCACCCTTCACAGCTATGTCTTAACCTCTGCCTTGGTGGCGTCAGATACACCTGAACTGAACCTGGCTGAACCTTGAGCTTCAGCCTTGAGCTTCTCTCGGGTGTCTCTGTCATGAAATATGAATCGTGTGCATTAATACTGGACTCAAATGGCAATTCATTTTCACAGGGAGGGCTGATGAAATGATGGGACTACTTAGACAACAAGAAGAAAGAGGGTTGCGATTTTAGCAAGTTTAAACAGAGATGAAAGGAAGTACTGCTCAAAATAAAAAAAAAAAATAATAATAAAATAAAAAAAAAAAAAAAAAATGGAAAAAGCCTGTTATTATGAACCTCCTGGCAAATGCAGACTCCAGACACGCAACTGCATAATTGGTGGTTAGATTCAGCAGTGGCAGAAGCTTGAAAACACCAGTGATAATTTCTTAATGGAGGCTTATTAATGTGGGACATTCTGGCAGGCAGCTTGGTTGGCTGGAGTCCCTGAAAGATCCTTAAACCCCTTTGAATACTAAAGACTTCAGTGCTTATAAAGCACCGCTTACAATAGGTAAGGGCAGCGCTCTTACTGCATTTACTCTTAATGGGAATAAATGGGAAAAGATGAAGATGGGATTCCGATTGCCAAGTTAGCCCAACACCCCAACACACACACAAACACACGGATGCGCTCTAGCAGGGCTGCGTATCAGCTTCTAGTCATGGCTGAAAGACCAGATAATAATCACTCATATAGGCGCAACGGTGGTGCATGGCTTGTTTGAGAGCTTAGATGCATTCTAGTGGGAGCCAAACAGCAAATAAAGGATCTTTGTTCAGAAAGCAAACGACTGGATCATCCTCTAGTGCTTTCTTTTTTCTGTTCTTTTCTCTTTTTTTTTTCCCCAAGGATAATAATAAGGGTCTCTGTCCACCAGTCTGTGTTCCCATGGCAATAGAGCACGAGAGAAGAGAGGTCTGAAGGCCCTGTCTTTTGACAGTTCCATCCACAGCTGCCAATCACATGCATACACACAAACACTGCCCTCACTGCTGCAGCGAAAAAAAAAGACAGCTGCCCGGGAGAGGCATTTGATACTTGGTCAGTGCGCCGGACTCCATGAAATTACACTTGAGGATGTAATCTTGACATCTCATCTGAGATCTTTGTCCACTCAATGCTGTCAAAGGGGGGGCAAAAAAAAAAAAACCCCACAAGAGCAGTGCCAGAAATATGGTTGTGTGGAAATAACTGCCAGTGGTGGGACAAAATGGTAAATATGCAGTTGTGTTCATGAAGCCCACTGGCAGTCGCATCACCCTAGTGGTGAAGAAACTTTTTGACCAGCCCTTAAACTTGAAGATGACATGTTCACACACATCTGAACCAACAAGCCATTCCACACACACCACACCCAGCTCAGTATTAGCCCAATTCTGCAATGCTCTGCAAGTATCTGAGAAGCCTTTGCCCCGTGACAATGATGAGGGAGGATTTGGCCTACCTGCTGTGCTGCAACTTCACGATTTCTGGAAGAGCTTCTAGTGTGGGTTATCACAGCTGCCACAGCACATCTGGCAAAAGGTCAGGGGTCTTCTCCCACCAATCTTGCCTCTTCCCTCAGAACATTCTGATGGGGCCAACCCAAATGCTGCCAATGCTGAAAGCAGAGCGAAGCCATGGTGAGAGAGAGAGAGAGGGAGAGAGAGAGAGAGAGAGAGAAAGAGAGCGAGATCATCATCATCACTCATTTCAAGGTGCCATTGCCCACCACGTTAACTGTCTTGTGGTTTGAGTTACCCTTTGAAGTATCCCTTTACCCCCCTCCCTTCCCCCAGCCCGTCCGGCTGCAGTTTCAGCCCTGACTTACTGGAAGTGGTGAACATGAGCTAGCAGAGCTGCCAAGTGCCTCCACATTTACAGAGCTGATAGATCAGATGATCAGGTGCGGCAGGATGCCAGAGGGGTGTTTTAATGCCTTCATTCACACTCACACTTTTCGTTTTTGCACCACTGAATGGTAAAATAGTCTGTTATGTTCATGCTTCTATAAAGCCCAGGTTACCTAATGTGTTGTTCCCAATAGACCACTGAAGTCGTGTATCAGACAGCATCACATGAGGCACTTGAAGGATTCTGAAATCTGAACGGTAGAAACGAAGACCCTCGCTAGATCCTTCAAATAACCAGATTGAAAGATTTGAAGCCAAACGGAACACTTTGTTAGGCGTCTATTGAGTAGATTGCATTGCATCACACCTAAAATATGTCAACTGTCTTTGTCTCATCATTTCAAAACACAGTCTTGCTGGGTGTAGAAATATTCATATTTCCACTTAAAATGTCTGCCCATCTTACAAATGTTCACCTCTGTAACATCCTGTTCCTTACATATTAAAATAAACGTGATGACAACACTGCGAAATCACAGACTGAAAGGCAGAAATAGCAGCTTTTTGGCCTCGCATTAAAGGATTAATTATTACGAGTTCTCCTAAAAGGGATTATGCTGTGGCACATGTCCAAGCATGAACATCTTTGTGCACTCCGACTATGCAAATGCACAAAAATGGGACTTCAGTAACAATTCTGTTCAGACCGTGCAAAATTACCAAGGTCATAAGATGCAAAAGCAGGGGTCAAAAGATATTACCGCAAATTTACATCTTAACATGTCTGTGATGTGACCTGGAGAAGTTTCTGTAAGACTTTCACCACCATGCGGCATCCTCCTGATCTTCTGCTCCATCTCCAACTGCTTGTGTGTCTCTGCCGACTGTGAAGAGGGGATCAAATCGACCCACAGACCCAGGAGGTTGTTAGTGCTGCTCCCTGTTGTCACTGCATGCGCCACTAAGGGCCACTATATTGGTGCTTCTGGCTGGAAGAGCAACAGGAGGTGTTTTGGTCAAACTTTTTGACTTAAGCATCTGACTGTGAATGTTTGTGACAGCCAAGAGGCAGTGGAAAAATGAACCTCTGAAACCCTTGACTGCTAACAGAGATATTAATAGGTATTGCATCTACAGCTGCGATTAGAATAGTTGTGGGGAAAATTAGCATAAACATCTACACCTGGCCTTGACAGTCTGAGCATCACCAGCACTTGACCTTGGACTTCAGATTGTCTCAGCAAACAGGTCTCTATAATTACTCTGTCATCGGAGAGAGAAACAAGAAGGCGTAAGCACATTGCAGGAGCATGTGTGTGTGTGTGTGTGTGTGTTTGTTTTTGTAGGTGTTTCAGCGATGGTATCTGTGTCTGTCTGCATTCAACCTTGTCCAGATAGGGGCCCCCAAGTGGGGCACTTAGCAATGCAGTGCTTTAAATCCCAGCTGTGTCATGTGTCATACATTGGCAGTTGCCAGTGTTCTCATTAGGAGGCAAGATATAGCCCTGTCATGAAGTGACATATCAGCCAGGTGGGAATCTACACAGATGAGCACTTAAGACTTCTCCTTCAAGGAACAAGTCAACAGAGGGAGTCAACAGTGCTATGTGTTGAAAGAAGCAAGAAATAAAAAAGAATACAGAGAAAATATTATGCAAAAAAGTTTTCAGACTCCATCCAGGCAAGTGATAGCAGGTCAGGGCGTCTCTATGCTGTCACAGTGAGTGTCTAAACCAGGGAGCCAAACTCCCTGTGCGAAAAGCAGGCCGCTGTCAGGTAGCGGAGTCGGAGAGACAGGAGAAAGGCGCAAGCTCAGGGGAGGACAGAAGTGGACATGCAGGAGATGTCTGTGCTCTTTGGACATATTTCACGCAAGGATGCAAATGCAGATGCTCCGAGCTACACAGACTGGGTTTGTGTGAGCTGTCATGGTAGAGCAGTTCGGTTTGATGATTTGTACACCATCATCCCATCCTCAGTTCTGAGTTCTAACCAGCCAGTAACATAAGAACCAAGCGTTTACAGCAGGGTCATATATTAGGCATTTATATCCTTCCATCAAGGATGATTCCGGACGAAGGCTGCATTTACGTTGCACCCCAACATATCCCATTCGATTTCAATGGGAAGCACTTCCATTATACGAAGCTGCATGGTGCACGATGGCTCCAACACTCGTGCAGTCAGGGGGATTCAGTGTGGTGACAAAGTTGAGCCATGATGAGCTTTATGCAAACGAACACATCTGTCCAGAAAGGTAGATTATGTTTGTGTGACAAGTGTCTGCTGTGCGATGTATGCAAAATTCCTTCCGTATTCAAACCTTCCAGTGGAGCTTTTCTCCGTGGGTGCCAGGGGCATCGCCAAGCCTGGGCTCGTAGAACAATATTAACCACATAAAAAGCCATCAAACCAATGAACAAAATGAGCCCTGAACCCCAAAACAAACCAACCTAGCTCAATGAAACAAAAAGGACCTGTTCACTGGCTGAGCCCCGGCAGGTACAGGAGAGCAATAGTGATAATCGATCCATAGGTCCACTTATATTTACTTAACAACAGTCAAACTCAGAATCCACACATGAACACATCTGATTGGATGTAAACATCTTATGAACTAGCCAGTGTTGAACAGTGTAAATGTACCAGTGCCAGTTGTTCCTTCCTTGTCCCTAAAATAAACACTAAAATAAGTGTGTGTTTTGCTGAACAACCACATGAGAACTAAAGCACTTTTGATTTTCTAAGAACTTTTCAGTGGAGGGTTATTTGAAGGACCATTTTTTCCATTTTACTAATTATGGTGGATATGTAAAAATCTTTTCATGGTTTAAAAACATCTTTTATTCCGTTCCAGGTTTTATTCCAACTAGTTGTCTTCTGAGAACCATGTATCCAAGAACTATTCAGGTACCTGTATTGTTCAGGTGTACAGCGATCAGCCATAACATTAAAACTACGGCGATCTGAAGAGAATAGCTTTGATTATCTTGTCACATTGGAATCGGGAGGTGGGCAGTCAGTTCTTAAAGTCCTTGAAAATATATTTATTTATGTCATAAAGGTCAATGAAAGGTCATCTTCAGAGATGGCTCCTGCTTTTGTCTTGTCTAATCCATTAGGAACCTCTACAACTCCATGCAGCGACGTCTGGCATGTTGCGTTAAACCCGATGCCCTACTGAGAGACATGACTTCTGCATGTGTAGATCAATAAATATTGATCATATTAGTCTATATTTATAATGAGTTATTGATCCTGATCACCTTCATCTTCCTTCCCAACAGCACTGCAGTCACACGCTTCCTTCTGGATGCAACTATTTATTTGAAGTAGTGGATGTGAGATGAGTTTTAATATATATTCCCTTTTCGTTACAAATTGCCCTCAAATTAGTGCCATAAATTTGTGATTTGTATGTTATCATTCACAGTCACACCTTTTAAAATGTGTTCTACCTAAATGGGAGAGAAAGGGCATGTTTGTTCGTCTTAAAAATGGCCATGTTTGATTTAATTTCCATGGATTTCAGTTTGGATTTGGTGAATCTGGGGTCATTCTTCAATGAACAAGGCTAGACGGCGTTGCAAACACCACCGGAATCATGCATAGCCATCCTTATCCTCGCATATTCACTCACACAACTACATACACACACCAATTCTCATACATCCAAATCCACATACACACACTCTCAGGGTCTGAGCAGCATTCATGTGGATGGATTAAGAGTGAGTGCAACAGCATTAAAAGTTTACAACTTGCTTCTTCTGCGCTCTGATTAAACGGTTCAGCTCGAATTAACACTGCAGTCAGAGCAGAGATTGTAACCCAGTGGAACACCCACCCACACACACACACATACACACACACACACACACACAGACACACACACTGAAGAGCCTACACTTCAAACATGACTCTTGATAAGAGAGTCTTTCGACATCTGTAGTAATCCAGGTATGAGCCTACTACAGGTGTTCACATGACTGTGCCGACTCAGGAGAGATTTACTTTCTGCTGACAAACCTAATCTTCAACTTTTTTGTCTTTCTGTCTGGATTGACTTCTTATCCTCTTTTCTATTCATATCATTACCCTTCTTTTTCCTCCTCTGTATTTCCAAACTGCCTACCTCTCTTGTCTCCATGGTAAACATAAACGTGCATATCAATGCAAATTTAACCAATGCATGCAGTGAAACACACACACACACACACACAAAGGTAAAGGTGTTTATAGATCCACTGTGCTGCACACAGGGGCATCTGTCCTCAGCATTTTGCCCACACACACAAACAAGTGGGCAGTGAGCACACATGCCCAGAGTGATGGGTAGCCCTACCCACAGTGCCAAGGGAGCAGCTGGAGAGTTAAGTGCCTTGCTCAGTGCCCTGACAGTTCAGGGATTCAAACCAGTAACCTTCCAGTCACAAGGCCGATTCCCCAACCACCAAGCCACGACTGCCCGTTAGTGAATTCACATGCTAGGGAGCAGTGAGCACGAGTGCATTTGTAGCATCTTCAGCTTTACTGAACAGATGAATGATCTGAACATGGTGTGAAACCGGACTCCACTGGAATCGGTTTCCTCTCATTTGAAAAACGAAACTCTCTGCTCTGTACTCCCACGTGTTCTGCCACTGTACGCTTAGCCTCTGTCACAAATATGGGAAAACTACACATCCCAGCAGAGCTCTCCCGAGTTCCGAATGCGGCTGTGATCTGAGGGTTTTGTTTTTCCCCTCAAGCTACATCTAGGCCTGCAGCTCCATGGGGAAGTAAGTGCAAGTGCTGTCCATGGTCCTGAAACTGAACGCTACACTTACAAGCAACAAGAGGATTGTTTGAGCAGCTTTAAAAACTTCAAATGATGAATCTGAAAAATCCCTGTTTATAGCAGCACTGAATGTATAACTTACATTCATCATCCCAGAAGGAAGTGTTGGAATGCAGTGGTATTAGGAAGGAAGATAAAGGTCACCAGCAACAATATATGATTGATTTATTAGACTGATATGGGAAATATTATTTGATCTACACATACAGAAGTCGTGTATCTCAGTAGGGTGTTGGTTTTAATGCATGATGCCAGACATCTTGGCATGGAGTTGTAGAGGTTCCTAATGGTGTCCTGTGATGATCCATCCCATGCAGCTTGAATGTTCTCACTCAGTTCTGCAGATGGTGTGGTAGGGGTGGAGTGTTGATAGAGTGTCCAATAGCATCCCACACATTTTCAATCAGGGACAGATCTGGCAATTTGTTGGTCATCTCAACTAAGACAAATGTGGGACTCATCACTGAAGATGATGTGGATGTGGCATTAAGGTCATTGTAAATGAATGCATGCATGTACTGTAGTTCTGCATTGTGCAGGCTAATCATGGAGGACATCACTGCTCACTTAGTGTCCCCAACCTTGGCTGTTGGGTCATTCCATGCATAACATACAATCCATTGGTTCTTCATCTGTGCCTTCTCCTATCCATTGCCACAAACGGTGTGCTATGGTAATATCCACTTGACAAATATGGTGCATAATGTGTTGATGCTACCAACACAAGTGCACAAGTCAGAACTGAACAACAGGACGACCTTATATAGTCAGATACAGCAATAAGACTTTGCTTATGATCAGCTGAGCATGAAAACTGAAGCATTCACATGTCTCATGATGTTATACCTACCCACCAAGTTTCATTCCTGTTGCTTGATTCCTTGCTTGAGTGTATAAGCAGGGTTACATCAGGTAAGTGTCAGGAATGGCGGATAAAACCCAATTATGAATTTTTCAGTCCAGACTTTCTAAAGAAGATGCACAATAATTAGGACACTCAAAAGTTTGCAGAAGACTGAATTGAGGTCTGGCCATCATCCTGCAGATTTTCCCTGAACTCTTTATCTCATGAATTATCTATGACAAGTGAAACTCTTCCCAAATCATCAAAGTGGCACAAATTCCCTGGAGCCCGATTACAATATACTGTCCTGCATTGAACTTCTAGTCTCTTAGTCAATCTGCTTTTCAGAACAAACATAAAAAAATAGCCAGAAGAGATACACATTAAGCATTCCAAAACATTTCTAATCAAATTTGTGGTAGCAATTTTCCCTGTGGTCATTTGTGAATGGCTACAGACTGATTGGGTGTGAAGCTGATGCACCTTTAGTGAATTGTGGTATTTACAAGCCAACAGTTGCCTGGAGTTGTATATTTCAAAGTTTCTGTTTGGACAAGTTGTCTTATTTTCCTTTTTTTAAAACATCCCTGGGCTTATGTCAGTTTGGGAAGAAAACTGTCCCTCCTTTTCGTTTCTGTTCTGTTTATTTTCAGACAGCCGCCTTAAGCTAGAATCTGGGAAAAGGTCTGACTTCTGATTGATGTGCCACCTCCACACCCCCCTCCCCAAAACTCTAAATGCGTCTCCACACTTTGGCTGGCTTTTACAGCCTGCTTTTCTTCTCCTCCGATGTGCAGCATGGCCGGTCCTGCCTGTCCCGGGGGCTCTCGTCAGCTTTTCACACTGCTGTAGAGTTGGGCTGAGGTGATCGTGAACGTTGTTTTGTTGGATTAAACAACCTTCGCTCTTGTTCAGTCAGGGCTCATCATCTGAAAGCTGTAATCGATAGCACTGGGGCTGCCCACTTCATTAAACGTAAGCACACTTTGTAAATCGCATAATGTGACGGTCTGCTCTGCCACCCGGCTACTGGTGCTTTTTGATCGGATCTGCATCTCCCTCGCACTTTCGCGCTTTCACTCTCACTCTCTCTTTCTCTCAAACAGCTCTCTGTACAGTCTTTGTCTGAAGAATGTCAATCTGGAAACTCTGCAATGGAGAAAAAAAAAATTGAAAAGGGCAAATGGATTTCTGCAGAAAAAGCTCAAGCTGAAGCAGATCAATAAATGTGTCCATAGACCTATCAAAGAGGAAATGTGAGGGAGAAGTAAGCTTCTCTCGAACCATTATAGACACCTGCGAATCCTGCGTCTGCCGTCCATTCACTGCCATTTGTGGGAAGTGCTCTCAAATGGGTGAGGCACCCTTGTCCCACCATTACAAAACGCTTCCTGCCAGTCAATACCTGTGGTTTTTTAGCTTCTTTAATCCACCTGATAGGTAACAAGAAAAGGCCAAGATGACCAACAAGGAGAAGAACTGTAGACAATTGCTATAATTCCAAGTGTTCTTGCAATGTCCAATAAAAGCTGGTCCTGGAAGACATTAACGGACCTTCAGGTTGTTTCTGTTTGTCTCTGAATCATGAAACGCTCTCTTGAAAGGTCTCTTGAAAGTTCAGTTAACTAAAGTGCTGCTCTTTGATGCTGGACTGAGGACATCACTTATGTCACTGAAAGTAAAATCTTCCAAGGACTAAAAAACACTAGAAAAATATCCTCCAACAAAACACTCCTTATTGAACTGACAGTAAGAGGTTGCTTCGTTTGTCAACAAAGGTTGAACAAAGGTGCAAAGCCATTCAACTGCATCTCAGACATTGACCTCATATCACTCACACTTTTAATGCTGACGCTGATGAAGTACCTCTAAAGAATCTCTATTCATCTAGCACTGAGGGCACAAACCAAACATCAGCTCAGAGACTGATCACATACTGACCCCAGGGGCAGGTACAGCTTGACAGCTTGTGTGAGTGCTATAAATCAGGTGTTGATTCTGCAATCCATCTTTGTCCAAATGTTTCTAGACACCCCTTATAATGAACGCATTTAATACACCCAGTGCTGACACAGCTGTGCAAATGTACACACCTTGTTAAGTACTGTCAAAACTCAGTCAATTAACCTATTGGGACCATGAATATTTGTGGCCATGGCATATTTCTAACTCTAACCACCAAAAAGCTCAAGTCAACCATCTTCCACAGTGTCTATGGTTTAATAATAGTAGCATAAATGACTTCAGTGTTAAATCTAGGCTTGTTTAGTTGAACTCAGACTTGGTATTTTGGCTTGAAGCAATGGTACCCATTAACAATGTAATTAACTAGCTAACCCTGCCAGACGTTCACCCCACTTTACTGCCTTGTCTTAACACACACCTGTGATTTTAGTGTGGGAGGTTTCATGGCTAAATTGGAGCAGCCTGGTGGCCAATCTTCATTAATTGCACCAGTAAGAGCAGAGTGTGAAGGTTCAATTAGCAGGTAAGAACACAGTTTTGCTCAAAATATTTCAATGAACACAACATTATGGGGGACAAACCAGAGTTCAAAAGAGGACAAATTGTTGGTGCATGTTGGTCTTTCTGGCGCATCTGTGACCAAGACAGCAAGTCTTTGTGGTGTATCAAGAGCCACAGTATCCAGGGTAATGTCAGCATCACCAAGAAGGACAAACCACATCCAATAAGATTAACTGTGGACACAAGAGTAAGCTGTCTGAAAGGGATGTTCAGGTGCTGACCCGGATTGTATCCAATAAATGTCTTTCCCAAGACAAATTGATGCTGTATTGGCCACCAAACGAGGCCCTAGTACACCATACTAATAAATGATTGTGGTCTAAAACCAGGTGTTTCAGTTTCATTGTCCAACCCCTGTATATATATATATATATATATATATATATATATATATATATATATATATATATATATATATATACATATATATATATATATATACACCTGTGTGTGTGCAGATCTGCATGACCTTCTCCACTCTGCCCTATCCCCTGCCTCCTCTACTGTTACACCAACCATCTCCAGGTCCACCTTCACTACATCCATAAACCTTCTCTGAGTTCTTCCTCCTTCTGCCTGGCAGCTCCATCTCCAACATTCTTTGTCCAATATATCTGCTATTCCTCCTCAAAACATGTCCAAACCATCTCAACCTGGCTTCTCTGGTTTTGTCTGCAAACTGCTCCACCTTTACTGTCCCTCTGATCTGCTCATTTCTAATCTTGTCCATCCGTGTCACTCCCAACGGAAACCTCAGCATCTATGTAGAATATGTAAATATGTAATACACAGTATATATATATACACAAAGGGAAGAGTGATGAACAGCAGCGACTGAAGGAATTAAACGAAGGGGTTAAATGAAAAGTTGAGCTCAGCAGTGAAGGACAGGAATATCAGACCCACTATGAAAACACACTGAAGGATGTTGTGTTCTGAAGGCAGTTGGAGGCCATGTTGAGCTGAATTGCATATTGATTACAGGCTTGTGTTAATGCAAAGTACATTACAGCAAGCCTTCACCAGCAGACAAATCATCACCCTCAGAGTGATCTCTCTGTGGTAACTGGGAGGATTTCTGCAGTAGGTGGGCAGACTCAGAAAGAAAGAGAATGTCACACCAAATGACACACCTGAAAATCATTTCTTCAACCCCAAAACCAATGGCAATTACAAACGTATCAGTTCTGCAATTACTGTGCCTGCCATGACATCAATTGTGTACATTTAACTCCAGATTCTCACTTTACAGGCAGTTACATGCTGTTTTCTAGCCTTCATATCTCAGGATCAGAGTAACTCACAGACATGATACACATAGCATAACAGCCTGAAAGACTTACCCCATCGCACTGTATCTAACCCTGAATTAAACCCCAGCTTAAAGACCACAGGAGCTTATATTGCATGTTTACTGCTCTGTCCACATGTACATGCTCAACCTTCATGCAGACTCTGACTGATCAGTGAGAAGGGGTGGGACTAATGACATCCACTGACGCCAATATTGGGTTATATATGAAAATGAAAAGGGAAGGGACGCTTGCTCTTTTCTTGGCTCACACAGCGTACAAATATCAGAATGAAAGTGTTGAGAAGGAATAATAGTGATATATATTTAACAAAATAAATTTGTATCTTGAAGAACTAATTACTAACTAATTCCAAATAAACCAAAAACAGCTCAAAACACTATGGATGATCCATTTCAATGTGTTTTTATTCCTTATAAGCAAAGAACAATAACAAATTGTAGGTGCCAGTAAATATTTTATCGAAACATGGTCGAATTCATACAAATATTTACATTTTGTTCATATTTACATTTCAAATGAAGACACATCATCTTAGATCGCCTAAAAATATCTGGCATGTGTGACTGTCTCCTTCATAAAACTCCTTTTTGGTGAATAAAAGTATGTCAAACTATGGAAACATCCCACAAAATAGGGTTCTAAAGGTTAATGGTACTCATTAAGCTCTTGATTCTCTTGCGATCTGAACATTAAATGCTCTTGCAAGGAAGGAGAAGTTGGAAAAAAAGAAAGAGGAGCTGGATGTGAACCCAATAACCACAAACGCAAAGATCAGGCTTGGAGGACAGCTCGTGTTCTTTTCACACATGCCAGCAGGGCGGACGAAAGATGAGACAGACGCGGGCACTGTGCTAGACGCGCGCCATTCTGCTGTAATTAGGAGGATAGCACATTTTGCCCCACACCCCCCCGGGGGCATTTTCCAGGGCACAGCTGGGCCTGCTGAGAGGCCGGCAGCATGCAGGACGCCGCACTCCAGCCTGGCGATGGCACAGAGTGAAGAGATGCGGTAAAAGTCACACTGCTGAAAGCTCAGGGCCAGGTCAGCTGCCCTCCATATGGGAAGTGGGCTGCAGGGTTAGAGGGCTGAGGGAGGGAATGTGGGGTGATGGCTTCTAATGCCAGTTGGAGTCTGAGTCTGACTGTGATTAGAAGAATGGAAGCAAAACAGCTTCCTAATGGGAGAATCATTTTGTTTGATTATACAGAGAGAAAAATACAGATGTTTACAGTAGATATGAATGTACAGTGCATGGCTTTAGTAAAATGCAGAAGATACTATTTAAAACAATATTTTTAGCAATTAGTCTGGAGCTTATTTGTGAGGAATGTAATTATGTTTATACTCTGTTCTGCTTTAGACATTTACTTTTTGTTCTAATTCATTTTTATGGGATTAACTTTTATGTTTTCCATTAGTTTATCATCTAAATTGCCTCTTGGTTTGGAGCTTTAGCATTTTACATTAATCCAAAATGATCCCAGAAAGAAAGGCTTAGTTCTAATAAACTGCATGTGATCTTATGTTGGTAGATGCTGGAAATAATAACTTTGAATGTAGTTATATATAAAAAAAAAAAAATAACAATAATAATAATAATAAATGATTAAAGTGTAGATTAAATTTAGGTTAAGATTAGGTTTAGGTGTAGATTAAGGTGTAGATTATCATTAGTTTAAGGTGTAGATTATGGTTAGGATATGATTAGGTTTAGGTGTAGATTAAGGTGTAGATTATCATTAGTTTAAGGTGTAGATTATGGTTTGGTTAAGATTAGTGTAAGGTTATATTAAAGTGATGTAGATGTTGATTTGGGTGTAGATTAATGTTATGTTTATTTGTAGATTACGGTTAGGATATGATTAGGTTTAGGTGTAGATTAAGGTGTATGTTAAGGTTAGGTTAAGATTAGGTTTTTGTGTAGATTAAGGTGTATGTTAAGGTTAGGTTAAGATTAGGTTTAGGTGTAGATTAAGGTGTATGTTAAGGTTAGGTTAAGATTAGGTTTAGGTGTAGATTAAGGTGTATGTTAAGGTTAGGTTAAGATTAGGCTTCAGTGTAGATTAAGGTGTTGTTAGTTAGGTTAAGATTAAGTTTACATGTAGATTTAGGTGTAGATTAATGGGTTTAGGTCTATATCAAGGTGTTTACATTTTTGTACTTTCTGTTTGATTATTGTTATGTTGAGTTTAAAGAGTCGACTCTCAGGTGTGAGTCAGTTCTTCAGAGTCAGTTCTAAAAGGAATCACCTGTAGTTCTTTCCTTGCGGTGAACAGGCTTAAATAAATACATTTGTGGACCCCATGGCTGTACATCATGAACCCCCTCGGAACCCCTCTGAGACACATGTCAACACTGAACTCGGCACTTTAGTCATCTCTGAATCTGAGAACTAAGCGTGCGACATGCACTTATATTCTATGTGATCACGAGCAGAGATGAGTCAAGATAGAGAATATCAAGCCCTATCAATGAACCCATATTTATGAAGCTATAAAAGCCCATTAAATATGTTTTTTCCCACCAAACAAATAAACCTCAATAAAGCAATCAAGTCTGCCAATTGCAATCTCAGCTCACAGCTACAAATCGCAAACTCATAAGAAAAGACATGAATAGCTTGAGAAGGCTTTAGCTGTTATAGGTTTTCTTGCAATATTTGTTGAAAAATCCATGTCAAAGGGTATTGCTTGTAATAATGCTGGTGAATTATTTGTGAGATCAGGCTCAAATAACAATGCGCAGCTTCATATAAACACTGATTTGTAGACTTACTTACCCACAAAGACCATCTTTTGCTTAACATTTCAACAGTTACAAGCACATTACACATGTGTTACCTTCAAACACAGCACATGAGCTCAAATATACATCTTTACACAAGCTCTCCATGTTTATCTGGACAGTTTATTTCTACACTGCAAGGTTTTCTGACAGCTCTAGTACTTCTTATTCATTTTCCGGCCAAGCGCTCATGTTATTGCCAAAATTCATAAATAAAATTTCTGTGTTCTTTAGTTGTGGCAGACTAAGGCATCTATGAGTAAGACTGTGGGCTCCACTTTAAATGGGTCAAATAAAAAAGCACTCATTGTCAAAAAAAAAAAATTATATATATATATTAATGAATGAAATGTTCTCTGTATGAATGTAATGATTATATAAGTAAGTGAACACAGTCTTAGAGTATAGGGATGAGTTTATTGGGGAAAACTGTACAAGTGAAAGGAGGCTCTAGTACCATGTTTGGACCTCTAGTCTGGACACAAGATGAGATATGGAGCAGCACATTTACCCACAGATCTTGCAGCTGGGCCTGTAGATCCTGCGCACCTTTAGGTTGCTGAAGCTGGTGGACCAGCTGGTCCCATAAATGTTCAATTGGCAATAAATGTGGTGAGCAGGCTGACTGACTGTTGTGTGTAATCACTCCCTAGATCATCACACCAGCATTTGGGGCAGTGTGTCGCTCCACGGCAACGGCAGGATTGAAGGATTGAAACGCGAATGTTCGATCCCAAACGGAACCTGGATTCATCACGGAACCACTGTTCCCAACATGTTCTAACAGCTTGCACCGCCTCTCAAATTATGTCAACTGTGCAAAATGCTTTGAAGTGCATTGTAGGGGGATTGTGTTGGAAGTCAGCCTCATAAAGAGGTACACTAGACAAAAGTAGCCTCTGAGAGCCTTGTATAGGGCAGCAGGGGAAGCATCTTGTGCCAAGACCAGTAACTAATCAGAGCACACCTGTAACCATTCAAGACATTTCAATTTGGGTGTGTTATTTTTGTTGGCGAGTGTAAATCTGTAGAAACTCGCATGCGATGATAAATATAGTTGTCTGGAAAATGAATGTTTGTCAAGAATGGAGGCGCTCATTACTTTGTTTTAGTTGTTTATTATCTGGCACGGAAAGTGTAAAATGGTCTAAATGGTCTTCGAAACTGAGAGGAGAGTGAGGCAGAGTGGTGTGTGATACAACTTACTGGCTTTTCCATTCGACATAAATCCTCCCTGCAAGGAGAATGCATTTCTGAGTGTTTCAGAGAGCAGCAATCTAAGGAGATGCCTTGCATTAAGGGCAACTTATATTAAGAGCAAAGAGCCTCTTTGATGTTGCCGAGCCAATGCATCATCCAACCCACGCATCAAAGGCTTGTGTTAAAAATGCATGACATGCACAACTCAAGAAGAAAAAAAAAAACGTATGAACTTAAAAAAAAAAATAAAGATCAAGTGATTTTATACACGAACCCACTTCAAAGGCTCCAATTCTGCTACAGAAAAAATATACCGAACCAGCAGTGAGGTAGCTAATTACACCTTTGGTGAGACTGAAGCCCTGGTCAGCAGCTGTAAGTCTGTTAGCCAATCGTGTGGCAGCAGGCCTGGGCTGCGGGGGTGGAGGGGTGGGCGTGAGCGTGTGTGTACCTGCTGCAGAGCGAGGAAGTAATGACCAGGCAGTTTTCCGAGAAGCAGCGGAAGTGTACCAGACAGATGCAATGTAGTTCTGCATCCCCAGCCTGAGCAGAGGGGCAGATAATTACGCTGTAATTACATGCAACACGAGCCATTAAAATATCAGATAAAAACACAATTAGGAATGTGTCTCTTAATGAGGATTCAATCAAATGGTGCAAGACACAGGCTGGATGGAGCACAGTCATGCCTTCCCTTTTATTTTGTGCCACATATGCTGGCCCACTTTGTGCCATCTGGCATCTAACATCAACATATCCCAAGCAATCCTAAAAAGAGACATTTTGCAGTTCCTATTGCTAAAACTGCTTCGTTAGCTCACTGCCTCGGACACTTGGAACTTAAAAAATGCCAATCGTCTGACATTCACAGAAAAGAAATTCCGGTCTTTATTTTCAGTGCTTCACTATATATAGAGAAAGCATTCATTAATATGTCCTGATATTTCAAAAATTAGCTTTAGTTCAGGGTCTCAGGGTCTTAATTTTAATCTACAAGGATCTAAAATGAGATGTTAACTGAAAGACGTTAAATAAAAGATAAAATATTTAGACTGATATGATCAATATTTATTGATCTACACATACAGAAATTCGTGTCTCTCAGTACGGCGTCGGGTTTAACGCAACATGCCAGACGTCTCTGCATGGAGCTGTTCTCACTCAGTTCTGCAGATGGTGCGGTAGGGGTGGAGTGTTGACAGAGCATCCAATAGCATAGGGATAGGTCTGGAGATAAGACAGACCACAGTGTAGTATCTGTCTTCAAGGTGACCTCTTGACACGGCAGCAGTATGTGGATGAGCGTTGTCCTGTTGGAATAGTGGGTGAGACCTCATTACATGTCTGTAATGAAAACCAAATTTGATATGACATCATACAAAACTGCACCCCACACCACAACACCAGGTCCTTGATTTGAAGAAAATGAATGAGCATGTGTCCCAATACTTTTGCCCAAATAGTGTTGTGTTCTTTTGCATTTCACTGCATCCTTGACGCATTTCAGCACATCCTCTTGAAGCTCTAAAATATTAACCCTCAAGTTGCACGTCTGGTCAGAATAAAACATTTCTGCATGTCCAGTGTTTGTTAGCCCACAGTAACCACCCCAACATGTTACTGACCTCTCCTGAATGTCCTGATTACCCACTCGGGCATAATTTTAGATGATGTAATGAACAACAAAAGCCAGTGAAGAAAATCTTTGTGCTCTGTAGTTCTGTTTAGTGTAACACTGTTTGCAGGTACATATCAGTTCCAGTTTGTTCGTAAATTAATCCTGAAAGTTTTCAAATGTTGTGATTTCATACATTTTCCACACCTCCCAGCTTCAGCGTTTTGATCTCTAAACTTTCTTCTCTACTGAAGAGCTTGTAAACAGATGATTGTAGCTCATAAGCTCAGATGACGGGCCTCGACAAGACTCATGCAGAAACTGCACACATGGAGCCACGTGGGACATCAGCTAGGAATGCGCCGACCATCAGGGCTCCCTTTCAATTTTGCCAAATGTAATCCGTGGAATTTGAAAAATCATTTTCGGCCTGAGTCAATGAATGCTAGCGGGCCGAATCTCTCAAGCGTGAATAAATCAGACGAGATTGGAGGTGGGAAGGGGAGCGAGGAGAACTTGCATTATTTTCACCCCCCCATACCCCACTTCATGTGCAAGCAAAAGAATCGGATTAGCGAATCCCGTGCTCTGTAGGAAGTGGCCCCTCAGCCGGCGTTCGTTTAATGAGCTCCCGTGAAGGTGGAACAAAAGGCAAAATTTGATGCCATCCATTCGCTCACTAATAGGGCTTTCCTTCATGGAATAGACACTCTGAAGCAAGAAGTGAGCCTACCATCCTACTTTGGAGCTCAGCTGCAGATGCCTTGGGGTCCACTGGGGCAGGAGGCCACAGGCCTGGGGCGCACAGCTGGGGTGGGAGTCACTGGGCTGAAGGCCTAGTGGAAGAGTGGTGGAGGACATGCTATCTCTCAGCGGGACAGCAGTCTGTTCAGCAAGAAGGGACATGAATTATTGAGCGTTAGCTGGAACCCCCGGGTGAAATGAGGAAGAAGGGTGGGAAATGCTAACGGGGAGCATGATCGGGCCTCAGCGGGACACCAGCAGTCATGAGTGAGAAAACAGGACCTGACACAGGCCGGAGCGAGAGCAGGGATGGAGGATGCATCTCCATGGACCTTCTCTGCATCTAATGCAGCAATTTATGCCCTCTCTCTTTTACTTCAGCACAAAAGCAATAACATAACTCCCTATGAGGGAAAAACAGAAGCCCTCCCGCAAACCTTCCAATTACCGGTTATTAATTCAAGCTAGGAGGAGACCCCCTCTTCTAATCCAAATAAGACCATAAATAAAGTAATTAAAACCAGAGGGTGCAGGAACACTAGATGCTTCTAGGCTTGAAACCAAGGCACATCATCATGTTGTTCCTGTCCGATCTCAAGCTGTCACTTACAGCACTCGGACGCTTTGATTTGGCATTAATATTTAGATCTAGAAATATGAGGACACTCACCATCTCAGCAGGGTTTGACATATGGTTTGACATATGATTTGACGTGTTGACACGGTGCTATGAATAACAATATTCAACAATCACTGGAGAGAAGCTAGAACAATCACATCAAGTTTATTTACAAAGCAGATTTCATGGGGAATTGAAATTTAATGATGAAAATAAGAGAAATAAAATCAGAAAAAAGCACAAATCCTCCTGAGACCCAGCAATTCATTTTGTGGACACCACTTACAGAACTATAGGTCCAGCACAATTCATGCATGCTATTTAAGACCTAATGTCCAATTAAGAGGACATCCTGGGCTTTCTAATGAGGCCTCATTTGGGGGTATGACAAACACAACACACAGAATTTCTTTCCAGATTTCAGAGAAGATTGGAGCTCTCGTATTTCATCTCATATTTTTAGCAGATATGATGGTTCTGTAATCACATACTTTCTTCAGTATTAGATGTTCATCTTCAATTTATTAACAGCCTGCTGTGGACATACCATCTCCCACCTATAACCAATTTCATATGCTTCGGAGGACCAGAGGAGCACCTATCAGTATTGCAGGAGCCTGAGGAACAAAGCCATGGCAACCACTGTCCATTATGGGTTTAAAGCAATGTGTGAGTTTGGGCTCTGGACCAAGATAGATGAGAGCCAATTGGTTTAATTTACACACACAAATGGACCACATGCACACTACACAATCAGTACAATGCCAAACTGTTGACCCTGTTGGTTTATATCATTAACAATGTAACTCTGGTTCCAATTGAGGAGGGAAAAAAAAGTAATTTAACAACATGTCAATTAAACTCCATTACATGAAAAATATAAATATATTAAATGAAAATAATGATATAGTTAATAATAATAATAATAATAATAATAATAATAATAATAATAATAATAATAATAATAATAATAATAATAACATTGAATACTGTGACTATATACACATTAAAACAATAATATTGAAAATAATTTCCACATAATTTATTCCACATAATAAATGACTGAGTACTGTCATGAGTGTACCCTCAAACATACAACAGTGGACTATTGTTATATGATAGTACCTTAACTGGTACCAACAAACACAAAGGAATTGCTCTGGAAAGTACTTTACAGTAGCTCCATACAGTACAGCCTGAGCAACAAACTTTATTCTCAATTTATAGTACAAATCTGTTTTTAATTTTTTTAGTCTGTAAAAAACATATATATTACTTGACCTAACAGGGGAAGAAGTGGATTGGGGAGACTAAGCATATCTGCAAAAGTATCAAGAAACCTGTTTAAATTAATGATTTCTGCTACTGTAGATTGTATCTGTTGCTGATACAGATGTTCTGGTGGGTGCAGAACTTGTATCATATCCATCAAAAAGCAACCAGCAGACTGGGAACCTTGCAAATGCCACAAAAGGTCACAATGCCCAAGGGTAATATATATATATATATATATATATATATATATATATATATATATATATATATATATATATATCCATCCATCCATTTTCCATACCGCTTATTCCTGAATAGGGTCACGGGGGAGCCGGTGCCCAGCTCAAGGGAGGGAAACAACCCTAGACGGGGCGCTACTCCATCATAGGGCTCTATATATATATATATATATATATATATATATATATATATATATATATATATATATATATATATATATACCCTATTCAGGAATAAGCAATATAGAAAATGGATGATATAATCTATCTTGCATGTCCACAGACGTCCAGTCGAGGTCCTAGACATGTGGTCGGATAACAAGCCTATTTGTTCCAGTTGTTCCAAGCTTTGTTCCAGATGTGCAAATGTGAGTCTGGAGTGAGGTACAGGCATGATTTAAACGTCTTTCAGATGTCACATTTTCACCAAGAGAGTGAGTGTGTGGGTTTATGGGTGGATTAGACAATTAGAGAGAGAGAGAGAGAGAGAGAGAGAGAGAGAGACTGTCCAGCTGTAGGTCAAGGCTACGGAGAGTCTGTTGGGACTGCATGTCACAGTCCCTTCATCACAGCTATGGCCAGGCTGGAAAACAGGCTGAAAACTGTCTAACGATGGTCATTAAAGAGACCCTGCTCAATTGTTGGCCCCACTGGATTTCAAATGGTTCAGCTTGTCCATCTGTTATTATTAGGAGTGTAATTTAAAGCCACATTAAAATGGCCCCAAACCATTTGGCTTTGGCACTTTCACATAACTCGGAGTCTGAACCGCAGAGAAGAGGGCTTCATTATTGGAATGAGTGGCACGGATCTGGCTGGGGAGGACTGTCTGGTTATTGGGATGACAGAGGAAATATGGCTGGTATAAAAAAAGTATCAAACGAAATCACACAATGGCCAGTACAGTGCTGTCCCTCTGATGGGTTGCACTGGTCCACTCTCTCCTCCTGTTCTGAACCAGTGCCTGTTAAGATGCTTTTAGACAGTGTCTTAGCAGGTGATTCTGCAAAATCAAACTCCCATATTTTGTTGAGCAGCTGAAATCATCAGAGACTGCTGTGTGTGCCCATCATCTGCAGTTCTGGACATGGGGACACTCTTGTTGCTGTTTAGGTCTGAGATCTGAGATCTGCACTTTGTGTGCATTTACATGCTGTTTTGTAGGATTCATACAAATATGATAACAAATGAAGACAATCTAACCATATTCTCATCATTGTGTGATGAACTATCAGTGAGTAATCCAGCTCGGAAAACAGCTACAATTCTGGATTAAATCCCAGTTTTAATGCCAAGGAAGCTTCCAGTGCATGTTTACTGCTCTGTCCATGTATACATGTCCAACCTGCATACAGACTCTGGCTGATCAGTGAGAGGGGGCGGGGCTAATGTCACAGAGGAGGTGTAAACTATGAAAACATCCAAGTCCTATAGGTTAAGCCTATGTGGGCCACACTCATTCATGCATCACTCTGTCTTGAGGAATTGACTGACTGACTTAATGATTTCATTTTATCTTTTGATTTAAGCCATAACATTAAACCATTAATGGGCAAGAACAGTGGCAGGTATAAATTTGATAGTATGTGCAAGAACTGCCCAGTATGTAGGCTACCAGGCAGGTTCCAACAACTAGAGAGAGTGAGGGAGAGATATTCAGGTTTATATTTATGTTACTGAGACATTAGCACCTATATTAAATGTACAGCACAGAGAAACGTGCGGTTTGGGCCGGCAAAGCAATCAACAGGCTCCCTCAGTGGTGATTGCAGCAGCTCTGGCAACTGCGAACAAGAAGCCAACTTCAATTAGTGAATAAGAGGCTGTAAATAAGGATTTAAACGAATCGGGAGCTGTATATAAGAAACTACAGCATAGTCTCATTCAGTAACATCATCCTAACAGTGACGCATAATAATAATAGATATATAACAATATGCAGCAGCAAAACCAATGACTGACTGATTCACTAATATATATTTGACAGATAGATATAAATATATATCTATATCTATATATATATGATAGATTTTATTCATATATGCATCAGTATTAGTCTTTCTTTGTGACTTTTTTATGAACTATGAACAGTGTATGAGCAAAGAAAGAGAGCAGACATTCCCTCCCTTCTCATTTTCCTATAACCCAATATCTGGGTCAGTCATGTCATTAGCCCCATCCCCTCTCACTGATCTGACAGACTCTGACTGATCAGTGAGAGGGGGCGGGGCTAATGACACAGAGGATGCATAAAGTCTTTTCAGTTTCTATAAAATCTGACTTTATAGATTTTAGCACTTAAAAGGAAAAAATATCCAGACACTAGTAGTGTAGTCTAGTATGTGTGACTGTCTCCTATAAATACATTTCAAATGTATTGCTGACACACATGGGCAAATGCACACAGTTATCTTGTTCCTGAAGAGGAACACTGCCAATAAAATAGGACTGTTCCGAGCAGATCAGCACAAACTTATTTGCACCATGCTCAGAATTGAGCTGGAAAGCAGTGGAGCTGTGTCCTCTGGAATAATGGTCTACCAACATCTGGTGGAAGTGGGGTGGTGATCATCATTAACATCTTGACCTCTTTAACACTGCTCCTGCCACTAAAGGCAATCAAATACTCAGAGCAATGTTGTAATCTAGTAGAAAATCATCCCTGGACTGTAGAGACAGATACTCCAGTAAAACCAGGATAAACTCATTTTAATAACCTTAAATTTGGATGAAAATTTGAACGAGAAAGTGTCCCAATAGTTTTGTCCATATACAGTAGTCCATCTGAGCACATATGTTTTCTCTCTCTCTCTCTCTCTCTCTCTCTCTCTCTCTCTCTCTCTCTCTCTCTCTCCTCTCTCTCTCTCACTCTATCCAACATTAGGTCTTGGCATGAGATTCTAGCAAACACAGCAACTGTGTGAGATAAGTTTTTCGCAGACTAACAAAGTACATTTGGCTTATAATTGGATTTAGGCGACAGTCTCTCTCCAATAATGCTTTAGCTGTGGTGGCGGGAGCTGTTGGGTTTTAGCTCTCCCAGCATGTGATATCCTCTCCTCACTTTCCAGGGTGGGAGAGGACAGAATGAAAGTCAGGAGGCTTCATAGGCCAAGTGAGCAGGACTCTGTCTGTCCTCAGAGAGGGAGGTATTGGCGGACTTGTCTGATTTCTATGACAGACAGCTCCTGACAGATTTCTGCTCCTGACAGGGTTAATAAGTGGTCCAAAGAGTTTACACACACACACACACACACACACACACACACACACACACACACACAACCCACTGATGGACAGCAATTAACAGAAGCAGCAATGCACACCAATACCAAGCAATCTTTTTGCTGAGCACATCCATATACACGAGTTCTGGATGTAAATATTTCAGCAGGAATCACTGCAGGAAAACACTGCATTTACCTCCTAGAAACCAGCGCATGCACTTTGAAGGCAGCTACATGGTGTTTTTCTGGGCTTCATAACTGAGGATTAGAGTAGCCTACAGACATAATATGCATATCATTGCAAACAGCAATGGTCATAGTCAAGCCAGCATGGTGCCATCAACTTAGTAGTAATCCAGCTGGACAAAATTAAAATCTAAAAGCTAAAATCCATTCATTTCCAACTGAATTAAATCCCAGTTTAAATGCCAGAGCAGCCATTTGTTTACTGCTTTGTCCATGTATATATGCTCAACCTGCATGCAGCTGCCCAACCTGGGCTAAGTGGGTTCTCTACTTGTCTTGTAACTGGGACCCAGTTGGTCCCATAACCTGATTAACACAACCACAAAGGGGCCCATATTTAACCCCTCCCTGTCCCATCACCAACCAGGGTAGGCATGTGAATCGCCAACATGGAAAATTCACCACTGCACTCTGAAACACTTTGCACATACCGCAAGTGGTTTGGACAGCTTGCATGGATGTAAATTGGGTGAGCACAGAGATTACCGCATTCAGTGTGAAAACAATGAATCTGACTGATCTGTAGATATAGCGGAGGATGATGGTACTCACCCAAATATTGGGTTACTGAGGAAAATGAGAATTTAAAAAAAAAAACTGCTCACACAGTGTTCATTTCAGAATAAAACTCCAGAGAAGAGACAATACTGACACATAAATAACAAAAATAATAAAGAATGCATTTGGATTACTGTCCATTATCATGACAATGATTGCATTTCAACAAAACACTCTTGATCAATTTCAACAGGCGTTTGCAAAGAAAAAGCAAAATAAATGGAATGTTAATATTTACATGTCAAATGAAAAGATAGTCCTAGGACCTCAGCACCTGAAAAAACATTAGCCTGGGGTCAGAGTTTCTTTCCTTTCTTAATACACCCCAGTATATCAACAGTGGCAATTGTGTCTATGAACTTCTCCTGCATCATGAAAGTCTCTGAGGCTCCAGGCCTTTCTGAAGGACATTCGTGAAACAGCAACAACTGAGAAGAACCATACTGTTATCAAAAGGTTTTCATTATTGATCAAACAGGAGCTGCTCTTGACTTGGCAAGCCATGAAAGAAAGGACATTGCTTTCAAGTCAACTGTGTTTCATTATTTAAGATGTTCTAATCGTACCACACACACACACACACACACACACACACACACACACACACACACACACATGCCACTCAGCGATGTAAGCATGCGTAAGCATGTCTAAACATTCTCGTCAGATGTTTGTTGTATGAAGAACTCCGAGGAATGAGGTCTTTCAGAGCACCCTTATTAACCCGTGGAGAGTCTGCTCGATGTGGATTTCAAAAGGAAAAGAGCTTCTTGTTTCTTGACTCTCGCCTCATCAGCCAAAGCAAACATCCCCATCAAAGGCGTGACGCTTTGATCAGGTCTTCAAAGTCTTCAAAGTGTATCAGGATATGTCCCGGAGGGAAAAGTTCTGCTGCTGGTAAAATCACACAAAAAAAGTTGTAGATAAACCAATATGGGTCAGTAATTGTTCATTACTAAGCAGGAAATCTCTGACCTATGGGCAGGCCCAGATGTTCTGGGTGCCCTTCCAGCTGCCTCAAATGACGCATATGAAAGGGTTGAGGTGCTGAGCAGTACGCTGGCAGGTGGTGGTTGAGTTAAAAATATTTATGTTACCCAGCCATGAAATGTCTGGAAACGATCGAGAACAAACGGCACTAGTTCTACAAATAGATTCCGAGGTTTTGATGGAATTATTTGCCAGCACAATGGATCTTGGGCAGCTGAAGAACAAATTCACAATGGAAAGTCAGAGAGGACGTAAAAGCCACGTCTAAATGGTACAGACTTTGAAAACACAGGTAGCACAAAGAGTCGGGTTAAAGGGTGATGTCTTTAAATAAAAAAATAGACTATAAAATACTCCAGCCTCTCGATAACGACCTCCCGTTTTGGGTTCTAAAGGAGACAAATTTACATATGCATCTGTAGCTTATAGCAGTGCAATCCCACCAGAGATGAAATATGAAACTGTTGTCACCAGAGAGAGAGAGAGAGAGAGAGAGAGAGAGAGAGAGAGAGAGAGAGAGAGAGAGAGACGGGGGAAGGAGAGCAAACAGATGGGATGAGAGGGAGAAAGGAGGAAAAACGAAAGGATGTGAGCAAGAAAGAGAGGGGGAGGAAGAAAGGAGCACATGAGGAGAGAGATAGGAGAGGAAGACATGTGGACAAAGAGAGAGCAGTTAGACAGAAGACAAAAGATAGAAGATAGACAGAAGGTAAGCAGACAGAAAAAGAGAGGATGGGGCTGGAGGGAGAGTTAAAGTGGAGAAGTGAGGGACAGAGAGAGAGAGAGAGAGAGAGAGAGAGATGGACAGGGGAAGGAGAGTGGACTCCCTCCAACAGCATAAACCTCAAGCATCCACTTAACCTGATGGTCCAGAAGAACTTAAAACGAGAGCCATCAAAGTGAACCTTTCATTGAGGTGCAGTGGAGAGCGTTCGGTGCTCCAGCATCAACATGTGGCACGGAAGCTGCTCTGCTGCAGAGAGGAAAGCTCTGCAGAGGACGGTGAAGACTGCATCGATGACTGTTGGAGTCAGCTGCATCATGAAGGACCCCACTTACCCAGCGCACACACTTTTTGCTCTGCTTCGCACAGGCAGGAGATTGCGGAGCATTAAGTGTAGAACCACTAGACTGAGGAACAGCCTTTTCTCTAACTCTAACTAAACAAACCACTGCAATGATAGGTTTCTTCTCTAACTCATAAGCTCATATTCATAGCTGTCTGCTCATAACTGTATTTCACGCTCATGTTGCCGTTACTGCACCTCATTCATATTATTCACTGTTACTGTATATCCTTCTTATATCGTTATATACTCTTTATTCTATTCTGATATATGGGTTTTGGGGGGGTGTAACTGGGACCCTGAGTACATCATTTCATTCCACCTCATGTACCATGTGATGCAAATGACAACGTTTCCTTGAATCACTGAAATGAGAAACAATATCAGAGCAGCACACAGCCTCTAACGGAAACACCAAATTACCCACCAAACTGAACTCGACTGTTATGAAATACTCGATTGAAATTACACACCAGACAACTTTCTAATCAGAATTAAAAACAAACAAAGGCAACTTTTAACGAAGTACAGAATCAGTGAGCACACGTTGACCATTGAAATAGGAAGGCACAGAAAGAGCAGGGTGGACAAAGGGGACAAGAACTGTCCCCACTGCCAATCAGGAGAAATAGAAACTGAGAAACCTCATCCTTTCCTGTCCCTTCATCATCCCTTTCTTTCCCACACTGAACGACACTGAGAAAATAAAGATTTTACTGGGAGAAAATCCAGAGACAGGAGATTTAGCAGGACAGTTTATTCAAAACTGCCATAAAAGAAGAAAACATGATTTATTTATGATGCTATTATTATTATTATTATTATTATTATTATTATTATATTTTAATAATAAATTATTTATTTACATTTTAATTATAACCCTTTAATAGCTTTGTATACCTCTGGCAACACAGGCCTAATATCTTGTCAAGCCAATGAAGCATATTTGATATTGCTGTTAAAATGTAAACAGAACGGTTGAGAGTGGAAGAAACAAACTGAAGAAAAAGGAGAGAAGGAGAGAAGGAAAGAGGGGAAAGAGTGTGTTGAGAAGTTGCCATCAGATGAGGAAGAAGTCAGAAGATGCTGATGAGGGAAGAGAGGATTCGTTATTTCGTTCTCATACACCATTCTACCCCAGTCTCACCTTTCTGATCCAGGCTGGTCACCTTCATCCTCAGTCTGAGTAACAGGAAGGATGACCATTTGATGTGTGACCTTTCACCAATGGCCAGAGGAATTGTAACATTCCTTGGCACCCCAGCTGTGCCAGGAGTCACACGGTCTGGAGGAATATCCTAGAGATTTAGATGACCAAACAGAATTACCTTAACTTATTGGTTTTTATGGAAATATTGATTCTCAACAAGCAAGAGTGAGAGAGAGAGAGTGAGAGAGAGAGAGAGAGAGAGAGAGAGAGAGAGAGCGAGCGCCTCCAGAGGACTGCATGTGAATGAGTCTCACCCAGGGAGATCTTTTTTGGAAGAAATTAATGATCTCACGAATACATAATGGACCTTCTCAGCTCTATGGAACAGCGGAGTTAAAGGAGAACATTCTTTTTTTTTTTTCCCGTCATATATTTTTTAACATCTCTTTGTACTTAGCGAGATATTAAATGGTCCGGATGCCCCCGCAGCGCTCAAACACGGATCTGTTCGTTGAAGTATCGATATTTCAAAGCCTGCGAGGCTGTGTGTCATGGGGGATTCGGTGAAAGGGACACAATCAGAGAACAAGAGAGAGAGATTAGATTAAAAAGAGGGAAAAAAGGATGGAGAATGTGAAAGCCACAGTGCTACCTTCCAGCTCTGCTGCTCCACACGGAACACGCAGCGAGGGGCTGGAGAGCAGCGCTAGGCTAATAGACCACCAGCCGCTCCACGTGTTTACGGCCCATTCAGATCTGCTCTCATTACTTTCCCCCAGTGCTGAGCTCGGCACCTGCTTTTTTCTTTCTTTTTTTTTGGGCCGCATCCATTTTCATCAAAGTAAAATAGTGCTTTAACACAACTTTCTAATGAAAGAAACTCTTCTTGGCAAGATCCCAAGCACGGTTAAAGCACTGCATGTCCTTCAGAATGAGGGAACCTTTATGTGATACAAGTTTAAAACAATTAAAACTCTCATACTTTGTACATTATTTCCCACTGAAAGGATCAGACCTGCTGAAAGTGCAGATTTCACAACGATCGTCTGCCCTATTTAATCGTTTTAACAGTTTCCATCTGATTTACATTCAGAATTTACATCTCACTTCACTAAACACTGTCCAAATGACTAAGAAGACCACATTAATTGAATTGCCCACCGTCTGACATCTGGATTTGGCCTAATGTTCCACCCTGCCATCACTGACTATGTAGAAATGTCATGGACCCAAATGATCTGCGACTGTTACAATTACATCCACAATCACACGATCATTACTCCAGTTGGGTTTTGCGGGGTAACCAGCTATAATTACTCTGCTAACTTCATAACATGACCATGCTGTCCCGGAACTGGGCCCCACTCTGTCAAAGAAAGAGAGTAAATAGCCCCTCCCTTCACATTTTCTTCTATAACCCAATAACTGAGACAGTGAGATCATTAGCCCCGCCCCTCTCACTGATCAGTCAGAGTCTGTATGCAGGTTGAGCATGTATATTTGGACAGAGCAGTAAACATGCACTGGAAGCATTTAAACTGGGATATAATACAGATGGAAACAAGCAAAATGTAGCTGCTTTCCAATCTGGATTACAAAATGATGACGAGATAATTAGATACGAATAGATGAGGTTCATTTTGTAGTTCGTTGTGATGTGTGCATCATGTCTGTAGGTTACTCTGATCCTTAGATAAGAAGCCTAGAATACGGCACATGACTGCCTGTGAGGTGCAGATCTCAGGTTGTAGGCATTTGATTCTACTGAATGAGAATGAAACGTTGCAAACATGTATTTTGTTTTTTTTCCCCAATAAACAAGTAGGGCTTCACTGAAGGCAGAGCAGCCCGGAGGGTTTTCCTCTGGTTGAGGGTAAAATGAACCTGAGCTTGATGTTTCTGGCTGTAGTGGATTCTGTGTTGTGAAGAAGTGTAATTTGTACGGTTGATGCGATGCTACATGGTAGAACTTGATGCAATGCGACAGTACGCTGCATCCAGTACGCGGCGGCCTTAGGGATTCAAATAAAGAGGAAGCTTGAGGCAAACGTCAAAGATATTTAGAGTTAATAAAGTTCAACTGAATGTAAAGAGAATGTATATGTAAATGATTGAATATCCAACGATCTAGTCTTTAAATAAACATTATCACGCAAATCGACCCAACGACAAAATCTCTATAATGAATCTGCTTTCTATAGGTTGGACTCGCTGGCGTTCTACCCCAGCGCTCAGGATGCCATTCAGGCAGGATTGTTTATAAAGCCTGCCATCCGCTTCCCCGCAGGCCCTGGACTGCAGCACACTGAAGAAGATTCAATTTGAGCTGCATTGTGTCGCTGCACACCCACTCATCAGATACTACAATATATATGACAACCTCGATCCTGTCGTGTGTTGATAAGTGTTCTGCATGGTGTGCTTAGGTCAACGGAAATTCAATCAAATGACAAGTCCTCTGAGTTTCTGGCTCACAACAAAGCCAGCAGCACTTGAGCGGAGAGGAGCGGGAGTTAGAATACACTTCTCACACATTCTCTTTGGCTTTTTTTCTTATTTGAACTTCTGTTAAAGGCTGTGGCATTAAAAAACAAGCAGTCAGAAATAGCTTTGCTGATGCGCAAGTTGGAAACGAAAGCGTACACTAATCTGTATTACATGCAGACACAATTAACGCCGACACAGACAGTTACATATGCGTTTATATCAAATTACACTGATAATTATCAAAATGCTCTGGCTTTCAGAATAAAGAGATTTGTGAACAGAATTAATTAAAAAGAACATCATCTCGTCTTCCTCCCTCTAACTCTATCATTCTCTCTCCATCTGCACTACATGTCCAAATGTTTGTGGACACTCCTTCCAATGAATGCATCCAGCAAACATGAAACTACTGCAACATAACTAATACCAGGTGTGGGCTAGAGGGGTCTTACACCCCCCAACCCACCCTCGCCCAAGAGCATTACAGTTGTCTTTTCTGGAATGGTGGCGCTCCATCCAATACATCAGGGCGGAGTTGTAGAGGTGGGGATGAGGTGAGCTGGTAATGATCCAACATCCTGACCTCAGTATATAATGACCTTCTTCAATAATGCAAACAAACAGGAGTACTCCAAAATCTAGCAGAAAGGCTTCCCTGGACAGTGGAGACAGTTAAAAGCAGGATAAAGTATTTTTAATATTTGGAAGTCACAATGTATGAGCAGGTGTCCCAATACTTTTGCCCATCTTCATCTTTCCCACTCTCATCTTCTTTCTAGATGTCTCCAGGTATTAGGGTGTTTTCACATCTGTTCGCACCCAGAAACGATTCTGAGCTCATAGGTGGGAGGGGCTAATTACGGCTGGACTGGTGTATTTCAGAATAAAAGTCCCAAAAGGTATAATACTGATATATACATAAATAATATGAAAAGGGCAATAAGGCTGTTTTTATTTTGTATAACGACTTATATCCTTGTGAATCTAATATTTGTTTTCAGCTGGAAAACACTCTGGATGATTAATTCTCAACAGGATTTCTGAGTGTGTTTGCTTGTAAGCAAAACAGCAAAAAAAAAAAAAAAAAAAAAAGACAGCCAAATATAATTTGTTAATATTTGCATCTCTAATGAACACAGATTACAATAGCTTATCTCCTGAAAACAGCATCAGGGCATGAATAAAAGTATGTCAAGGTCCAAAAACTAGGTTCTAAACCAGAAACCTAGGGTTCTTATGGTTTAAGCAGTCATCAAACCATCAGGCAAACCTTCATATGGCGCTGGGACTGGAGAGTCACCACACTCGCAGCAGACCAAACCAGAGTCAGCTTGAAGTAAACCCCAGCCCACTAATTTCAGAGATCGGTTCTCTGGACCGCTCCAGGGCTCGAAAACAGCTTTCACACTTGACCAAATGTACGATACTCTCTGGAAAAATGCTAGTGTGAAAACGGCCTTATTGTCTCTTGCTTCTCTTTCTTTTGCAATCTATTTTGCTGAGATGATCGTTCCCTCTCTCGCACTTTCCTGAGCTCTCTATATCTCTATCTCTCTCTATCGCTCTCATTCTACCTCCAGAGGAGTCATTATCACTAGCTGACGGGTTAACCTTGGCCACTGTTACTTTGTCCATTGCCACATTGGCTGAGGCTATCTCTGGGAGTCAACCCTGCATTTCAATGATGGAAATCAGTACAATACAAAGCCAACTCCAATTAGTCTGGTGTGTCAGCATTTTGGGCTGCATAATGTACATTCGCCCATGTGTTTCTGGCCTAGAAGTGTACCCTAGGCCCTTGTGTTAATGGTGTGTGTGTGTGTGTGTGTGTGTGTGTGTGTGTTATATACAGAGAGGGAGAGAACAGAAAGAGAGATTAAAGGACAGAAATGTTCACATAGAACTAATACAGCATCATACTCTTACTAGAATAAAGACAAGTGGATCAGTTTCCACCAATCATGCTCCAAATATTGGCCAATTAACTTATGGATGGATGGATGGAAATGGATGGAATCCTGCTATATATTTTGGGGGAAACCTGTATTGGTCAATGTGTTGGTTAAATGGTCCACATTTTTATAGCAAAGCCATGCACTCCTCCAATTTCATCCACTTATGAATTCCCAAAAAAAAAAAAACATACAAAAGTTTCTCCTCTAATAACACACCACACTAACCCTTTTTGTTCTTGTTCTCAAGCCGAGTAAATTGGCTGTCTTTATAGCTCCTGCTTTATCTGAGTGTTGTTTTCCTTTCTGGCCATTCGTCCCCTGTACTCTCATTACACTGAGGTAGAAAGCAAGGCTCGAGACAGGGCTGAATCAATAGCAAAGCCCACAGAACCTCCACAGAGTCCTCAGAGAGAAGGTCCTGTGGAACTCTACATTTCCTTGTGTCTATAATTTTCAGCGTCTTACCAGAAACAAACAACAGGAATGGATCAGAACAACGTTCTCAACTATTTTATATGAAAGCATTCGCATTAGAATAAACTTCCCACTTCAACCACCTTTTATTGATCATTCAAAAACAAGGCGTTAACTTTTAGAGTTCTAGGCCACTTTTGTGGGTTGTTTTCATAGTTTGACGGACTTTTTGTCCCAAAAAAAAAATGAAGTATTGATAGGACACATTCACACATGCCAGATATATCTTTCAGGATATATATCTTTTCAGCTCAGCTACTCCAATGTCAATTGTCTACATTTGAGATGTACGAATTTGACCCTGTTTGATCAAAAAATTTACTTTTCTGTTTTTTTGGGGGGTAAAAATACTTTACATCTAAGACCTCTTGTTGGAAATTGGTCATAGAGTGATTTTGAGCTGAAAATGCCGTAATTAGGATTCTTTTTGTTTGTTTTTATTTATATATGTGTCAGTATCATCCCTTCTCATGACTTATTTGAAACACTGTGTGAGCAAAGACAGAGCAGAACATTTCCATCTCGTTTCCCTCAATAACCCAACATCTGGATCAGGGATGTTAATTGACCCGCCCCATCTTACTGATCAGTTGGTCAAGCATGATGTGGACGAAGCAGTAAACATGCACTGGAAAGCCCTTTGGTATTTAAACTGGGTTTTTAAAACTGGGATTTGGAAATGAGTGAATTTAAGCTGTTTTCTGAAATGAATTTTCAGACGAATGCTGGATATTGGTCACAATCAAAAATCAGACTTGGGGAGAAAATCAGATTTGGGCCACTGTGGCAACATCTCGGCTAAGATAAGGTTAAGAGGAGTTGTAATATTGATGGCTTGTGTGAATGGCTGCGTGGCTCTGTGATGTACTGGTCTTCATGCGCTTAGTTTCACAGTTGGAGTCGGGATCACCATGTGGCTGCTCTGTGTTTCACAGGAAGCCTGTGTATTAGTGTTCAGCAGCTGCCACACTGGCACTGACACTGCCCTCGATAAGCAGTAAGAGGCTCAGTGCTGCCTCACTGATTCACTGCTATTAGCAAGACAGCACTTCGTCCACAGCACTGTACCACTCTCGGCGGCGATCGCCTGAGCCTGCACAGACATTCAAATAACACTAAATACTCATTACCAGGTCGCAAACCATTTCTTCCAACATCAGGAACTGAACAACATTTGAGATTTTTGCCCGTGAACTCGACTCTTCAGCAAGGAGGTCTAAAGATTAGCAGCCAACTGACTCCAGTCAAAGTAGGCTGCATATGTAGGACTTCAGAAGTGCATCTTAACACCATGCATCTCCTCAGTTCCTGAACTTATGTTTATTGCTATTGATTATTGTATACATTCGGTTTGCATAACATTGTTATTTAACTCTCAAAACCAGAGATCCAAACTTTGTGGAGCGTTGCATGTCATTGATTTTATTTGTAACCACGTCTCATCACTGTATGATTAACTTTCAGTGAGTAATCCAGCTCGGAATACAGCTTCATTTCATTCATTTCCAACTGAATTAAATCCCAATTTAAAAGCTCAGTCCACTTGTAGATGCTCAACCTGCATGCAGACTCTGACTGATCAGTGAAAGGGGGTGGAGTTGATGACATCACTGATCCAAATATTGGGTTCTAGAGGAAAATTACAATGAAGGGATCAAAATAATGTCCTGAGGGGGATAATACTGATACATAAACACCATAAAAATAATAATAAACAATATTTAGCAAGGTTTTTGTTTTTTGTTTTTCCTCGAAGGAATCGTTGGAAATATTTCATCCCAATTTTTGCATTTTCAGCTCAAAAACACTCTGGATGTTCAAATCCTGACAAGTTTTTGAGATATGAAGTGTTTAGTCCGTATAATTAAACACAATGTAGGTGATATTTGATCAAAACCTTCATACAAATATCTGAAGTCTGTTTTTTTTGTACATTTTTAAATATCAAATGAAAACAAATGTCAGTATGTTAGGATCTCCTGAACTAAATCTGGTATGTGTGACTGTCTCCTATAAATACATTTTCTAATTTATTGGCAAATTAAAGAACACACAGAAAGGCACACACCTGGCCCAGACTTGAACATCTCTGGAGATATGGAGGTGCACCATTTATATATATATATATATAAATCTTAATGGGACAAAGAAAATGAAAAGAAAATGAGAAAAAAAAATAAAATGGGGGGGATTAAGATGGATTTCTCGGGGCATTATCTTATCTGCTTTGAGCTGCACTTCTGCTTGCTCTAATTAGCCACAAGTAAACAAAAAATTATGTGAAAAACAGTTTTACAGATTTGCAAGGTGTAGTGAAATAAAAGGAAACTATCCTGTGCAATAAATATATGATGTTTGTACATCATCAAAGCTTAACTCAGGTACACATGTATGAATGCTGATTCCGTGTGCTGCAAATGGTACCGTATTCCCCACCTGTCACCAGTATACTCACTCTACCAGCACCACCAGTAAGCACTTGAACACACAAAAGAATGAGAAGCCCTTGAGTTCAAAGACCCACAGCAACCACAGATCTCCATCCATTCAGTCCTAAGAGCACCAGGGCTCCTCATGTGTGCTCACTACAAGTAAAGCACAAAGAAGATCAATGCAGCACTCCTACAAAATGCACCAAAAATGAGACGTGGTAGTTGATTTTGGTGCATTTTGGATGAGTGCTGCATCGGCTTGAGCATACTGTGTTCCAGTGATCCACTGAAATAGACATCAAGAGCCTAAGATGTACAGATAAGCTCACATCAATGTGTAGAGCGTGGAAACTTTCATTTAAAAAAAAAATATCATTCATTTTACAGGACAAAGCTTAGCATAACTGTATATTGTTCATAGCATGCCGAGACTAATAGAAAGGCTCCAGAATACATTAAATAAAATCTTTCGACATTGACTTCCATTCAAAGTAAAGCTACCGTTTTGGAGATGCACTCATTGACAATCAAGGATGGAAGGAAAATGTATATGTATGAATATAATAATGATATTTGTAACCAGTTACAATATTAGAGCGAAAGGATGGGTTTATTGGGGAAAACAGTACAATTGAAAGGAGCCTCTAGTATCCTGTTCGGTGTCCTGTCTGAATACAAGGATACAAGGGCATGGAGGCGTTCACCCACAGATGTTGCAGCTGGGCCTATAGATCCTGCACACTCAGATTACTAACACTGGTGGGCCAGATGGTCCTAAAAATGCTCAATTGGTAAGTGTTGCAGGAGAAAACATTCCTGGGAAACCCTTGCTGTGTATGGAGCATTATCCTGCTGAAAAATGCCAGTTGGAATCCCTGCCATCAGAGACAACACAAGTGGCCCCAGGATGTCCTGCATATATCAATGGTCTGTTAGTATGACCGACAGCCATATGTGATGGCTGCCCAGATCACACCAGCAGATGGGGCAGTGTGTTGCAAGTACTTACCACAAGCTTAAATACTCAAACCCAACCACTGATTCCCTTGGATCCCAAACAGGACCTTGATTTATCATTTAAAACAATAGGGTTCCAGTCCATAGCAGCCCAGTTTCCTTGTACGTGATATCACTACAGATGAATTTAATGATGGCTTGGTCAGAACAACCTAGACAGTGGAAAGTCCAACGATCTCTGTTCACTGGGTAAAATATCTTTGTGTGCACTGATCATTGATCACTCGCCAAGAGGTACACTACCCAAAAGTAGCCTCGGAGAGCCTTTTTATACGGCAACATTGGGAGCACTTTATGATCTCTTGTGACAAGTCATCTTGTCACTGAGTAGGTTATTTCTGTCAGTGAGGTCCCAAGGATTTTGCATGACAGTGATGATATGATACAGTAGAATAGCTGTTAAATGGGTCCAATTTTTTTTACCTGTAAAATATCTTGTGTATTGTTTTGTGGCATTACAGGCTGTGCAAATGTTTTATTAAATCACAATAAATTGAGAACCTATGAACCCACATAAGTGTCATTTGCTGCGATTCATTAACTTACTGCGATTTTGATCTGCTGTGAAAAATGTCATGCGAATCAATAAAAATGATACACCATTGATTAGCTCCCCTGTTCATCTGCCCACTTCTCTGTTTATCTGCCTCTGCTGGTAGGCCAGCAAATGTAAGCAATAATGCCACTAGCGATTTCCCCATCTTATATACCAATGGACTCTGAACACACTCCAGAGATGTGTGTTCCCAGCTCAATTTTTGATGGCGCCACTGTTTTTTTCCTCTCTGTTTCTCAAAAACAGAGTCTGCAGAGAGCTGTGTGCATGGGAACATTGCCGAAACACAGCCGGCGTGTGACCGCGGCTCTGACCGCAGACATGGCGGGACCGATCAGTGTCATATTTTCTGGGAAGTGCCGTTTGACTAATGAGCAGTGCTGACAGGGTTGTGGAGAGGTGCTTGCTGAGTGGAACACATTTGTTTCTCTCTAGTCCGGTGAGAGGTCTGTCAGAGACAGAGAAATGACCAGCAGTCAGCCCCAAGGTGCCCTCCCTGTACTGGCACTCTGACAAATTGACCATAGGGGACAAGGTTGGCTCAAACTGCCGGTGAGATTAAGAGGTTTTGAATGTTTATGACGGCTTGAGCTCAGCCATCTCCACGTAGCAAGAGCTTGGTGGCTTGTGAGAGCATGCATAAATGTTTATAAATATGAAATCTGGTGCAGACTGCAATATCATGAAAATGGAACTATTTTGATAAACAGAGATATGGTCAAGAAGATTGCCTGAATATGTTGCAGCACTGAACTCAAACTACACTCTTCAAAATTCAAGCTCCAGAAGGGTTCTTCCAATCAATGTATAGAGCAACCTCTTTTGATTTGGCACAGAACAGGGGTGGAGAACTGTGGAGCACAGTTCCCTACCAAACCTGCCAATTAAAGGATCTGTGCATGACTCGAGAACATTTGTTGAATGACTTGATATTTGAATTCATCAGCAACAGATGTGTCCTCCCTTCATTGCTTCTTCAGTAGCTTGATCCCCTAAATTCATGCACACATATTGCCAAGGTAGGCTTACAGACCAAAAAACAGCAATCGTGAACACAGCTTTCAAAACAAAGGTCCAAACACAGCATCTAAAACATTAACTCTTAGAACCCAAGATCCACATTTTGTGGGCAGTTACATGCTTTATTCCACAATTCATTTCTCAGGATCAGAGGACACTATAGACATTCTACACATATCTACAAACCCATGGATGCAGTTAAGTTTCCAACTGAATTCAATCCCACTTTAGATGCCAAATGAGCTTCCAGTGCATGTTTACTGCTCTGTCCATATGAACATGCTCTACCTGCATACAGACTCTGACTGATCAGTGAGAGGGGGCGTGGCTACTGACATCACTCACCCAGATATTGGGTTATAAAGACATTTTTTTAATGCTCACAACATTCAAATTTCAGAATAAAAGTCCTGATAAGGGAAAATACTGATACATACTTGGTACAGAACCTGATCTGGCCTGACATGACTGAAGTGCCCTTGAGCACTTAATTCCCCAGCTGCTATACTGGTGCCATAGATAGGACTGCCCACTGCTCTGGGCACATGTGCTCATTGCCCCCTAGTTTATGTTTCACTGCATGGAAGGGTTAATGGAGGACTAATTTCCAGTGGAGCACACTGGATCAATATGCACATTTACGTTCTAGAGGAATCATTTTGGTGTAGGGAATGTTTGTCTGTTTTCCTGTTTCTGTAATATAAATGTCGAATTGTTCATGAAAATTAGCAGTAGGCACAGTAAGCTACTGCTTCATCCCACATCTTTTCTTTGTTTTTCTTTCTTTGTGTTGTGTCATTTATTTTTGTACTTGCTATTTCTAAGTATGGATAAATATATCAGCAAACAAAAACACACCAACACGTTTTCAAAAATAGAAGCTGGTTGAAAAATAGAGAGGGAAAGAGAACTCTTCATTCATTCTCTTCTTGCCAGACATCTTTCAGGCAACCATCCCAGCACATTTACTTGTCAAAATCTCTGCCAGTCTTCATCCTGAACCATCAGTATTGTCAATATTATGAGTGAACTGTATTATGTTCAGCTATGAAACTTAAAAAAAAATATACCTGCAATTCAAACATAGTTTGTGATGCATTGTTTAGAGTAAACATCTTGGTCTATATTCAATTTTCCATTGCTCTTGGGCGTAGGATAAAAACCTCTCAGAGGATCTGGTTCCCGATTTCTCGCTCGTCAGAAATCAATGGAAGAAAAGTTGAGACAGATATAAACAGCTTTGAAAAGTCCTATTGACAATATCACTTCAGCGAGAGACAGAAGTGCTTTCTGTGCACTGGACAGGGTGAGATTGGTAGCAAGACCTGCCTTCTCGCCATGCAGAATACGGAGCAGGAGCTGTCAGTGAGTCATCAGTCTCAGCATCGCTCTAGCCTTTTGTGAAGATATCTGCCAACAGCTGGGCCCTCATTACGGCGCACATCACAGGAATACATACAACAAGCTAATTACACTCATCTGCCTGTGCTGCAGGAACAACAGGCCTATGGGTTCGTGTTGGAGGGTAATACAGAAAGTGGAAATGAGTTGAACGAGCAAGGGTGGGTCAGAGAGAGAGAGAGAGAGAGAGAGAGAGAGAGAGAGAGAGAGAGAGACAGAGAGAGAGACAGAGAGAGAAAGGTGGGAACAGCAGGCTGTTTGATGGTACCATGGTATTGTTATCTTGGGGGATGAAGCTTCCTGTCACTTCAGCATCTGACAGACGACTCTGTGGAGAGAGCTGTCACCCAATTCCCAGCATCCTTCATACTCTGAAACATTCTTGGACTCACATTCAGCCACTCCTCATCAGCTAGGTCAGTGCTGAGCTCGGCAATCTTTCATACACTCTAAAATATGAACAGTGGGAGTTGGTTGACTTATTAGAAACAATGTCAATTGTATTTTATACTGTGTTATAAAAAAAAGCCATAATAAAGGGGAGCATCTGGCGCCACTGGACCTGCTTTGGAAAGCAGGCCAACTTAAAATGATAATTAACTGATTAACAGAGCGTTGGCTCAACTAAGTTCTGTCCCAGGTTCTTGTAACATAACACCAGTTTTAGCTCTGTATCTCAGTTTGGTCAGTAATACATATTTTGTTGAGTCCAATCATTGTTAATAAATGTGCTCCAGTTAATATTGACTTTTGGTTTGTGTCCCTTCCATCCAATTTATTCAGTCAGTCAATCAGTCGATCATTATCTCATTCGCTTCGTACTGAATAGGGTCATGGTGGATGAAGAGTCTACCTGGAACCATCAGGTACAAGGCAGGAATACTCTCTGGACAGGGCGCCAGTCCATCGCAGGGTATCGTACACCCAACCATCCAGACAGTCCGTATCCTCATCTGTATGCATGAACCTCTACCATCAGTCCACATACTGCTGCCATCTCAAGATCTCATCTTGAAGACACATACTATGCTGTGGTCAGTCACATCGCCACACCTATCCCTGATTGAAAATGTGTGGGATGACCCCTACCGCACCATCTGCAAAACTGAGTGAGAACATTCAAGCTGCATGGGATAGATCATCACAGGACACCATTAGGAGCCTCTACAACTCCATGCAGAGACGTCTGGCAAGTTGCATCCTTCCTGCCACCATACCGAGAAGGGCTACTTCAGGCTATCAGTGTAAATTGTATAGATTCATTGTTCCAGATGACCTTTATCTTCCTTCCCAATAACATTCCAATCCCAATTCCAATTTTAAGTTGGCCTGCCTTTAATTTTTTTACAATGAGCTTTGACATGGAATTTAAAGTCTGTTGACGCCTTGCTGGTGGAACATTAGCTCTCTTGCTTATGTAGACAATATCTGCTTATATGAATTTCAGACACCAGAGACAATATTTTATATTAAGTTTCACAGCCTGTAAATCCCTTTACCAGTTAGTGCTTCTTCTACAGTACACAGATAGTGTTTTGGAGACTGACATATATTTAAGGCAGTGATGATATATTATGCAAAAGAAGCACACAGAAAATAAAGTCATTTTTCAAATCAAGCAGACTCATGCTGGTATCAGAGGGAGGTAATTGGTAGAGATATGATCTCCCGCCATGGCACCTGTCTCTTTGGCAGCTCCTTCCCAACTCTTCCTGTCCAACCCCTGGGGACCAGGGAGGCACCAGTGCTGTTAATTGGCTCATTTGTTTAGTAATGTACTATTGAGCAAGCCGAAGGAAACGAAAGTACTCTATATGACCAAATGTTTGTGGACACCACTAATAATCACATTCAGCTACTGTATGTTGTACCCATTGCTGACATAGACATGCACATTCTTTTTGAACTGTTTTAAAGAGCAATAGACTTGGACCGTATGGATAAAAAATAAGCATCTCTTGGCATGGTGCCTAATTCTAAGCTTGCCCTAGAGGGATGTAAATCCCCTGGCTGTGGAGCAAAGCAATAGTCTAGAAAATCTAAAATGGTTATGTTTCTGAGGGAATCCAAGACTTCAATAAGAGAGCCAACACGATGAGGTGAAGAGAGGAGTGAGGAGGGAGCAAGCTGAGAGAGAGAAAAACCTTTGCTCCAAAGAGAGCTTAAATATTCCCAATAATCACCCCCCCCCCCCCCCGGGAAAAAATATAATTACTGTATTTTCCGGACTATAAGCCACACCCACAAAGTTTTTTTAAAAAAACCTGCAAAATAACATATATAAGAAGAAAAAGCTGCACCTCATTATAAGCAGCATGGTCTAAAGCGTGGGAAAAAAGTAGCGGCTTATAGTCTGGAAAATACGGTAAAATGAATGCAGCCCCCAACACAACACTGCCCTCTGTTGATCAAACACCCTTGGGGCAAACCATTCAACTGCCAAAGGGTGGGCGGGTTATGACAAGGGTCGAACTACATTTACTGCACATTATGTGACTCCTGAAATGCACATGTACAAATTCCTCGAGACCAGACTTGGCGGGAACGCAAATGGACACACATTGGCCTGCTTGCAGAATAGTGCACATTTACTCATCTCACTATAGGGGACTGGTTTGGGACCTCACATCGGAATGATGGCCAGGGAACGCAGCACACATATGCATTAACACTCATACCCACAGACCCACACACAGGGAAGATCGCTAATAAGTAATCCCACAGCAGCCAGCCCTCCTTTGCTCTGTGGATGATTTGATTTCTCCCTGTAACCCAAAATGAGGCTGGGGAGGAGAAGTAGGAGATTTGCCATGGCCCAGGATCCCCAGCTTATCGTCTACATCAGACAGGCCGGGGAGATTGGATTGAGGTGGCAGCATGGGGAGAGCAGGACAGGGGCCATCGAGCCTCCATCGTGCAAACAGATGAGATTATCTGCCGCGATCCACGTCACGCACTCCATCAGGTGGAAATAAATAAATAAACCGTGACAGGACAAATGTAGAATGACATTTACAAAAAAAGGAAAAGGCCTTAATATGAGTCGTGTAATTTATTCATCATTCCACGAGACAACAGGTATCGAGCGAGCGAGACAGTGAGACGGCCCTGCATCTGGTTTGTTAGTCAATGATCAAATCCTAGATTGGCCAAATTTGTTTTCATTACTTTCCGCATCATCAGAAATGAAACGATGGCAAAGGAATGGACAAATCTGCCAGGCCCCCCTTCATCTTCCGTGAGGCGGGCTCCATCTATCCGGGATGACACCTGGAGATAGGACACCTGCATGCATTCTGCATGAGCTGAATACAAGCATGTCAGAGGACCTTTATCGGTGCCGCCGCTACATGAAGCCACATTGACATTATCAGCAGTTTGGAATGAGAAATAACTTTTCCGACTGACGCAATCGGAATGAGAAATGAGTCCCGCCACTGAAACTTTTATTTTTCCAGTAGGAGACTGAGGAACTTCTCTGACATTCATGGTGCTGGAGTTGTCCTAATGTGTCAGCAGAAAACAAACGAATGGAGAGCAAATGGAATCTAGTACTTACAAGCATCTTTCCATATATCTCTGACACTCTCTCTCTCTCTCGGTTTCTAGGCTCCCTGTGGGCCCTGTCTGTGGCTAACAGGTGTTCCACTCTCATTAGTGTTCTCACAGAGCCCACATTCTCTTTGGGGCCAGATTAGGCTGCCAGTCTGGCCACTCGTGACATCGGTGCACCAGTCTCGATGGGCATGGCGACGATATCGCGTCCTCAGTCTGCTGCAATCTGTGCCTTCAGACGACAGCCGGAAGCACCCCTCAGCCTGGCGGTGGGGCAAGATGGGTTCTCGACTACGTGAAGCCACCGCTCAGAGTGAGGAGCATTCAGAACGAAGGACTCTTCCAGTGGTCAGAGCAGACTGTCAGAGGTGGCGGTCCCATGACATCTTGTGCACAGCTGCACTGAGACCTGTGCTGCATTTATTAGTCTCCAAAACAAGTGAGGTTTGGAGAACAGCCAAAAGGGCCTCTTAGACAGTAAGTCTGTAAACAGGCTGAGGCAAATCAATAAGGAGTGTTATTAGTTCTGGTTTATAGCATGCAGGATTGGCCCACGTTGACATTTAATATGACAATATGATTTTAGATGGCAAAATCTTTATAGGTTTTAGATATTTTGCCTGTTTTCTGAATTCTGTAGACGCCATGTCATAATAAATTGGAAATGTCTGCTCTAAACCCACAGAACCCAGTCAGGAGAGGTCAGTGAAGCTGAGGAACAATGGACAAATGAACATGCAAAAGACATATGCTCATCGAAGGCTGCAAAACACCGCAGACTGTGGCAAAAAGACAAAGCAAGATTTAATGCCATCTTAAGCAAACAGCAAGTGTGATCAGGCACAGCAGCAGTGGATTTAACAGAGTAAGTAAGGGATAAAGGAGCAATATGGCACCACGCCAGACCATTAAACCCCCTCGACTGCCCCCTCGACTTTCTCTCTCTGTCTGTCTCCCCTTCTCTCCCCTTCCCACGCTCTCCCTCTTTCTCCCTCCCCTAACCAATGTGAGGACCTGGTGTCTGGAGGCTGGTCTAGGTGGAGAGAATTATCCCCATGTGCGAGCCAGCCTAATGGAGGCCAGTGACTCGGACATCTGTTTCCAGGGCAGGGCACGGGAAGAGCTATTCACCAGCCGGTGCAAAATACTCAACAAGGCTATATCAGAAGTTAGACAAAGAGAGGAAACAAGGAAAGAAGAAGTGTGAGGCTGAAACAGAATGCAAAGACCAGTTCAGTTTAGGGGCATACCTAGACATTTACATTTTGGCAGACACTCTTATCCAAAGTGACTTACAAAAGTGCTTTGCTGTTCACTCAAAAAATATCCTTAGCGAGTTTGTAGGGGTTAGAATCCAAAGATACCTCAAGATATCTCAAGCTTAGATGCTGCCAAAAACAAATGTCAGGTTGGACACCTTTGATATGCTTTAGAAGTATTGAATGCTCTTGAAAGAGATGGTCTTCAGTCAGCGTTTGAAGACAGTGATTGACAGCTGTGTGAAGCCTTGGGGAGAGTTGGTGTCAGGACAGAACGTCTTCAATGCTTCTTGAGGGATGGTGGGTCTGTACTTGATGTACTTGATGCATGAAGGGCTCTTGCTACAGATTGACTTTTGACCACTGTTATCAAGTACAGAGGGGCTGGTCCATTTTTGGCCTTGTAGGCCAGCATCAAGGTTTTGAATCTAATGTTCAGCTACAGGAAGCAGTGAAGGGAACTGCCAGGGAAAGAGGGCGTGGCCACCAATATCCAGCAATGTCTCCAATATCCAATATGTTGATTTGTTCCAAGAAGACGGAAAAATTCTGGCATTGAAATGTTGAAATATAGGCAACAGTTGTATTTCTCTTTATCGTTTGTTTGCTTGCAGATGGGGGGCACAGCAGACTGGACACTCCCAATGTCTGTTCCCTTAAATACCATGACCTGACCACTAGTACAAATTCTGACCACGGATCACAACTTCAGAGTTCCGTCTCTTTGTCAACTTTCTACCTGATCTCACTTCAATCTCAGCCACACTCGTCTCATCAAAAGATGGAACAGTGCATGAAAGCTTCTGGATGAAAGCGTGGTCTCTAGCATGATTCCCAGGGCACCAAGCCTCAGTGACTGATTCTGTGGCTGAGTGTCGTCATTCCAAGGACAGTGTAAATATTAAACCTTCTCCTGCTGTGCTCTTTGTAATATGCTATGAGTATCCCAATATACTGTAACTCCGTTTTTGACCTTTCAGTGTAAACCTCGTATCAAAATGATATCTTCTGTATTTCTAACTGTACCTTTCAGCTTTGCTGCAGATTGTGTTACTCCTATATTGCAACAACTTTGTAACAAAAAAGCTACTATATGTCCAAATGTTAGTGGACACCTTCTAATGCATGCAATCAGTTGTTGTAGTAACAGTAGTAGAAATAGTAGTAGTAGGAGTCATAGTAGTATAATTAGTAGTAGTAACAGTAGTAGTAATAGTAGTAGTAGTAGTCATAGTAGTATAATTAGTAGTAGTAACAGTAGTAGTAATAGTAGTAGTAGTAGTAGTAATAGTGGTAATAGTAGTGGTAATGGTAGTAATAGTTTTGTTGAAGACATAGCAGTAGTTGTATTAGTAATAATAGTTATAGCAGTAATGCTAAGAGGAGTGTTAGTATTAGTAGTAGTAGTAGTAGTAATAGTAGTAGTTGTAGTAATAGCAGTTGTAGTAATAGTGGCGATAATAGTAATTGCAGTAGTAGTAATAGAAGTAGTATTAATAGCAGTAGTAGAAGTAATAGTAGTAGTAGTTGGGGTGGTAGTGGTAGTAATAGTAGGAGTAATTAGTAGGAGTAGTAGTAGAAATAGTAATCAACAGAAATGTTTCGGTACGCTACAGGAGAAAACATCTGCATTGTTTCATATCTGCATGAGGACCACCAACATTTACTTGGTGCAAATTTGAGATCTACAGTTTAAATGCACCAGAAAATTTCTTTGGCCCTGACAATATAAAGTGTCCACTTATGAACTCCACTAATCATACATTACTATGTCAAAAACTTATGATGCATATTAAAAATTAAAAGCTTTGCGGCTATGAAGGGTAACACATTTTCAGGAATTTGTATACCCATGTTCATATTTCCTTCTGACTGCATTCATGAGAAGTGCATTATGCATGCATACAACATTCATAACAAATGACATCATTCACAACCCTTAATGAATGTGTTTATACATTCATTGCCAAAAAATAATGCAATGTCAGATTGCTCTAAAACTCAGCCTGCCGTTCTGATTATACACTGGGTCTTGGTACAAGAGGGGTTGTTTCTGCTGCCCTTCAAAATGGCTCTCAGATGCTACTTTTGGGTGGTATACCTTGGTGAGAGGCTGCTGACTGTTAGACATTCCAGTTGTGTCCCAAACAAGAAAACCGGACTGCTACAGACCAAACCAAATTGGTTCTAGAAATGAATCTTCTGTTTGAGATCTGACAGCAGTTGAGTTGGAGTATGGAGACCTCAAGCTGAGCACTTCAGCCCTGCCTTTTCTGCGGAGTGACGACACACTGCCCGTCCATGACTCAGTCAATCCAAGTAGTGATACAAGGGACAATAACAGCTCAGCGATACATGCAGGAGATCCTGTGGACACGTGTTGCATCTCATGGCAGGACTTCCAACTGACATTTTTCAGCAGGACAATGCTTCCACACACAGCCTCACAGGAACGTTTTTGGGAGCAGCTGTGATGCCAGCTTCAGCAACCTAAGCATGCGCATGATCTACAGGCCCAGATGCAGCATCGGTGGGCAAACGTGCCACAGGATGCCATATGGAACCTGTAAGCCTCCATGCCCAAGCGTATCTCCTTGGCATCCAGGCTGGAGGTCCATCAGGATACTAGAACCTCCTTTGAATTGTACAGTTTCCCTAAAAAATGTATCCTTTCACTTTAATATTGTAACCACTTACATATACCATCATTACATTCACAGAACGTTTCCTTTGATTGAACATTCATAGAAAGTGGTCTTCCAAAGCTGTAGATAATTGTCCTCTGACTATGAATATAAGCCATGCATAAACACACCCATACAAACCTGCTTGCCCACCAGCCACGTCTGCCACATTGCCACTGTTTATTCAACCATGTCACTGAGCGCTGATGAATACCACGTATATGTTGTGTGACACTAGGTACAGTACAGCTCATTCCCTAACCTTTTACATCAGCCCTGCAGCAGTCTGCCTTCTTATCTCGGAAAACATTGCAATGCTGATAACAAGGGCTTTCATATCCTATTTGTGCAAATACCCCCTAAGGACCATCCCTCTGTCTCAGCTCAATCTATATTCATAGACAGAAGCCCATTGTGAAATGTTGCTCGACTCTAATTTGATGCAGATAAAAAATAATGACAAAGGAATTTAAAAATAAGCTGAACTTCCCCTAGCTTGTGTGCTCCAGCACATTGCTAAGGGGGCTGGAAGGGGGTTGGTGGTGCGGGTGAAGGGTGCGCATGGGAGACAGAGTGGGAGGGGTGTCTGTCTGCTTTGATTAGTCTCCAGGCAGCCTGATAGAGAGATGTAAGGAAGAGGAGAGAGAAAAAGGAAGCATAAAAGAATGTAGAGTCAGTGATCCAAGGTAACCTAGTTAGTGTGGGAAGCCACGGGGGGATGACGTTGGTGACATTGACAGGATTGTGTGGTCTGTGATTCATAGAGTCTTCCTCCTATCTCTCCCTCCTCCTGCCACAGTCAGTCACATACACTGTCTGGGGAGGAGGCTGGGGAGTGACAGAGGAACCCAAATATCGCTGAACACCTCCTCCGACTGTCTGTTCCATTGCTTCACCCCTGTAGCCCATTTCCTGTACTGTTATTTGTTGTCTCTTCTATTTAAGGGACGGGACACTGCAAAGACCTGTAGTATAGTCTAAGAAGTTGAGGTACTTTGATGGTTCTTGGATGTACACCTTTTAGAACAACCTTCATTGGTACAGAATATTATGTGAAGATTCTTTCAGCCTTGTGAGTGGAAGGTTGCCAGATAAAAATAAAATAAAATTAAACACAACCTGTATGTATTTTGTGTATTTTGTTACTGATTTATTTATCAGTATTATCTCTGATCAGGACTTTTAGTCTGAAATTTGAAAACTGTCAAATAGTACCTCCCTTCCTCTATGACCTAATATCTGGGTCAGTGATGTCATCATCCCCACCCCCTCTCTCTGATCAGTCAGAGTCTGTATGCAGGTTGAACATCAGCCCCGCCCCCTCTTTCTGATCAGTCAGAGTCTGTATGCAGGCTGAACATCAGCCCCGCCCCCTCTCTCTGATCAGTCAGAGTCTGTATGCAGGTTGATCATCTACACGTGGACAGAGCAGTAAACATGCACTGGGAGCTCCTTTGGCATTTAAACTTGGATTGAATTCAGTTGGAAGCAAATACATTTTAGCTGTTTTCTGAGTTGGATTACTTACTGGGATGATAAACAATGATGAAACCGCTTAGGTTAGGTCCTGTAGGGTTCTACAGCTCCAAATCCAGAACTCCAGATAACTGTAACTGTCTGTGTGTCTTGTACTCCCCCTCCCACACTCAGTGCACCCCTGCACCTCCCTACTAGATGAAGAACCATCCAACAGAATCAGCAGATTTAAGAATCAGCAGATTTTTTGGGCCTGCCAAGCCAGCCCACACTCATTTTGGCTACTTCCAGAAATTCTACTTGGTTCATCAACATCAAACATGATCTACCATGTCATTTCACACCAAAATATTTGACAAGTTTACATCAATGTTCAACACGACTTTGTTTTCCATGCTGTGACATCTGGAACCTGCCATGGCTCGATCATGTCAGTGTGACTGGTAACTCCTGAGGCTTAAAGCAGAAAGCTTAGTGCAGCATTTTGGCTGAAGAAAATTTCAGACCAATTTCAGAGCAGAACATTTGACCACTTGATATTTGACAGCTTGTGGAAAGTGATTTTAAGCACTAAAAGTCTGAAAATCTTATTTGGATTTTAGGAGCTCAATTTGCTAAACATTGTACTATAGTTCCATTACCAATTCAAATGCTTCTGAATAACACCAGTGCAACAAGATGCTGTATTCACTGAAATACAGTAAGGCTGTTTGTTGAGTCCACATACACTGACCTCAACCCAGAACGAAGAGGTGAGGAAGGAAAAATGACCAGAAGTTAGATATTGATATGGAGGAAGAATGTACAGAGAAGCAAAAATGATTATCTTTCAAGTTCCTTCAGTCAGGGGAGATCTTGCTCCATCGTTTGAAGCCAAAAAACTGTTATCTCCTGGATGAGATTGAGTGTGAGAAAGGCTTGAGCCTCCCCTGCCAGGGATGTCTATCTCAGACTAAACTGAGCCAGATTTGGCCTTTAGCTGGTGGCCATGTGGAGAGGACCACACACTGGCTGATTGCTTTTAAAAGGCCGGATTGCAGAATGTGTCAGTTAGGGATGAAAAAAAGAGAGTGAAGTCAGAAAGCAAAGTTTGTGAAGAAACTTTCAGGTGGTTTGGTCAATCAAGGCAAACTAGGGGGGTTCGGAAGGGACTGAGAAGATTACCAAGTTCATATATCCACTCAGAAATCTATATCAGGTCACAATCTTAAGCCCTTTACATTCAGAGCCTGGTGCATTCCTGGCATGCCTTAACTGGCGTTCAGGCTTTGCTTCATTGGCACTTTCATATGTTTAAAACGAACTTATACAGAAGTCGAACATTCAGGTTATGAATGGCCAACAGAGCTTCATTTGCAAGTTCTGTATTAAATACAGCCTGGACCATTCTTCTCTTTGAGTATAAAAAAATTGAGTATAAAAATGAAACCATCTCAGGAACGGATACTTTTGTGCAGTAACAGCCATGTGTGAATGAAGGTGCAGTTTCCTGCTGTTTTTTCTCCAGTGCTACATCAATAGAATCATACAAAATTGACTGCAAAAACAACAGAAACCAACCAATTACTCATTTTTCTCTGCTAATGTATTGTGCCCTTATGATAATTTCCTGGGAATTGTGTACTAGGTCTCGTGCCAATCGATTGCCACATCAATTTTCCAGCTTGCATTCACACTCAACCCTTTCACATTTAATCACTATTAAATTCCTATGAATAAAAGGGCTTCAGTAACACAGCTCTCTTTCCACGATGCAGTTTCTAAACCTGCACGGTATGAATAAGTATTAAATGTCTGTGTAAAGGCAGAAGAGACTGTGTGATTGCAGCAGTGAAGAGCCAAGTTTCAAAACTAACTCAATCAGCAAGCTTTGGCACACAAATTAAAACACTTCAAGGTTAAACCATGCATGTGTGAAATGGGACACAGCCAAGCTAGAGGACAGAACCCATATCAGCAGGCTGTTGCTATCTTTCAGGGTTTCGAGGGGCATATGTGTTGCACAGTGGGACGGGATGCGCAATAAGGCCCTCAGGGGCCGACAGGAGCTCACACGGGGTGTTTGGAATCAGAGAGGCCCCCCTGCCGGAAGCCCATCTCCTGGATGGCGGGGGGTCTCTAGTGGGGTTAAGTGGAGTTGTGCTGTGTAATCAGCAGTACAAGTCTACCCTCCAGCTATGCAACACTTTGAGGTGGAAATGGAGGCTTTATTGTTTTTCTCTTTAGAGCATACAAAACACATTTGAGCTTGATGTGTTCAAATGATTAAGTCAGTTGGATCAGCATTAAGTGGTCAAAGGAGGTACGTTTAAAGATCATGCAAGTGAAAAACAGTGTTCAGATTATGACCAGTGGTGCTGTTTTGCCAAGTACACGTAACCTGGATGCCATGTACTTGAAGAAAAATTGAGAAAACAGCACCTCCACAACTACATTCATCCTGCATTTCTCCATTTTGGAGTTTATGATAAAGGAATGAATAGTTAAACTCCTGCAGAAACGGTTAGAATTTAACATTCTACTAATATTAACTTTAGGGATAGGATTTTGGTAAGGGTTAAGCAAGGCAAGGTTAGAGATTTAATTTGTGTAGCACCTTTCATATGCAGTGGCAGGTCAAAGTGCTTAACATAAGATAAAATAATAAAAATAAAACATTTTATCTCATAATATCAAATATTATGAAGAACATAAACATTTTTGCACATGTTTGTTTATTACACTGGTGGTTTTGCAAGGATTGTTCTTCAAATCATTTGGTTTTTGTTTCTTGTCTGGGTTGCATCTGCAAAATGTGAACATACTCAAGATTGTCTTTTCACCACATACATGCAAATTCCTCTTCAAACCAATCTGGTCCAGTAGTTGCCGAGGTTAGTAAGTGATAGTGTCTCTGAAAAGGACTTTAAAATGAAGATGCTTTAATAGAACTACAGTAAACCCCCTCTTACATGTTTGCCATTTGCCAGCACTCTTATCCAGAGTGACTTACAAGGTTATTCACATTACAAAGGGCCAGAAAAGAGGTAGGAGTCTTGCTCATGGACTCCTGTTGGTGCTGCACAGCATAGTTACCCAGACTGGGAATCGAACCCCAGACTCCCACATGGTGTGGTAGCTCACTGTTGGTGTTATCTGTTGCACCAGACCAACTTCGACAGACCCCATGTCTGTCTCAGGGTCATCTCAAAAGAATCAAACTCAGTGTACAAACAGCCCAAATCAGGGGTGTGTCATATTCACCAAATAGTCATCCAGCACGTTCCCCCTAATGAACATTCAGAACAAATATGTGTTCTCTACTTCTATGAAGAACAAACAAGTACCTACACAGATGTGACAATATCATTGAATCAATAATTTATCATGCACTGGGCGATCACTCCAGGATGCTGATAGAGGCATTACAAGAATACGATTCTGTTTACATGACATTTCTCATCTGTTTGCTACGCTCCTTCCCTCTGGGAAAACAAGGTCTTTCTACATGTGTTAAACACTAAATGTCATGGCTAAGTGTACGGCGGCAGAGCATCGATTACTCTGCAAATGATTTACCTGCTACAGAAGGTAAAGGTATAAGAGAGAACCAAAGAGGACAGGGTGTAGAATCCATCTTCACTGGTTGGCCGAATGCTCTCTAGCGTGCATCATGATACTAGGTATACTTTTAGTTCTTTTATGAACAAAATCCTTTACCTAATCAATTCTCCTCCCACTCACTATCCCGTCTCCTCTGTGCGAGTGTGCCGCACATCAATAAAACACACACCTTCTATTCTGGTACTTCTTAAGTAGACACGAGTCACTACAGTTTCTAAAACTGCACATATTGCACTGATCAACCATAACATTATGACCACCTCCTTGTCTCTACATCACGACTGGATCAGACAGTGTTTAAACCCCTCAGTGTCACTCTTGGACTCAAAATAGTCCACTGACCAGAATTCAGGTGTGGATTTCAGTCCTGTACCATTCAAACCTTCCAGCTAATCCTTTGACTGCACCCTAACCCTAACCTAAACTCAACCTAAGCTTAATTTTAATTTAACATGAAGATAAATATAAAGTAAACCTTGTTATCACAAGCGTAACCATATCAAACACAACAGAAAATGTACCCTTACATGAACCCTAACCATCACCATAGTAGAATGTCAAATTCTGATTTATTAATTCCTTTTCTCGAAGCTCCATAGCAGGGAAAAAACAGCAACCCGTGCTGACGCTGCTCTTCTTGTTCATAGCAGACTGCTTGTAACAGAGCCTCCAGTGGATGGTAGCTTGCAGTGAGTCATAATATATGAATGAAATGTGTGTGCAATTCATGCAATTGTTATAAAATGAATGAGGTATAGTCATATATTTCTGTGTTTTTGGAGATTTTGTTGGTCTTCAACCTTTGCTTTCATGGTGTTGTAGAGCACTAATGTAGATTTATATAAAAAAAAACTCAAAGGGACAAAAAAGCGTCACAATAACCTCAAGATAAGATGTAAAATACAAATGAATGCTAAATAAAGAGCCTTTAAAGGTGAGATATCCATTTATCACTTATACAGAGCTAAATAACCTCTTCACTCTGCCCTGATGTTCCTTTAGTCATTGAATTATGCACTGCATTTTATGGACATGAACTTGTGTAGCTGGAAATGCATTATTAAACCTTACTTGTAGCATTCCTCAAGTGGCTAGAATGCCTCGTGTGGTACTAATGTCTCATTTCTGACTCCTACAAAGTCACAATTTAACTGTACAGAATATCTATTGATAGCACCAGATGGCATGCATCAGAAGACCGTGCAACAGCCTTTTCAGTGAGGCAGGCTTTTCCCGGCCATCACATTCCTTTACCCTTTGGTCCATGGGCTTTGAGTCAGTGTAGCAGGCACACCAGACACAAAGCTCAGCTTGTGAGGGAAGGAGGTCAGAGCGCCAATGACACACTGCAACCTATTTAACAGCTTAATTTAACCTCAATGGGGAAAGAGGTTCTTTGTTGAAGAGAAAAGCGATTAGGCAGGGAAGCGGCACCTTTGCCTTTTCTTAATGCAAATCTTTCATTCATTCCAATTACCCTTTTCCCCAGGCTCTTCACAGCACATTCATCCTGTCAATCTGCCAGCATTATCCTTTCACAAAGTCTGTTTGTATTACCAGCACATGAAACAGCCCCACAATCAAGTCTCCGTAGCCAAGGGTTTTTTTTTTACACTACAGTCTTTGTCTCACTGTCTTGTGCTCACAATGCATGAACTCTTGCAACAAAATATATATATATATATATATATATATATATATTTATGCGAGGAAATGGAAAGATCTCACTTTAGTTAGGTGATGTGTGAACGGAGTTCATCTACAGCCGTGTGCTGCTTCAGAGGGAAGATAATAAACTGTCCAGCAAAGAACACTCTTAAAAATGAAGATGCTTCAAAGGGTTCTTTGAGCAACAACCACTTTCGGTTCCATGTCCAAATGTTTGTGGACACTTTTTCTTGTGAATGCAGTCAGCTACACAGATTGTCTAGAGCAGGGGGGCGTCAAATTGGGTCAGAAATGTGGCTGCAGGTTTTCATTCCAGCTAAAAGGATGTGCACTGATTAGGTCACACTGATTTGGTTTGACACACCTGGTCTAGAAGTACTGGCAATAGACAATGACGTTCCGAAGCAGGAGCGGGACTAGGCCCAGGCTTGGTGCTATAGCCCTGGGTGTTTCACCAACAGCTTCCTCTTCTTCCACTTCTGACGAAACAAAATGAGTCTCCCCACCGGGCAGCTGAAAGAATCCCCTTGGGCTGAGCCCTGGGTCTCCACAACGTCTACACCCCTGCTCTGGAGCAGATAAACATGAACCTTCTGGGCAGGTGAGTGAGAGGTGTTGCTGCCCAGCATTAATCTCTAGAGCAGTGGATCTGTGTTTTCTGGAATGATGGTGCTCCATCCAATTATTTTAGGAAGGGATGTGTTGAGTTAGGGATGGTGATCATCCAATGCAATCAAATCAGTACAGCAATCCTCTAAAATCTGGTAGAAATCCTTTCTCGGACATTAGAACCAGTTACTCCAACAAAAGAAGGATAAACTCTTTATCAATCAATCAATCAATCAAATTTTATTTATATAGCGCTTTTTACAACAGAACGTTGTCACAAAGCAGCTTTACAAGGATCCGGGTCCAAGCCTCAAATGAGCAGCCAGTAGGCAAACAGTGGCAAGGAACTTTAATACCATTGATTTCAAAGGAAACAGCAAATGAGTGTCCCAATACTTTGGGCCTATATAAATATGTGTGACACTGGGAAATGTGGGCTTTGATGAAACCCACTGAAATATGTTTAAGAACAAAGTTAAATGATGCTCAGTTGTGGTCAAGTCCTTTACTATGTCCTGAACAGCTCTTCTTGGTTTACCCTCTGACTTGCCCCCTTTTCTTTCAATGGTCACTATTTTGAGAAGTCAACTGATAAAAAAGATGTACAGATACAGACCGTGCCATCGTGCTGCACCCTGTAACATATTTTATATAAAACCAAAAGATAATCCTGAATAAAATGTGCTTCTGAGATCATACACTCAGACAGAAGAGTTATAGTGGGCAAGATGTAAAGGTTCCCTATATGAATTCCATCCTTGTCATCATCCTGTCTCTCCTGTAGCACCTCTAAAAGGCAAAAGCAATTTTCTCCACATTCCCGAGGTAGAGAAGAAACTTGACCTTTACTCCAACAGAGATTTCCTTTTAAGTAAACAGGCTCTTGGCCACCAACCTGTCACAGAGACACACATTTATCACAATATCGATAAAATCTGGTTGGGCCTCAGGGAGAACACTCCCCCACTGCACTACCCTAAAGTCACCTCTCTGATATTCTCTGATCACACATTCAAAACTCTGCGGTATTTTTATCTCTGAACTGTAGTTTCTTTTTTTTCCCTCATTTTACAAGATGTAACTGGTCGACTGCAGACGTGTATTCACAATTAGAAGTTCAGTTTTCACCCTGAAATGTCCCATTATATGCTTCATATTCCCTACAGTATTATTATTATTATTATTATTATTATTATTATTATTATTATTATTATTATTATTAGCCATTAAAATATGGTTACTGACAATATCTTATAACAATTTGAAAATCAGTGTCAATTAAAAACAAAAATAGCAGCATCCGCACTATATTTGATTGTACTGAAGTTATTATAATGAAATCTACTGTTTTCCATATTAAAACTGTCTCTGTATGTTTATATTATAGGACACCTTTCAAGTCTTTACTTTTGTTGTAAATCTGTTTGATTAGTACTTTATTTGAAATGAAATATTAAAATACTACGAGACTCTGGATTCCATTCGATCATGAGGCTCTGCATTTTTATGAACACATTCGCTTTCATATTCTGAGTAAATGTACTAAATGAACTCTTTTCTTTCTCGGCCATAGAAACACACATGCTTTTATGGTTTCACAGCAACAACCTGCTTCCCATTGAGTCATATACCATCAACATCAGAGCCCTTCGTGGTCAGGAGTCCGAAATCAACACATAAGTAAATAAATCAATGAATTGTATGTGTGCATATGAAGTTGTCATTCATAATCTGTATTGGATTTAATATCATGCTTTCAAATTCAAGTTGAAATAAAACAACTTCTACGCATCACTTTTAACTGAATGTGTGAGTGAGAATGAGTTATGCATTAATAAATAAATAAAGAATCTCCTAAAAATAGACTAAATATTCATGGTTGGTGATCCCTGCAGCTCCTAAGAGAGAAATGTGATTCAACACTATGAATACCTAGTTTAGTCAGCATCAAACGTTTGTGTAAATTTGGGTCAATGTTTGCCAAAAATCTATTAACTTACTCAACTGGAACTGGAAAACTGGAAAAATAGGACAGACTTTCCATAGATGAACAACCTGGACATGGCGACGCAATGGACAGTGCAGAAACAGACAGTTTCAATCTGGACATTGTCAGTGTCAGTTTGTTCTACTTTCACAATGTCGGCAAACCGCGAGACATCATTGCACGTTTGTAATGTAAACAGCATCTTAAAATGCAATTGCCTCTGCTGGAGAAAATAGTGGGGGGCAAAATGAAGTCCTTAACAGGTCAGAGAACTACATAGGGACTTCATTCACCCTCTGAAAGCACTAGATTTACAGAATCTCTGGACCATAAACAGCAAGGCAGCACAGTAGCACATAACAGTCTGCGCTGTGGGGCGAAATAAATGGTTGAAATCATTTTCAATTTGGGACAAAATTGAGCTTCACCTTTGAAAACAACAGAAGTCAGTGTCTGGAATTATCTTTGCAAACCAAAATGTTTTTGAGCTGTTTGCTCTCTTTCATTTCTCATACAGTGTTCATTATTTTCACAATAAAAGTCCGGAGAAGGGATAAAACTGATACATACATACATATATAATAATAATGAAGGACATGTAGGGTTTTGTTTTATTTTAGTTGGATGTATTATAACCTAGTATTACAAATATCTTTGTCAAATCTCATCCAAAAAAATGACATTTTAAGCTGAAAAACTGAGCTGGATGATCGATTTCCATCAGGATTTCTGAGATGTGTTCATAAAAGTGTTCTTAGTCTTTAAGCAAAACAAAATGTAGAAACAAGGAGATTTTGGATCAATACATGGTGAAATTCATTCATATATATGTTAATATTTACATCTCAAATGAAGACAAATTTGACCTAGGATCTCCTGAAAACGACAATATGTACGAATCCTATAAATACTTTGGAATTTGACACTTTTGTTCTGCAAAAGATTTGAAACACATACCATAAAATTTCCTTTGTTTTAAAGGATAATGTGTCTTCAAAGTCACTTAATACTCCACTCTACTAATAACCACTGATGTAACATTTCTGCATAATAAATGGGTTGTTTTTTGTTTACTGTTGTTTTTTAATACATTATATGTTAACTGAGCAACACCCTCCAAAATTATAATGATATAATACGCATCTCAAAAAATTATAATTTGGTTAAAAACATGGTGGTCATTTGTGATCACAATTTCATTCAAAAGGGGAAACTGCCAATTTATATTCATTACACATTCAATGAAATGTCAAGCCTTTTCTTTTTGTTTTACTGTTGATCAGTTTGGCTTAGGAAAACGAGAAATCTAGAATTTCAAAAAATTAGAACTTTTTTAATTCAAATTTGAATAGATTAATGATCACAGTATCACGTTTAAAACAAAAAGCTTGGAATATATCACTTTAAATGTAATAAAAATGACATTTTTTAAAGAAATGATCAAAAATCTGAGATGCTCTGGTAATTATAATACTTCTGTGGCTACAGAAAAAAAAAAAAAAGAGTCTGATTTCTGGGTCAGTAAAGGAAAGTGTCATGTCTATCATGTTCTAGTTCTGTTGCCCATGCGCTCCTAAGCACATGCTTTGTGTTTGTTTTGGTCCTGTCTCCTCCCTTGCTCCGCCCATTCCCCCCTGTCTCATTTATAACCCTGCCCCCTCGTTATCATTTCCCAGGTGTGGTTAATGTGTTGTATTTAAGACCCCTTGTCTCAGTCATGGTTTGTTAGTTTTGTTTATCTGTTAGTCATTTCAGTCAAGATCCTGTTTCTTTACCTCTCAGTCCTTTGTTCAGTGTTTATCAGCTTGTTTCATTTTGTTCTTCGTGTTTATTTTCATTAAGTCCTCAACGCCAGCGCTTACCTCCTCTTCCCTAGTCTTCGTCTTCGTGTGTTCAGCTCATGCTCAGTCGTGTCGCTGTCAGTGTCTTTAGGATAGCAGTCTTCACTTAATAGAAGCAAGGTCTCCTGCTCACGGAAAGAAATTAAATTTGACTACTGAGCTCGAAGAAAAGACGAGATCCATCAGCATTCACACGATTTCAAATAATTCAGCAGAAAATAATCACTTGGCTCATACTTCCCACCAGCCAAAAGAACTCTACTGGAGCCAGAAGCCTGCGATATTCATGAAATATTTTACATGAAATATGATGACATATAACTTCCAGAAATACCAATAATACATCAGATCAGCATTGGAAGCCATTCATTTTAGTCTGCTGAAAAATTTATGCATCTAATTGTGCCGAGAATCACTTTCATTTGTACCAGGTAAATCTTTAATTCTGCCACCTAGATGAGAAAAGCTTCCATAGAAATGTCATAAGGTAGATCATTACTTAATATTCCTACATTCCAAGCAAAAAGGGCTCTATATAGTCCTGGAAAACTGTTCCTTGAACTATTTATAAGAACTATTTATGCATCCAAAGGCAATTCATGTTATATTAGTGCTCAAAGACAGTGTGGACAAAGTCATTGTCAGGAAAAGTCTGGACACCCTGTGCCCTAATAGCTGGTATCTCCTCCTTTGGCTGAAGTAATGTCAACTGGATGTTTCCTATAACTGTCTACCGTCTCTGACATCGACTGGAAGAAAGATTTTCCCACTCCTCCATGCGGAATTCTTTCAGCTGTGTCTTACATTTTCCTCAAGCCTCCTCTGATACAATAAAGATCTCATAGTGGTTTCTATGATGGAGAGACCTCCAGGCCCTGCTGCAGCAAAGCAGCCCCAAACCATAACACGTCCACCCCTATGCTTCACAGTTGGTATGAGGTTCTTGTGCTCAAATGATGTGTTTGGTTTGCGCCAAACATGTCTTCTGTTACTGTGTTCAAATAATTCAACTGTGAATTCATCTGTCCAAAGTACATTGTTCTGTCTAGATCTTCTTTAGTCTTACCTGAATTTTTTGACAGTAAGGGTTTCCTCCTAGATGCTGTATTTTGACATCAACTACAAGAGCAATCTGTAGGTCCTGTGATGACATTTTAGGAGACTTTCAGCATTGTTTTCAGTCTGACCCGGCAGTTGTTTGGAGATTGTTTTAAATCTATTCTCATTTGCATCTATAACCTTCTTTTTAAAGGCCTTAGAGCTCATTGGATCTCAACATGGAGATTCCACTCACTTCAAAAATGTATTTAACATTACTTATGCTCTCCGTTCTTTCTCTGCTACAGATGTAAGATTTGATGTTGCCGTTGGAACAAAACCTCTTATTTCCATAACGGAAACTTCATGGGGGAAGAAAATGAAACCTTATCCTTCAGTGGAATTCAGTGTAAAAGATTTCGTTCCAAGTCAGTTTCTATTGGTCGAATCTGGAACATGTACTGGAATATGCAAGAAAGGTACATTTCAACAAACACTTATTTTTGTTCATTAAAGCGTAGATTTCTGAAGCCCATTTCAGGGGCAGTATCTCAATGATGGCCATCGTAAAAAAAATTAAAGTAAATGCTGACATTTTAGAGTTAAAGTGCAACAAGAACAACTCCAAAACTTGAGACCTGTGGGTGACGAAAGTTTTCTAAAGGAGCTGGCATGAAGTTGACTTTCTGTTGCGTTTGCAGTTCTGTCCTGCCCGTGGTTGGGCAAGGGCTTGGCATGTCTACCCAAACACAAGCCTAATTACCCCATGAAATAATTTAATGTCACCGATGCTGTCAGCTCTTCCCACCAGGACAGTGAAACAGCGAAGGCTCTCTGCTGTGAAATTTATCTCAGTCACGTTCGATAAACATGGTGGCCATCACTGATTTTGGCAGAGGTAGCAGGCGCAGGACTGGAGCCGGCTGATGGCATTGCTCTGTGGCTCTTTACAGGAGGAGAGACAAATAATCACTGCATGCTTTTAAGAATATCCATTTTAAAGACCACTGATATTATTGCATAGAAAGTGACAACAGTGCGAGACAACAGAGAGACCTTCACTCAAATGGAAACATCCCCTATCCATAAACCACATCCTGCACAGTCTTCTGTCTACTGGAAAAGGATTTTTGACTCAACAAACCATTTAAGCATGCGATGGGTTATTTGAGTTGTCATGGTTCCACGGATGGATCCATAAGTATTTGGACAGTGACACAGTTGGTTGTAGTTTTGCCTTTGTACCTCACCACAATGGATCTGAATGAAAGCAATCGGCATGTGATTCAATATTTAATAATATTAATTTAATAATAATTAGAGCAAATCCCTTACAGTCTGTAGACCTGGAGAGATGGAGTAATGTAGTTTAACTACAGGACACCTCTGACAATTACGACCGATTCACCGAAGGCAAGAAATCTCCGCATAAATGACCAAGATGGGAGTGGCTATTATTTTGTCTGCCAAATCAGGAGTAATGATGATATTTTTGGAAACAGATGGTTTAACAGTTCAGCACTAAACTGCGTGTTCTGTGCCACGCTCGAATCCACTCTAGGTATGAACCAGCCTGTACACACCCTAACACAGCCCTCACTAGTAGCCTCCCACCTGGCAGACTTCAATGGTTCAGTGCTTCAGGTTTCTGCCCAGTGACATCCCACCAAACCCTCCATTTCCACAGAGTATATGGGAACATGTACCCACGTGTTGATGCACACAGGATAAACATAACTTTCCTTCAATCATTTCATGAAAAAAATCTGGCTTTAATTGTTGATCATATTTACAGTACAATCTGCATATAAAAATAAATAATAATACATATCATGGACATATAACTAAATGTTTATGTAATGGTCATTATCCTTTATCTTCAGTAAGCGAAAAGATGCTCAAATGGATTGAGGTCAGGTGACTTCCAACAAATCATTATTTTCCTTAATAATCTGCCTTTTTTCTGCCTTTATAGCATGTTTAGGTCATTATGCGTCCATCAGTTTTTTTTTCTGTCAGCAACATCAATGACCAGGCCATAACAGTGCCTCCATCATGTTTGACAGACAATGTGATATGTTTCAACTCATGACCCTTTCCTTTCCTATAACTTCTAATCAGGGTTCACTTGCTTCCATGTTTCCAGTGAATCTTATTTCAGACCTGGGCTGGGTTTTGAGAATAATCTAGCCTTTCCGATCTAGTTCTAAGTGTAGCAGAACCGTTTTGGACTTGACTAGATATATTATTCAAGAAAATGTAATTTGATCGATAAGTCATACTAGGGTGATTTGTCATGTGCATATGCATACTACATTTTAAAACAACTACACGTTCAACGTTTACATGTTTTTAGTTGTGTGGGCCACTATCATATAAAACCCTACCACGTTTCTCCAGCCTCATCAGTCGGGTAGAGCTTGGATCGGTCGATTCTGGCTGGGTTTCTAGATGATGAATCTCATTGCTTAATGCATTCTGCATATTTTAATGTTGCCCTTAATATGATCTCGAGCCAAGGCTCTGCGGTCCAAAAATGAAAGGTAAATTAAAGGAAGTTTGATTAAAAATACAGTAAGTTGGAGTCTGTGACTTCCATGCCAGAATTTGAGCATGAATATTCAACTTTCCAATGAAACCTTAAATAGATCGCACCTAAATAATGGGTTTAATATGCATCAGGCTCAGCCATCCCAAGGAAAGGGTCAGTGCTACTTCTGCAAGTAAGTTCTCAAGAAAATATCAGTCAGAGCAGGCAGCAGTGGCTTCATAATGACAGCCCGCCTTTCAAAGGATAACCACAGAAGCCATTTCAATATAAAAAGCCTCATTTTCTAATTCAGTTAATCACACTTAATTGTCAGAACAAGTGCAGGGACCCTGTGGTGTCCAACTTTGTGAGGACAGATATCAATAACTGCAATTATGCAATTATCAGTTCTTTAGATGGACCTGCTGAAGAGATGATCTCTCCTCAATCTCATGAGTAAGCACAACAGATTCCCTCCCTCCCTCCCGATGTTAGGGGTAGGATTAAAAGTGAACATCATTCCAGACATGGGAAATGTTAAGGATACTAGACAACCCATCACATCTTCTGACAAAAGGTACACTGGGATGTCATTGCATGAGAAGGGCCTCTACACAAAGGATCCTTAATGGATCTTGGCCTGGATATCCAAGCAATAAAAGCACTGAACTGCCATATATATCACTGTCCACTCCACACCGTTGGCTGGATTGTTCTGACTAGAGGTCTATTCTCAGTCCTGCAGTGAAATTTTGGGGTTTATACACTCCAACAGCACTGCTGTGTCTCACAATAGTAGAAGTACTTGGTACTATAGGCCTATTAAACCCTTCTGAAAACACTCCAAAGAGAGATTTCCTTGCACAAAGAACTGTTTCACTGTGCAAAACTGTTTTTTTGAGTTGCTTCTACAGAAACCTTTGATTGGCTGTTGTTTGTAAGGGTGTAGAAGATCCACCAGCAGTTCTGTGAAGTTGAAGAAACATTTAAAATAATGCCCTTGGTGAAACAGAAGCTGTTCTTTTGTGTCGCTCCTTGAGGAACTTGTAGGTTCTTCACTTTGAAACTGTAGAAAGAAGGTTTCTTGAAGGTTCTGCGAAGTACCTTAAGAGGTTCCTCCACAGTTTCAAACTGAAGAACCTCCAAAAGTTCCTCAAGGAGCTTCAGTTTGGTTTTATGGCACTGCTCAAGAGAAGCCCCCTGGGGCATCTTTGTTTTAAACAGAGTGTCTTCAAGCATGTTTATTAATTATCAGTTCAGCCACTGAAATAAATAGCAGTGTGTTTATGGATGGGGAGCAGCATGGCAGGATGGACTAATTGCCCTCAAAGGCATGAACTCTAGACACCATGAATACAAATGTAACCTGAGAGGATGTCTCACTAATCCAGGTTATTTGTTGGAAATCCATAATCCTACTTTAGCTAAACGCAAAACCGTCACTGCTCTCTGCCTGTAGGTCAGCTGAGGGGTAAACGGTCATTTGGAATGAAAATCAAGTCTCTCCCCTTCCATTTATTCTAATTTGCTGCGGCTAAAGTCTTTTTTGTACACACACCGCACCACTCAGGACGGACCTCGGAGAAGGGGAATAGAAATCAGATAATCAAATTCAAACCCGGCACTAAGCAAGCAGAATGAGCTCGGAATTTAAGATGCCGCTCGAACCTGCGCTGAAACACTTGTCACATAAAATACGCACAGCTGTCAAAGTGATTCCTCATGATGGATGAGAACAGAGGTTCAACTAACCATGGTGAGGAAATTAGCTTTCCAGAGTGAAAGCGATTAAAGCAGCACGACAAAGTTGTTTTTTGTTTTTTTTCCTTGGAAAGAAAGAAAAGTACAGTCCTTTTTGGATGTGTCCTTTCATCTTCCCCTTTCTTCAAGGTAGCGAGGTGGTGTTCAAGAAGTGCTCAGAAAGTCATGCTCCCTCAGGATAAATCCCCCACGGTGCTCGGCCCGGCACACGGCTTCCTGTTGGGCAATAAGAAATAATCCAGAAGCCCAGAGCAGGGAGCATACGACCCAAATGTAATCTGCAGGTGAAGCTGATCTAAGTGGCCTCTTTATGGGGAGCGAGGGCCCTTTTTCTCCTGATTTAGTGGCCTCTCCATTAGTTGTCACACCAGTGGGGTGTCTCTGAGCCTGATTGCACATCAGATGTGTGAAAAACAGCAGAGATGGGGTGAAAAAAGGGCCAGTTCTGCGCCGCCACGGTAATACTGAAGGCGCCCTTTAGTTCTAAGGGACTACGGCATAAGGACATCACGACTATTTCTAAACCCAACACTTTTGCTGCTCCACAGCTAAGTAATATAGACCCCGAGGGGATTACAGAGGAATAAAAAGGAGGATTTATATAAGCATTATATCTGCAGAATTTGGCCTGCTTTATTCCTTACCACTGCAGTTCAGCGGTTCAGTCCCTTTTTAATCAAATTCACAGTCAGAAGAGCCCTGTGCAAAGAGTGTGAAGAGCCAGATCGGGCATGGGCACAGACACATACACACACACACAGTCCTAGGCACATCACACTAACACACATCCACACCCCAGATCTCTCCCCTACTCTCTCGCTCTCATACACATTCTCTGCCGCACGCCCAGACACACACAGTGAGTCAATGTCAGTTTTAATGAACTTCAGGTCATACCAAATCAACCGAGTCTCAATTCATAAACCTTTATGATTAGTCGAAATAGATTATCCACAGCAGATGAGCTGGGCTGTTTTTTTTTTTTTCTGCTTTTGTAATTTCCATGCAATGAACCTCACCACAAGCATATCACTCCACAATCACATCTCGCCATCTTTAAACAGTGGGGTCTACAAAATTGCAATCTTTAAACGATGGCCCACACGCCGCAACAGTCTTCAGAGGGAGGCTCACACAGAGGCCTCTCTTCCACTGTAGGGACACACGGTTACTAAGGCAGTGAGGTACGGTCTCGGTAATTTTATGTACTGGAAATGTAATGACTGCAGGTCTGGTAACACACTGAACGGTACTGTGGCCACAAGTATGGTTAGTTTGACCATAAACAAGCATGAACTGGATTAAACCCGGTTTTTATTTATAAATACATATTATCATAAAGATGTAAATAATCAGAATTTAGATTTGTATGAATTTGACAATTTTGTTTGCTTATAAGGACTGAAAAACACTGTATAACTCAGAAATCCTGTTGAACATTGATCATCCAGAGAGTTTCTGAGCTGAAAATGGAAGACGTTCACATAATTAGTGACTGATTTTTATTTTGAAGTTCTTCAAAATACTTGAAAGTGGTCCAAATAAAATAAAAGCCCTGAATGTCCATTTTTAATGTCATTTATGTATGTGTCAGTATTATCTCTTTTCAGAACTTTTATTCGGATTTTGTCTTTGTAGTTATAAATACAGCATTTAGGTTCATACTGTATATGTTAACAGTACTGGATTTATACACTATACTCAGGGACCCAAGCCTTAGGGCCAACACTTCAGTTCAGACCTTCAGTGAAGACCTCCAGAATGTAGTAGAAAGCCCTCCCAGGACAGTAGATTCAGATACCCCATCAAAAGCAGGATAAACTCTTTTTTTTTTACCTTGCAGGTGTCCCAATACTTTTGAGAATATAGTATAAATTATCTTAGCTGATCCTCAGGTTTAAAAATCCCTAAAACCATCTCCAGTACATTCAGTCATGTGTGTCCAAACCTTTGACTGGTACAATGTGTGTGTCATGTCTGTAGGTTACTCTGATCCTGAGATAACAGCAGCCCAGAAAACAGCATGTAATTGCTTGAAAGTGTGGATCTTGGATTCTAAAACGCAACAACAGTGCAGTTACACAGCACCGCCATACATTAGAATATCTTGGTTCTCCTCTCATTTCAGAGGAGGTTTCAGCTTGTCTTCAGAGAAACACCTTTTCAAACAGAAAGTGGAAGTGTGCATGTGTGCGTGTGTGTGTGTGTGTGGAGGGGAGGGGGGGGATGAAGCAAATAAACAAGGAGGAAATCGAATCCCTTCTGCCATCGCAGACGTGTGAGCAATGAATCAGCAAAATGAAATCTCTCAGGAGATAAACAAACATGATATTTCAGGGGGGCAGAGAAGGCCTACTGGTCTTGTAAAGTTCGCCCAGCTCTCTGACCATAAATGCTGCCAATCACCCCCCCATCGCCCAGCGAAAGATTTTACCAGCACTGCTGTGTAACCATATCCAGAGCTTTATTAAAGCTGTAATTCTGGAAATTACAATGACCTGTGATAGTCAGACACTTGGGTTGTGTTATTATAAACACTAATGATTTTAGGCAAAATGAAAAGCCACCTGTCTGATATTGAGTGGGTCCCTCTGACCATTCAAGGCATGGACGTCTTAAGAGGTTTCCTGCAGTATCTGGCACCAGGACAAAGTTGGCATCACATCCTTTAAGTCCAGTACGTTATGAAGCATGACCTCCATGAGCATCCATGAGCCCTGGGCATCCATGCACCATGTTGCTGGTTCTCTGGTTGCCCTTACTGACCACTGCATACCAGGAACACCTGGCATGGCCTGTCTGGTGTTTAGGAGATGCTCTGAACCAGTTGAACAGAGCAGTTTGGTTCTTGTCAGATTCCTATGCTTTTCCTGCTTCAACATATGAACAAGAACTGACTGTTCACTTTCCGCCTAATCAATTATCAAAAAGTGTTGCACAAATAGTTGCATCCAGGAGGAAGTGTGGGATTGCAATGCTTTTGGGAAGGAAGATAAAAGTTATCAGGAACATTAAATGATAAAAGTAGTAAACTGATCTGATCAATATTGATCTACATATACAGAAGTCGTGTCTCTCAGTTCAGCGTCTGGTTTAACACAACATGCCATCTCTGCATGGAGTTCTAGAGGTTCCTAATGGTGTCCTGTGATGATCCATCTCATGCAGCTTGAATGTTCTCACTCAGTTCTGCAGATGGTGTGGTAGGGGTGGAGTGTTGATAGAGCGTCCAATAGCATCCCATGCATTTTCAATCAGGGATAGATCTGGAGATGAGACCGACCACGGCATAGTATCTGTATCTTTAAGGTGAGATCTTGCAATATGTAGACGAGCATTGTCCTGTTGGAATAGAGCACTGGAGTGTGTGTTCAGAAAAGGTAGGACCACTGGTTACAGGACCTCATTAATGTAACAATGGGCTGAAAACCCATTGTCTAACATGTCACATCAAACCATTGATCTTGGAGCTGACCATGGTGTCTCCACAAACGAATTTGGGACTCGTCACTGAAGACCTACTATTTTGAGTCTGGAACTACACCATGTATTTAAACAGGACATACTATGATAATATCTCTGGATAAAAATAAACACATGCATCATATCTCTAATTCTTAATAATGCATTGATAACCTTGCCTTAATGATGGTACCAATGCTGTCTGATGCAGAGTTCCTACCAATTTAGACCACATTGTCATTCTCAGGCGCTCCCAAGTGCCCCAGTTGTCCAAGCATTAGCCCTCTCATCAGATTTTGATTCCTGGTAATGCCATATCCATCTGTGCCCATAATAATCGCCCCACTCCCCATTACTCAGGTAATTAGAGGTCTCCTCAAAGCATGTCGGCTGTCATGTAATGTTTGTTAGCAGCAGTTCAGAAGATGCAGAAGCTGGCTTTGTATGATTATGAGGAACCACATGTGAGCTTTCAGCCTTCAGGCTGCTGGGATTGAGCGATAGTGAGTGCTCTAGTTAATGGACCGGAGACGAAAATGACTAAGTTGGGGAGAAACTTTGGGGGAAAACCCCAAAAAAACCTAAAGACTTATATTCCAGAATGACAACACTGGGAACCTTTGACTGAACAGCAAAATTGTCAAACCTCAACCTCAATCTCTGGGAGCAGGTGAGATAGCTGAATTAGACGCACACACAGTAAACTCTGAACGACCTGAAATGTGCTCCCAGTCTGGGGAAGAGAGGAATAAATAAGACAGGAACTATCTGAAGAACCTGCTGTAACGCTTGCCTGACAGGATCGACCCTCTGGTAAAGGCAAAGGGACGTGAAAACAAGTATTAGAGGAGAAATGATGTAACTATCGGTGATATATTTATTCACAAACATTGTCATGATATCTGCCCTGAGATTCCATTCACCATGTTTGAATCATGCTGCATTTTGGAGATTCGTTTCATTAGATCTTACTGATGCTGATGGTCTGCAGAAGAGTTGCACAATAGGTCTGTAACAGAGGGGCTATTTGGGACATTCCGGTTCTCATCATGAGGACAGGCAGAGATGGCATATCCAAAATCCAGGTCAGAAACACAAAGAGGAGGACAAACACAAAAGGCATCTGAAACTGAGGAGCCTAAAAAGAGTCCTTGCATGAGTTGCAGCTGTTGATGATGAGATAGGCCTCAGGTAAGGGGTGGGGCTTAGCCCGGGTCCAGTGGGTCCATCTGAGGCCAACAGAGGGAGCCATTACAGTGTAGTTTCAGCATCGTCATCGCAATGCATTCAATCCTCAACTGTGACATTACAGGACTTATGCTATCTATCCTTTGTGTCTTATCATTATGTGAGGATTTATCAGCGAGTAATCCAGCTTGAAAAAAGGGGTAAAATTCACTCATTTCCAACTGAATTAAATCCCAGTTTAAATGCAAAAAGAGTTTCCAGTGCATGTTTACTGCTCTGTCCACATGTACTGATCAGCAAGAGGGGGTGGGGCTAATAAGATCCCTGAACCAGATACTGGGTTATAGAGGAAAATGAGAAGGGAGGGGCTCATTTTCTTTGCTCACACAGTGTTCAAATTCCAGAATAAAAGTCCACGCCCCTTCATTCTTCGGGTTCTACAGCTCAGTCATTATTACAACCCATTTTTTTTATGCTTCTAGACTTGCATCGGACATAATTTTATACATGTATCTTAATTTCTAAAGCAGGATTAAACTGGGAGTTTATTCAGTTTTGCAGTAATAGGATTAAAGGAGAAAACAGTTGTAATCCACAAGTGTGAAAAGCTATTGTTCCATCAGTGGCAAAGAAAAAATCCAAACTTGACAGACACTGTCTACATTAATGAAGTACCTTTCAAGCATTTGCTGCACAATTTGGAAAGCAAAGCGGCAGAGCAGACTGCTGGAGAGCCGAGAATTAGGCTTAGAATCTCTTGGTTGGCTGATGGTTTTGTCTTTATTAGTCTAATTTATTTGGATTGTTTTCCAACATGTCTGCCTCGTTTTTTGACAAGGTGTAATTAATTACTATGCAAATGGTTTCAAGCAACACCCTCTCATTTTGGCAAGACGTGCCATTGTCTCACTCTAAATTTTGGAACACAGTCAGAGGCGGCTCTCGCGCTTGCGGGTATAGGCAATCATGTGGAGGACTTGATTTGACACTTTCTCATTGTCAGAAGATGAAGGAGCTTTCAGTAGATAAAAGCAGCAATAATAGGACATGAAGCAGCAACACCTGCTAGTCCAGGTGCCCCGTTCCATCTTTCAGGCTTTCGTTTCTCTGCATTCGGGCTCTTGGAGGTCGATTGTATCCTTTTCTAATGTATTTCAGACTTACAAAGAAATCCATAGATAGACAGTCCTGATACACACATACAATAATACACTCTCGCGCGACGGTATGACGGTTCGACCTGAAGCGTACTGGGCGGCTTTTGATTTGTGAGAAGTATGGACAATGAAATCAATAGCAGGCACTGATACGGAGAGGGATTTCACCATCTTTCTCACCTATTTTCAGTGTCTGATTTTCAGTGAACCATGAAATTAATAAAAATCATGTTTGGTAATTGCCTGGAAAGCGAGAACTGCAGTAAAAAAAAAGAAAGAAAAGAAAAAAAAGAAACAATGCCATCGAATGCAGCTTCTAATAAGTTGTCACATTATTGTCATTGACCTCCAAGCAATTAAACAGAAGAAAGGTTCTTGATATGAAGAGAGAGGCTGGACTAATGGGAGTTGCCTGAGGACTTCATTATAAGGAAGAATTAAGGTGTAAATGCGGTGACACCACAGTCGGACCTGCTTTGGTAGGATGGCTTATACACTTGTAGATCACTTAGATCGTTTGAAGCGGACCAGAAAGCATCAATATTAAGTTGGCCATTCTCAAGGAAGCTAAGAGCAGTTAGTGCAAGACAAAATGCTGCTCTCCAATAAGACGACATCATCATTCCTCCAGAGGCTACTCTGCAGAAAAAGGACATGGTCAACTGAAACCAATGGTTTAGTATTACTCTTGGTCCCCTAAGTGCCAAGAACATCCTTCTAAAAGGAATTACTGGATGGCAGGGGGAAGAAAGGGATGGGAAAATAAGGATTATTAACTTCTGTTGGGCTAATAAGCTTAAGGACACAAAAAGTCGGACGACACTGTGCGAATGCGATCTGTCTCGGTGAGTGGTGGCAGAGATGGCAGCGTTTGACTGCACTGTAATAGACTTGCAGAAACAGCAGAGAGAAAGAGAGCAATCTGCTGGGCCTTCACAGGTGAGCGAGCAACGGAGAGGATGAGAAAGAGAGAGAGAGAGAAGAGAGAGAAGAGAGAGAGTCAGTATGGAGGATTGGACGGGAGGTGGCGGGAAGTGGCGGTGGGGGTACAGAGGGTAGCAGGATCATTCTGTAATAACAGAGCAGAGGTCCAGCCACGAGAGATGAGCAGCTCATTGGATGCCTACAGAGGTCAACGGGGCCTGTGCGTTTGCACCGGCAGGAGATAGATGTGTTCCAGGCTTAATACACAACCATAAAACAAAGGGCACTGTCAAGGCCAGGCTTAAAAAGCCACCAGGGAATTAAAAAAGTAGTCAATGAAAAGTCTCATAACAGGTACAAATAAACAGAAAGGACATAGATACTGCCGGTGGGTAAACACTCAGCAAACCAAGCCATGCGGTTTTCCTTTTCCAGTCACAATCATTGACACCAATTGTGGGCCAATCATTTAGGTCTATTTATAGGATATCTTTATAGTGTGCATTATTCACAATTTTCATCATTTGTTTTTATAGCAGATATTTTTTAGAAAATCTTCTTTTGGGATGTAAATATAAACAGAATTACTTTTTTTTCTTGTAAGGATAATAAAATAGTACATCTTGATGATTGGATTGACAAGGATATGTATAAGTCTTTCAAAACACTTGACAGTGTTAATAAAATTAAAACCCTGAGTGTCCTTTATTATTGCTGATATTCATTTATGTATCAGTATTATCACATCTCATGACTTTTATTATGAAATTTGAACACCGTGAGAAAAGAAAGAGAGCAAATAGCCCCTCCCTTCTCATTTTCCTCTATAACCTAATAACTGCATTAGTGACATCATCAGCCCCACCCCTCTCTCTGATCAGTCAGAGTCTGTGTGCAGGTTGATCGTGTAGATGTGGACAGAGCAGTAAACATGCACTGGAAGCTCCTTTGGCATTTAAACTGGGATTTAATGAGTTTGTAAACAAGTGGTTTTAAAGGTTTTCCGAGCTGGATTGCTGACTTGTACGCAGTCAGATGTCAAATCTGTGGTTCAATAGGCTACGTCTTGTGGTTTTTGATGCTTTGTTTATCATTTTAAGAGGCTGCTTTGATTGTGAGTTATGAAATCTGGAAAACAGTGTGCATTTCTGCTCCTATCTGCCAACAAAGTTCGATACTTGATATGAATATACAAGGATCCTCATGGACTTCTATACTGTCCCGACCCGACGCAGAGTTCTAAAAACAATACAGTGAGCACCTGAAGAATCTTTCCTTTGCTTGTAAAAGTGAAAAAAGTCAATCCAGACTGAAGACTTGAGAGCTTTTTTCCCTCCATGTTCTCTCACTCTTTTTTTCCTTCTATCCCACCACTGACAGTTATTGCACTGTGTGGCAAAGCAGGGAAAGATCAAAGAGCATTTTGAACCATGGCACGTTGTTTCAATGTAAGTGAGGACGCTTGCGAAAGATCTTCAAAGGATGATGGTCTTATTAAAAATCACACCGTCTGCGTCACCACGACAGGAGTGCGATAGGAATACCCTTAACGCTTTTTAAGCACCTGTGCTGAGGCTCAAAACTTGAAACTGGCTGTGAGTTTCTCCTTCTGGACAGAAGGACTGAGCACTCTAACTGCAAAAATTACATTTACACCAGGCTTACAATGTGTTCTTCTATAATACAAAAACATTAAGGGTCAGGTAACCTGTTCGTTCCCAAAGCTGAGATAAAATACTCTACTGTACCTCCTCCTTCCAGACATATCAGTGCTGGGAATAACGTGTGTATGCCAAAGCTCCTTGGCATATCAGATACGCTGGTTATTGGTCTACAATTATTGATTCAATGCTGCCTCACCTGGCCTCCTGCAGGAAATGCAGGATACTCCAGGCATTGCTGTCACAGAGCGACACTAAAGAAGCTGATTTATGGAAATGATCTGATCTGAAATGATCTGATTTCTACATTAAATTGATTTTTCTATATTCATAATTATTAAGTGGATATATTTCTGTGATTCACTTGCAAAAAAATATGCTATTTATATAACTATGCCCGGTCTGGGCCAACTGGAGGTGAACTGCCTTGCCCCAAGGAACAACAAAGAGTACCCATTATAGTGACGCTTCTATGTTCCTGCATCAATTAAGTCTAAAATTCACTCATTAATGTATTTATTCATTAAAGAAAATGATCCAATATTACATATCTGTGAATAGCAAAAGTATCTGTACAGTAACTGTAGATTAATTTTGCACTCATTTTTAGCCCATTCCTTCTTCCTTCGTATAAAACGGCTTCAGCTCCATTATGTTGGTGGGTTTCTTCCCATGAACTGCTTGTTTCAGGTCCTTCCTTAACATTTCTATTGGATTAAGGTCAGAACATTGACTAGGTCTTTCCAAAATATTAACTTTATTCTTCTTTAAAGATGTTTTGGTTTTCAGCTTGTGTTCTCAGGGTCAGTATCTTGCTGCATGACCCACATTCCCTTGAGGTTCAGCTCATATTTTTTTGGTATAAAATGATGAAGTTCTTCTGGCCCAGATGCAGCAAAATAGGCCCAAACTGTGATACTACCACCACCATATTTCACAGGTTAAAACATTTTTTATTCTGGATTTCAGTGATTTCTTAACATCTATTTTGACCTCCTGCACCAGCCAAGCATTGTTCCAGCATGTGACCTTTAGCAAACTGCAGATGGACAGCAACACTAACACATCTACATCTACAAATTTGAGTAGCCTATGATTGGGTTACATGTGTGACTAATGTGTGACCGCATGTGTCCAATAAAAGTACATCACACTAAACAAATGTCCCACAAAATTGTTGCAGGTTTCTAATGGTTTAGATTGATTTTGGATTAAGTTTTAAGCCCCACTCACTGATATTTCTACACTGGCTTTTGAAATAGACAACTTTAATAGTCCTCAAATCATTACCTGAACATGTATACAATGGTTTTAAACCACAATATTCACCTTCTGCTCTGCTATGTTAGCAAGCATACAATCATGACCCCGACAGCAAATGGCTTTATTAATAATCTTTCAGCCGTAACTATTATCTCCTTATCATCTCACCCTGAAGAGTTTCAGCATACAAAAGAAGATCTACGACTTCTGCTCCATTCAAACTTAGAAATAGATGTTGAATTAGGGAGGAAAGATTACCATACAATAATGCACTAAAATTGGCTGCTCATAACTGCAAACCCAAAAGGCGACACTTGTTTCTAAATCAAACAGAAGCAAAGCCTAGAGGATTGAAAACATGCCCTAATTAAAACCCAATCATTGAATGTTTCAACTGTAAAATAAACCAAAAAACAAAAACAACCCGATATTCTTCTTAACTGTGTCCAAATTAACAGGAAACCCAAGAAACTAAATAATATATTCCTTCTGACCTCTGAAGTAATGGGCCTCATTCTGCAAGATCCTCCTACGAATGTTCCTAATTTGTTCTTGAGAAAGAAAGCAGAATTGTGTAAGAGCTCTGCTTTTATAACGATGGATCCCACTGTCCTCATAAACTGAACAAATCCCCAAAAATCTATGACAGAAATGTTTTAGAAAAGGAAATCAGCAGACACAGTGGACCACTAGCAAATTACATGGCCCCCTAAACCATCACAGCTGAAATTTCACCCTGGACTTCAGATACCTTGGATTCTGTGCTGCTCCGCTCTTCCTGAAAACTCTAGGACTCATGATTTCCAAATGAAATACAGAATTTACTTTGATCTGAAAAGAGGACTTTGTAGCTGTGAGCAACAGACTCTTCTGATGGTCTCTGCTTCAGGAGGGGTTTGATATTAGGAATGCTGCATTTGGAGGCCCTTTCCTGGAGACGCCTGTGTGTGGTGACTCTTGATGCACCGACCCCAACCTCAGTCCACTCCTTGTGAAGTTCTTGAATTGATTTCTCTTGACAATCCTCTCAAGGCTGTGGTCATCCTCGCTGCCCGTGCACCTTTTCCCACCTTTTCCAGTCAACCTTCCATTAATATGCTTTGATACAGCATCCTGTGAACAGCCAGCAATGACCTTCTGTGGCGACACCCTTTCTGTGGAAGGTGTCGATGATTGTCTTGTGCAAAACTGCCAGGAGTCTGATTGAGGTTCCTTGTGCTGAACTAACCTGGTATTTGTACTATTTGAACAGGTATTAATTTGAAAGCAAATATTCTGATAATTTGAGATTTCATGTTTTGTAACCTTTAAATTAAATTATACAATTTTTTTTCACAATATTCTGATTCCCTGGGAAAAGCTGCTTTATGGCAACATGTGTCGTGAAGAGCCCAATTAAAAAGTTTATTTAATTTTAGATTTTTTTATTATATATTTTTTTATAATTTCCTGATATTGGATGATTACCAAGCGGGACCAGGAAGTGTTGCAATCTGGTGGATCCCCAGATCATCACTCCAGCAGTTGGGGCAGTTAGGGCAGTATGTTGCTCCAAAGCAAAGGCAGAAGTGAATCATAGGAGGCCTCCATACTCAAACCTGACTTTTGTCCGATCCAAAACAGAACCTGGATTTGATGCTGAAGACAATATGGATCCAGTTTGTAGCAGCCCAGGTTCCTCATTCATTACAGCTTTGCAACTGAAAGCAAAACAACCATCCTGCTTCGCTTAGTCCAATGATGTGCCCCTCTCTGTCTCTGTCAACTCAGCAAAATGTCTTCAAGTGTGTCATAGAGGCAGGGTACACTACCCAAAAGTAGACTCTTAGAGCCTTCTTAAAGGGCATCAATGAACTGTGCTGTGCCAAGACCCAGTGTCTCACCAGTTTTCCAGCAATCCAACACTATCCGACAATGTGTGTTAATGAGTGCAGCTCAATTCCCTTTAAACTTTAAGATATTCCGTACTGTAAACAGGATTAACATCTTTGGAGGAAAATTCATCTGATAAATGCTTTTGCAATATAATTACTTGGCATTGCTCTGACATTGTTCCATGCTGCTTCTCTGGTCCTTACGGCAAAAAGTCTGTCATTTTTTCTTAACAAAGGTATTCTTGTGCATTCCGTTCTAAGGAAAAGGCTATTCTCTGCCTATCCATCCAGGTCTATTCCCATTTTCTCCCCAGACAGAGGTGTAAGCACCTATAACAGAGTATTTTAGGCATTGAGCAGAGCTGAATCAGATCGTGATATCATGCATGTGTCTTTTCCATTCAGATAGACTCCAGTGGTGTATTAACATATAAATGTAGCCAAAGCAGACCGAGCTGAACCATTTTAAGTGTTGCATTGAGTCCCTACTCATCTCTCTCTCTCTCTCTCTCTCTCTCTCTCTCTCACACACACACACACACACACACACACACACGCACACACACAGCATGCATTAGGAATGAGTGTTTCCTGTGATGATTTAATGTAATGATAGTACTTGACTGATCTTCTTGGCCAGTGGTTTGTGTCATTTCTCACATCCCGTGAAAACATTTCAGCATTCCCTAAAGAGGCCAAAGGAACAGCTCTAAGACATAATGTATGACCTTTCTGTTTTGCACAGTCAGCTTTCATCTGTTATCAGTCAGGTGAACGTTATCCACCACAGAGGAGACCAATGACGTAAATGCTGCATTTCCTCATTTTGGCAAAATTAAACACAACCTACAAGTCCGTGTGCTTGTGTCTAACTCTTAGTACCTGAGACCTGAGGCTTCGTATCTCAGGATCAGAGAAACCTACAGACGTGATACACATATCATAACAAACTGGACAGGACTGACCCTAACCATAGCTCATCGTTGTGTGACGAGTTATCAGTGAGTTAACCACCTTTAAAATCACTTGTTTCCAAATGAATAAAATCCCAGTTTAAATGCCAAAGGAGCTTCCGGTGCTTGTTTACTGCTCTGTCCACATGTGCATGCTCAACCTGCATACAGACTCTGACTGATCAGCAAGAGGGGCAGGTCTAATAATGCCATGGACCCAGATGTTAGGTTGTAGAAGAAAATAACACAACAAACTGAAGGTGCAAGTAAACTGCACAATCAAAACATGGTCAAATCCATGCAAATATTTAATTTGTTGGTTAACCTAGCATCTCCTAAATATTACATCAGGTATATGTGTCTCCTATGTCTCCTATAAATACATTCCTAATTATTTAACATATGTCAAACTGGGCCTAGAGTTCTTTTTTTAGGTTTATTACCTGTCTAAATAAGCCTGTGATACCCTTAGCCTGTGCACCAATCTTGAGTCCAATGAAAATGCTAACCTTTTCACCTCCACTGAGGCAGAATATTAGATTTATTCTGCTGCTGCTCAGAACAGGGTTTAAACATTATTGATAGTAGTAGTCGTACTGAATGGTCTTGCTCCAGTGAAGACAATGATGTTGCTATTATCCACTTAATATTTGCCTTAACATGCAATATCCAAACTGTATAGGCTTCCCAAGGCCTCCAACATACACTAATGTCCTTTCGATCCAATACATCATCATCACCACTTCGTGTTCCACTTCTGTCAGCCCAGAACAGAAGCTAAGACCTCAGTGGACACAGACTCACCGACACTAGACAGTTAAAGGCTGGAGAAACGTAGCCTGGTCTTATGAATCTCAATTAATGAATACAGATTACAAGAATACAGAAGGTGGGGTCAGATTTTGGTGGCAACAGCTAAAATCCATGGACCCAACCAGACCGGTGGTGGTGGTGTAATGGTGTGAGGGGATGTTAATTTATAACACATATATGCTGGTCTTTTCTAACAATTACAATTTTTGCTTTGTTCTAACTTATATATACACTTCCAGTCAAAAGTGTGGACACACTTGAATGTCTTGGTGATATTGATCTTCATATTAGAACCTATTGGTCACGAGTTTTAAATACACAAAACCTGTACATTTGGTTTATACGGGTTTTTAAGAATTGAAGTGAGTAGGTTTGTCCACACCTTTGACATCAATTCCTGCAGATGGTGCGGTAGGGGTGGAGTTGATAGAGTGTCCAATAGCATCCCACACATATTCAATCAGGGATAGATTTGGAGATGAGACCGACGACAGCATAGTATAACATGACACCAGACATCATGGATGTGTGACGTGTTGCATCAAACCATTGATCCTGTTGCCTCCACAAACAGATTTGCTGGTCATCACTGGCCATTGCAGTCATGCATTGCATTTGGTTGATGCCTTCTGGGTCCAACTATTTATTTATTTATTTTTAGAATATGTGTCATTTATATATATATATATATATATATATATATATATATATAATATAACATTTAGATGATTTTATTTCTTTCAGCATTGCAAAACTTTGTTTTTCATGGCTCTCTAAAGGAAAAAAAATCCAGTTTTTCAGTGCGATCTCCCCCACTCTAAAGACAGTCCTTTTGTCTTCATAAAACATAAGGACGCCATAAGGAAACATTTGGCATTGGAAAGAAAATGAAAGAAGCCTAAACAGATGGCAGTTACATCAAAAAGATGAAGGTGGCAGTCCTGCTTGCGATCGTTGGCTTGCCCTTGCTTTGGCTGTCATTCTGTTTCTTCCTGGGTGTAAAGTCCTGGATTAGACAGGAATGGCGGCCAGTTCCGTGTTAATTCTCCCAGCCTTGGGATTAGACACTCCCCTCTGCCATCCAAACAATAAACAAGACCACGTCTTTCATTTCATGAAATAAGTTCCTCTGAGCAAATATGAGGAGGCTCAGCAAATACAGCCACCCACCAGCAGAGGCTAATGTCTACCAGAGGGGGCTTTAGATGATGGGAATTTCAGGTGATTTTTTTTTTTTTTAAGTTTTATAGAAGGTTAGATCATTCCTGCTATAGCTAAGTGTTATGTTCCTACCTACTAACATCTGCAGATGAAACTAAAGAAGATAAGGTGAGACTCATCAGACTCTCAGAAACATCTCAGACACAGTGAAGCAACTGAACACATCTTTATCATCCTCTGAATTCAGTTTTTCACTTTATTATATCTGTTCACCTGAGAAACCACTGATCCTGTAACAGGTCTAATACAGACCATCTCAGCAACCTGCTGCTGAGATTAGGGACTAGGATTTGGGCTGAGGTTAGGGTTATGATTAAGGCCAGGATGATAAGGTTTTGAGTTACGGTTAAGATTAGGATTTAAGATTAAGATTAAGATTTAGCAGGTTTAAGTTTATGTTTTAGGTTGAGTTTTACAGTTAGGTTCAGGGCTGTGATGAGGGTTAGGATTAGGTGTTGCTTGAGGTTATTAGGATAAAGGTTAAAGGTTGGGTTTAAGAATAGGCTTTGGGTCGAGTTTAGGGTTAGGCATAGGGCCTAATCTCTGCATCTACAGAGGACCACTCACAATTGGGGCAGCCATGGCCTATTGGTGACTGGAAGGTTGCTGGTGTGATTCCATGAACTGGCAGGACATGCAGTGGAAGACTGAAGTGCCCTTAATTCCAGAGCTGCTCCCTGGGCGCCATGGATAGGGCTGCCCACCACTCTGGGCACGTGTGCTCACTGCCTCCAAGTGTGAATGCGTGTGTATCAATGCACGGATGGAATAAATGCGGAAGACATTCATCCTGTGTGCAGAAAAGATTCTGGGCTCCACTCTATGTTCTACGGCACCCTTCAAACCCCATTCTGTCAAAAAACCCAGGGCGATCTACAAATTGCTCAACCTACCGTGGCGATAATTAACATTTTTAATACAAACACGTGCTGTTTGACACAGAGTAGCTAGCAGTAAAATGTAATTAAAATTAAGGATATTGATTACCCTGCAGGACAGCCTATGAATAACAGCAACCATAAATAAGAGAAAAGGATAGGTGAGGCAGCTGATTTATGTCTACGCCCCTGCGAACAGAAGAATAAATCATTCACAGCCATGTTCTTATTGAGTTATGAAGCCTCTCTGCTCACAAAATAATTGCAGCCTCTATGTCATCCACTTGTCTTGCGTATTCCCAAAGAATGCCTCGGTTGCAAGGCTAGTGCCCAGCAGTACATGTAGCTGAACAGATTTGGTTTATTGCTGTTATTTTCCTTGCCTGTATTTCATGCATCTGAAATCATTAAGTTGCAGGGACACATCCGTCAAGGCAGAACACAACTGCAATGGAAATATCTCGCACCAGAAGGTTCTCGTCACAGGATTCCAAAGTGCCATCAAAAACCAAATGCATAGAAAGCGAGGCGGTCCATTAATGCACGCTGTGGTCTTCTTTAGATTTCTTCAAAAACAGAGCCAAATCTCCTTTGTAGACTCAAATGAGATGCTGCTCATTTAAATGCATTTAGATGGCTGTGAGATAACCGTATTTGTTGTTGCTGTTTAGGAGCAGAGTTAGATGAAATCACATCAGACACTTCAAAGCCAAGCAGACACACAACAAGCAGTGTGCATCTGTGCTGAGGCATCAAAGAGGGTTTTCAGCTGTGTTTGTCTGTTTGGTTCAGTCATGCAAGTCGCCTCGGGCAAAACTGCGAGATACATGTTGAATCAGTTCCTCATTGTCAAATTTCAATATGTGATGTGAGCAATCAATGCTGAAAATCAACAGAATGACGAAAAAGCTGTGAAATACGTCACATATAGGCTTTAAAGCTGGTGAATGTCTGTTTATTTATCATCCGAACCTGAGATATGGATTTTTCTGGACATAGACAAAATCAATGTTCAGCCATTCTTGCATCAAAGAATTCTGCAGAAGATTCCTTCTCTGGCATCTTGTTCTAGGTAATCAATACTATTCAAATCTGGAGATGTTGTGGGCCAGTCCAGATGTGTGACTCTTACTGAATATTAATGACACCAATCAGTCACAACTGCAACCCTGTAAACATGAGAATTATCATCTTGGAAAACAGGGATAGGAATGTTGTGCTTGTGAACCACAAGCGGGAGTCCTCCCTGAAGGTTTCTGAGGTCTACCATGAACATAACAGGCAGAACCAGATTCATCTGACCAGAGAACATGTTTCCAGACATCAACAGTCCATTCTTTGTTTCTTGGCTCACTGTAAGCAGACAACTTTGTGAGTAGGTTTCTTGTGTGACGTTCTGCTCCATATGTTCATGGCCTACAGTTCCATATGGACAATTCTTTGACTTCTAGAAACAGTTCATCACAAGCCACGAAACCCTGGCACTCCCTGTCCATCAGTTTCTTCTTCTGGCCACAGTTTGATGAGACTTTGCTCTAGACTGCACCGTACCACCTCTTCTCAGTCTATGAATCGCATCACACACTCTGCAGGTATTTATAGCTCAGTCTTTCTTGAGTAAGGCCATCTGCAGGAGCCCCAACTCCCCAAATCATCCTATAAAGTATTGGATGGAGCACCATCATTCCAAAGAACACAATGCCTCTGCTCCATTGCTCAATACTGGGGGCTTTATACCCCTCTAGCCCATGTGGAGAGCTTTGGAGATGTTTAATGAACATGTTCTGTAGGAATGTATTTGTGTTTATTCTAATGATATTATAATATTTTAAACATGATGAGAACACACATTTTCTAAACCCAGATCATTTCACCTGTCTGCTCTATGTAACATCTGCAGTATTTAGCATGTAAACAGGCCAGATTGAAGCACTCGAGACTTTAGCAGCCAGGCAGAGTGTCTGGAGGGCCACAGTGTTTTAGGCAGCTGGCCACAGAATGGAGCTCAGTTTAAAATAATCCCCATCTGTACTGGAGTCCTCCCTGTGCCACCACAACCGGCACAATGAAGGGTGAAGGACAGTCGCCTGGATCTGTCTGCCATGAACAGAGGAACGCTGAGATGAAGACTTTCTGCACTGAGCTGATATAGAATATCTGACCCAGCACAGATAAACACACATACAGTGAGAACCCTTGGCAACAAGAACATGGTTCCTATATAACAATTCACACCACGGTTTACCCACATATACAGGACACGAGGTGGCATATTAGAAATACAATGATCCCTCTCTCTCTCTCTCTCTCTCTCTCTCTCTCTCTCTCTCTCTCTCTGTCTCTCTCTCTCTCTCTCTCTCTCCCCAACACCCTCATACAGACACAGTTAGATACTTTTCACATCGTTCTAGACTTAAACATTTAGTGTCTTGTGTCATATTCACCCAATCAACAGTTGGTGGGTGTGATTTCTGTTGCCAAGTGACTGCACAACCACCACAGTAAAATAATTAGCCATGCATGGAGGTGCAACTACGACTGGTGTTAGAAACAAATGCTAGTTTTACAAGCTCTATCTAAACCACGGGTGTCAATTTTTCCATAGACGCATGTGGTGTGCATTTATACCTCAACTGTTGAAAGTACATGATCTTTGAGGAATGCCTTCAAACACCAGCACTTACTGATGCTAAAAACCATGACTTTATAATAATAATAACAACTGTTTTTATAAGCTGTATATAAGGATTGTCCTGATGTGACCAGCAGTATTGCAGTTCTACATGGATCCAACAGGTGGGATTCTCAAGAAAAATAATTCTGCCTGATGATACTCATATATTTCATCATCGTAATAAGCCATATAATAAAGTATTAAGATTCTCAACTGCAGCTCCAACCATTCGGACCAGAGATTTAAGGTTTAATCCATCCATCCATCCATTTTCTGCCCCTTTATCCGGGATCGGGTCGTGGGGGTAGCAGCCTAAGCAAAGGGACCCAGACTTCCCTCTCCCCAGCCACTTGGTCCAGCTCTTCCGGGGGAACCCCATAGTCTCTCCGGCGTGTCCTGGGTCTTCCTCTGGGTCTTCTCCCAGTGGGGCGTGCCCGGTACACCAGGGAGGCGTCCAGTGGGCATCCTCACAAGATGCCCGAGCCACCTCAACTGGCTCCTCTCGACATGGAGGAGCAGCGGCTCTACTCTGAGTCCTTCTCCGATGACTGAGCTTCTCACCCTATCTCTAAGGGAGAGACCAGCCACCCTGCAGAGAAAACTCATTTCAGCTGCTTGTATCCAAGATCTCGTTCTTTCGGTCATGACCCAAAGCTCATGACCATAGATGAGGGTAGGAACGTAGATCGACCAGTAAATTGGTAAATTAAGGTTTAATTTCAGTTCAAAAATAATTAAGAGATATTCATGAAGATATTAAACTTCTGTTAGTATTTACATCTCAATTAATCACATATTAGTATTAACAACTTTAAGGGCTAGGTCCCTAAGAGTTAAGAGGTTCCTCCATAGTTTCATATGGAAGAACTTCCAAGTTCATCAAGCGTCTTGTACTTAACAGTGTCTGAGTCAGTTTTCTCAGTGTGTGCACGCATTTTGACACACTACAGCTGTCCTTGTTCAGTGGATGAGCATGCAGCAAAAACCAGTGGAGCAAACCTGTAGATTAGACGTCTGATGATTGCCTGGCTCATGTAAACCAAGAAATCTAAGAGCAAGCAAGTGCATTGATCTGATTGCTGACAGAATCTGATTTTCAGCAGTTATCAGATTATTTAATGCATATAAAAGCAGTCAATATCACATCGGTTTTCAGTTTTTGACAGACGTTTTCTTCCTTCAGGCAGACGTTACTGTTCAGGAGATTTTTAGAGGTTTTTTGTGTGACAGTGGTGAGATAACAGTCACAATTCCAGCTAAATTAATTAATGTTAGATTAGTACAGTGTATGAATGTGGTAATTACTGATAATAGATGATACTAACACAGATGCACATAAATAGATATGTTGGCTGCTGTTCTCAGTTGCATTCCCAGCTGGAATGGCCATCAAATAGAGTTACTCCATAGTATTACATAACCCCCCCCCCCAGGGGCCCTATTTTAAGGCTTTGTTTACCCTCCCCAAAATTCTGCCTATCAGGGATTAACTTAACTCTAATTAAAATGCCCTGGAAAGAGAAATCAGAGACAACAATGAGATCAGAAGGAAGGACTGATCTATGGTGACTTTAGCATGAGTCTCAATATGAACTCTCATTCCATTTCTCAATCGAGTCTTTTCAGTTTTGATGCTGTGAATTAATATTTTATTTGGGCCAATGTTATTCATCTTATTACTCATCAGTAGCTGCACATCAAACAAATATATAAATAATTGCAGTACGCTGATATGCCGTGGGAACTAAAGAACGCTGCACTGGGCTGCAGGATATGCATGTAGGACTCTACATTTAATATGAACTTGATGTCTGCCAGATTCACTTGTCTGTTCACACAGACAATTCTGGCCTGATACTGCCAGTCACAATCATTACCACCCATTGTGCTGTCCACTGTGGGTGGTAATGCCTTCTGTGATGTATTCCCAATACAAATGTGACACAGCTTTAAAAATGGGTTGTCCCATCCCTCTAGCACCCACTATCCTGCCTTTCCATGAGCATGATGGCCAGTGTTCAACCTCATACACTTGTTCCATGACATTTGGCGTCAATTAGAAGGTAAAGGGGATTGGATAGTTGTGTTAACTGAGATGAACGTTTCATTTATGGGTGCAAAGCTTTAGACCTTAACATCTGGTGATGAAACTGCATGTCTCCTATATCTGTAAATGAATCTCTAAATCACAAATACATTTCCTAAGCCAAGATCAACATTCGAGTAAGAATATTTTCCTCTATTTGCATATAAAATCAAATTATGTATATTTTTTATCCTAAAATATTAAAATAATAAAGGACGGCTACAATATTGAAGTGCTGTCAAAAAATAAAAGCAGATGTTTTTATATGACAGCAACAAAATACCCTTCAGAGAGCGGAGAAATAAAAAGTACATGGATCAATTTAATGAGATGCTAAACCCTGTCTTCGTAAATAAATAATGCTGTTGTGTATTTGAAAAGTGTCGTGGAAGACATACAACACCTTTATACCTCTGACACTGGCTTTTTAAGCTCACATTATTTTTGGAGAAGCTGTCAGGTTTCAGAGATGATGGGAGGTTTAAAGCTTCCGTGGTCCGTCCCACCCTTGTCATTATCTGAAACAATGTCTTTTGAAAGGGTCTACTGGGCGATTGTTTTACATGAAGAGAGCTTGATGTGGTGAGCGATCATGGATTTTGCCGATCCAATCACTTTGTAAGCAGTTTTTTTGATTTCCCCCGCCATGCCCCTCTCGATTCCTCCCCCGACCATCATGACATCCTCCCCTCGGATGTCCTGAATGTCTCTGCTTCCGAGTTTAACCGCATCTGTCCGTGAAAGAGATAGCACAGCCCGAATGGGTCTACAGTGTTACACAGAGGGAATCAGATCTTTGCTGCCATTCATCACATCAATTAGGAATGTTATCTATGCAGACTAAACACTAAAGCTGATGTTTGATTGCCAATAGTAGCCACGGAAGATACTGATGGTACTATGATGTTGTCTACCTAACCAAGCAGTTAAAGATTTATTTTTTATTTAATTAATTCCCTTTTTTTTATTTTAGCCACCTGTTGCATTTCTATTGTTGGCACCCTCTAATTGATATTGAAAATGTTGAAAGTAAGTATATATCTGACCATCATACCTACAGTATATGAGCTTATTGGACATACCTGTGTGAAACCATGGGCATTAATATGGACGTGATACTTTTTGTGGCACCGAGGTTCTAAGAGCTTTAAACTTTAAAGAGCTTTAAAGAGTCCAAACCCTGAAAAACAACCACAGATCATTCTGCCAAATACTGCTCTTGGCACTATGCTGTCCAGTAGGTAGTGTTCTCCTGGAACTCACCAAACCCACCTATCAGACCACCAGAAAGCAAAGCATTGTGATTTACTCCACTCTAACCGATGCTTAGAATAATGCATAGTGATTTTCGGCTTGTGTGCTGTTCTTGTGGTGATGCTGCCTTGGAGGCAGTTTGAGATTCACAATAACAGCACTTACAGTTGACTGGGGCAGATCTAGTTGCAAAGTGGCAAATGGGGCATCCTATAGGTGCCATGTTTAAAGTCTCTGAGCTCTTCAGTGCATGCATTGGAGATTGGATGGCTATGTTTTTGATGTTATGTACATCAGCAACAAATGGGCCTGAAATGCTAGAACTCAATGAGTAAGAAGGATGTCCACATACTTTGGCCAGTACTTAACCCTCAGGATTCTGAGGCCTATCAGGCATGTCTGAGGCAGTCTGACATGACTTAACAGTTTTGCCAATTTCACCTACCTAAAATACTTTGTCCCCAAAGTTCTACACCGTGTTTCTTCTCAACCCTGGTCTTGGAGGTACCACTACCCTGCATCATTTAGAGCATTTCTTGCTCCCACCACACTTGATTGAAGCAATCAGCTCATTAAGTTTTAGAACCCAAGTTACATGCAGATCTAGGTGTCCGATCTAAAAAAAAACAGGGTCAAATTCTTACAAATATTTAAATTCTGCACATTTTTACATCTTAAATGAAGACATAGTTGAGCAGTATTGATTGTGTTTGCACAAAATGAGTTTGGCTTTCAAAAGCTTAACAAGCCTCTCAGGGTAGCATGGGGTGTATTTAAGGTCAAGTGTGAAGGGCGGGGGTGCCTTCAGGACCAGGGTTGAGGAACACTGCTCTAAATTGTTGTATAAATAAATAAATAAATAAATAAATAAATAAATAACTGTTATTGCCCATTGAAAAGTCCTATGAAATCCTCCCATGGCTTTGTTGAGACCTTTTCCCCTCCTTATTTGTCAATATCAGGAGCATGTATACAACAATGGCACTGCAAACATACTCTACATGACACATGACAGCTTGTATAGATTAATTGGGGGCCTCAGTGGCTCAGCCAAAATGATTACCTCGATTAGTCCTCAGTTCTGGATCCATAATCTTCTGTGATTTTTGCCAAAGCGATGTGATCCCCTCAGAATATTAAATGTTCCATCTTGTCTTCTTGTCAACTCCTTGTCATTGCTGCTCTCTAGTGTGAAGAGTACTGATGCTTTCTGCCCCCTGGTTGCACATGCATCTCTGTGATAACGTTGCACACCTGTAGATATCTTTAGTGCACTCTCTCTCTTCTGAAGCATGAGTGAAGGCTCAGATCTTGCATTGCATCACACATTTTTGGGTTGTTGGCAAATGCAGAGGATGTATAGCTGCAGATTACCTTACTTACATTGCTGTGGCCTAGATCCGGGGTCTCAAACAATATCCACGATGCAATTGTGTGGCTGCAGGTTTTCATTCCAGACAAACGGAACCACATGTGACCAGCTGTTTGAAGACTGGCCAACCGATTAAGCAATTGGAATCAGGTGTTGCTGCTGGTAGTTTAGAATGAAAACCTGCAGCCGCAACGGCCTATTGCATAAACGGTTTGAGACCCCTGGTCTAGATCCTCTGCTCCTGTATAATGCTTCTAAAGTGCAGGATAAATTTTCCACCCGTCTAGTATTGAAAATCCATCCCGATTTTGCCCGGATGAAAGTCTAATCCTTCTGCGCACTCTGTGAGCGCCATTGAGTTTTTCTTTAAGATATTGTACAGCGTTTACAGATTTGAAAAGACCTTCTATCTCACATATAACCCCCCACAACAGTTCCAGTGAAAATACCAGTGGACCTAAGCCCTGCCATGAGAACCCCACACATCAGTATTGGACCATGTATGGGACTGGAGTTCCATAGCTTCATGGGATCTGTGCCACACACAAACCATCACCTTCACCAGCCAACTGGTACCATGACTAATCAGACCACACCATGTTACCAGTCTTCTAGGCTCCAATTAGCAACCTTATGACCCCAGCTGAGGCAATGTGTCTTCTGCACAACTCTGAGTGGTGTTAAGAGATGTATTCTGGTGGGTTTTCTGCCCCCAGTGTTGTAGAAGCTACACTGTACTGACCTGCCAAAGTCATTTGTCTGTTCACACAAACATTTCTAGCCAGACTTCTGCATCATTTTCTTGCTGCCTCATATGCTTTGCTTCTTTAACCCTTTAGCAAGTACAGTCCCACCAGTGGAACTGGAAACTTTGGTGTTGAATGATGAAATAGTTTTCATCCCATTAGTTCATTTTGTGCCTCTAAAGCCATTTATGAATATGAATTGTAGTGCACGTCCAAAGAAACAGGTCTGGACATTATGAACAGTGTGCAACGGCAGATTTTCAGTGTCAGACATGGTTCTCCTTACAGGAGTTTAGGCAAGAGAGGAGCCTGGATTTTCAGAGAGTCCTATTCTTTTGGTAGTACTTCTCTAAAGGGACTAGACAAGCTATTTGTGCATTTGAACATCTGTGTCAGCAATGGGTTCAACTTGGACGTATACTGTACCTTCTTCTTCACAACGCGAGTAACAAGCGTACAGCACAATGCAGTGAGGTGAAACCATTGCTCTCTTGCACAAATTTCTAGGCCTACTGAAACCAACCTGAAACCACTGCTTACACTGTTTGTTCTCAGGAAGCTGATGAGATTGATCACACTTGTTCTGGTCCACTTGGCCCTGATACCCGCTCCTAACACATTTAGCTGATGATGATAAGAGGCATCAGGCCATGCTAATGGTCCGTTATGCCTTATGCTCCGGATTACAGGCTCAAGCTTAGTCGCCATCAGTCAAAATGTTCATTCTCCTCATCGTCTGTCCAGCCTCATGTGCTTCCTGCTGAAACAGATGCACGCTCAGAACATGACTCACAGCATACTGCATGTCTGTTGTGAAGGACAATCAATCAAGATGATGCCAAACCACTTGACAAGATGATATTTTTGGCGTTTGCATGTCCAATCAAGCACCCTAATGCATCCATGGTGCAGTGAAATGAAAAAGCAAATGTTTAACATGTTAGAATATGGATACCGGGGCAGCCGGAGTCCAAGAGAGCAAAAGTGTGTGTGTGTGTGTGTGTGTGTGTGTGTGTGTGTGTGTGTGTGTGTGTGTGTGTGTGTGTGTGTGTGTGTGTGCAGGCGATGCAGAGGATACACTTATATGTATGAAGTGCACACATACACACTGCTCTGGTGTGACTGTGCAGGCGTGAATCTCCTGTCTGATGATCTGGCTGTCTTCTCACTGTGGCTGTAATTGTTCGCTCAGGCAGCAGGTGAGCATCCTGCTGCTGCCTTACTTATCTCTCTCTTTCTATATATATATATATATATATATATATATATATATATATATATATATATATATATATATATTCTTAAAAGATATGTATAGCCAGTTTACCAGTGGCTAAACAGTGCTCAATATGAGTGATTATTACTGTGGGTCTTGACTTTCCGTTCCAGCTGTGCTGCCAGTTGGTGTTTATTTACTTCTTAAACTCCAAACTCTCCCAGTGCCACACTAATTATAATGAGAAACCAATTTAAAATCAGATGTTATCTGGTCATACTGGAGAAGCATGTTCAAACTCTAGAGCAGCAAAATCTACAGTGAACAGTAGAAAGGGCAGAACCGCTGGCCTTGTGTGGACAGGCAGAAAGAGTTAGGTGTCAGGAGGATGTTTTCAAGTTAATATTTACCTGGAATCATATTTCTGTCTTTCAATATGTGAATAAATAGCTTGAATAGAAATATTGTTTCATTTTGGAGCGACTCTGGAGACTCCCTCCGAACGCTTTATTGAACATCCTGACCTTGAGTTTGTCTGATAGTGTGTTATTTATGTAGATCCATAAGCTCATCGGCTCTGTCAGTGTGTTTACTGAAAGTTTGATCTACACATCTGTCAGAATCAGAGAAAGCAGGCGGGACGGAGGTCTCAGTAAACTGCTCAGACGCACCCACAGACAAAGCGAGTGGTATTGGTGGTAGATGTGAAGGTCTAATGGGGGCTTAAATACATTTTGTTGCCCACTATCCAGACTGACCATATATGCATACGGAAAGATATGGATGGGTTTAGCTACAGGTTCCGGATGGATCCGGTATATTGGCCACCAGATGTTGCAGCTGACCTGCAGATCTTGCACACCGATTGGAAACCCGTTAAGAGCATTATCCTGATGAAAAGGTGGAAGCCCCGAGAGGACATATGTGCCTGAAGGATGTCCTGCAATTGTCGATGAGCTGTTAGGGCCCACTAATAGGGGTGAATGTCGTATACGATGGCTCCCCAGATCACCACACCAGCAAAGGTCAGTAAAATACCCCACAGCAAAGCGCTCACCACGAGTCCTGCTGATGAAGCAGATCTGAATCACTAAAGATGGTTGCTGTGGCAACAAAGTTTCGGTGAAAAATGACAAATCCAGCGATTATCCTCAAAGTCTGCAAGTGGGAAATATTCCATTAAGTTAGACGAGGAGTCAACAAACTCCAGATGGACAGCAACTCACAGAAATCACATCCACATTCAATGCAGGAGCTAAAACACATGGCCTGGTTGGCCAGTTTCCATGTTCCATGACTTTGGGTTTTCAGTGTATACATCGCCAATTCTCTTAGTTGTATTTGTACTGAATGCCCTTCACAAATCTTAAAGCAACACACACACACACACACACACACACACACACACACACACACACACACACACACACACACACACACACACACACATGCATCTAATGTGCAGACATCTAACCATTGGCCGATCGTCGGGACAGGTTGATGGGATTTCTGTCAGCTTTGTTTTACCCCATCTGCAGCACAGCTCATGTGTAGCTCATTACGTGCAAACGGAGAGGTGACAGTTCTCTCACACACATTAATACACACACACAACAAGACACATTGGTGATGAAAAGCACTGCTTTCTCCTCCATCACCTCCCACAGACCTCCTCTAACTCCAAATGGAGAGGCATCAGGATGCTAATTGCCTGATTTGGGTGGAACATACTGTTTCAGCAGACATGCTCGGGCATCACTTGCCATCTGTGTCGCTTTTAACCTCACAGTATAGCCTTGTGCAGCCTCGGGTGCCCACACGGACCATAAAATCCTCCATCGTATAGATTTGTGCTTTGTTCTCGATAATGCTAGGTGAGCAACAGCAGAGGCCTGCTCTGACTGAATATCACTTCCCAGTAAAAAGAAAGTTGTAATATTTACACTGCTTCTCTACTTGAGCTTTCAAGGTCTCTTGGGGGTAAAGAAATTCGATAGCCACCGCTGCCTGAGAAGATTCCCCTTTCAGACAGACTCACTGTGTTCAGTCAGAATGGAGCGAACCACATGGGATAATTCATACTGATCACAGGCAGGTAAGCATGCATGGGCTCCACACAAACACACAGCTATACACCTGTTTTTGTCTGGAATTTTAGTCTTTACATAAAGTCTACACCACTACACATGCATCTCCAAAAAATCAATATTAGAAAAAATTTCATCCATCCATTCAACATTCATGCTTTCTGGGTAGCGGCTCCAAATCAAAGTATTGGCTCCAGACCAAAGAGGCCCAGACCAACCACCCTTTCCAGTTCTTCCCGGGAGGATTCCAAGGCATTCCCAGGCCAGCAGAGATATACAGTATAAGCTCTCCATCATGTCCTGGGTCTTCCCCGGGACCTCCTCCTGGTCAGACATGCCCGGAACACCTCGCAAAGGAGGAGAGTCCACAGTATCCAAAAATAGGTGCCCTAACCACTTTAACTGGCTCTAGATATGAATGAGCAGCAGCTCCTGGATGACTGAAACCCTCACCCTAAATTAACGTTATATAAATTTATAAATTTTATATATTCTCTTATATTAACAGAACCTAAATATTTGAATGAATTTGACTATGTTTTGATTAAAAAAAAATTATTCTTGCAACTTCCAAATTTGTCTGAAAGCTATTTACAATAATAAGTTGTTTACAATACATTTTTTTTCAGTGGTCCAGTGAAAAACAAAAAACTAAAGTCTTTTAATTTTTCTATCAATATTATTATTGATAATAATAATAATAATAATAATAATAATAATAATAATAATACAGGTTTAATAATAATAATAATAATACAGGTAATACATTATTATTATTATTATTATTAATAATAATAATAATAATAATAATAATAATAATAATAATAATAATAATAATAATAATAATAATAATAGGGAGACCCAGAAATACCTGAAGAAGCACCTTCCAGCATGATTTGTAAGACAAGGATATTTCGTGGAAGGATGGACAGGCAGTAGCTTTGGACCGAGCTTGTTGGAGACAACTTGCTGACCAATGTTTCAGTCGGAATGGGAGGAACTAACTAACTAACTAACTAATCAGTATTATCTCATCTCAGGACTTTTATTCTGAAATTCAGGACTATTCTGAAATTTGAACACTGTGTGAGCAAAGAAAGAGAGCCAACAGCCCCTCTGTTTTTGTTCTCTTCTGTGAACAGTGATGTCATCAGCCCCTCCCCTCTGGCTGATCAGTCAGAGTCGGTATGCATTTGTGGACTGGAATCTCTTTTGGCATTTAAACTGAGATTTAATTCAGTCGGAAACAGTGAATTTTAGTTGAATTTTTGATCTGGATTACTCCCTGACAGTTCATCCCACAAAAAACCGACCACAATGAATTAATAGGGTACATGTAGTTTGTTATGATATATGTAATGTGTCTGTAGGTTACTCTGATCTTGAGTTAAACACCAGAGTTTCTATTTATATAAAAGCAGGCGACATCACTTAATGAGAAAAGCACATTAAAAGGCAGAATGAATGTTTTTCCCCGTACGTAAGAGTAAACATTTTAACAACAACAACAATGCACAGGCCCTTTTCTCTCTGTGAGGGTTTAGCCTGTAGAAATCTTTTCTTATCTCAGATTACATCAGACCATCACGACAAGACATGTAGTCTGATCTCGTGTAATTTCTCAACTGTTTGCACATTACATTCCCTCCATATGATTCAGTGGCTCTCCAGAGGTATTCTGACCAGAGGACCAGAAACCATAGTGTTCTCAGTCTAATCAATACTCCACTTAATGCATCAATTCAAGGGCTGCTTCAAAGTAACCTGTGCTGTTAAAAGACTGCGATGTGGGGAAATGAGACCCTGAGCTGAATTGCAGTGTGTGTGTGTGTGTGTGTGTGTGCGTCCATCTCCCAAAGGCATGGTCTGTTTAAGCTCGAAACATTGTGGCCTAACTGAATAGCCAACCAGATAACCAAATAACAGCTCCCAAGGAGAGTGGAGTTCAAAGAAAATGTGATTTCTGGCTCTGAAATCTTGCCTCGGCCAAGGACACTGAATTAAGGACTTGTTTATTTATTCCATTATTTATTCATTTATTACTGTGTTTTGCTCATTTTATTTAAAGCCTTGTTCATGTCCTGGGTTCTGGTTTTCACGAAGAGGACACTGGGGATACACATGGTTAGGATATTGTTACGGTGCAGTCTGATTAGATACTGGGTTTCTGCACACGAGGGCATAAAAGTGCTTCCCCTGCTATCCAATTCAAAGGCTCTACTTTTGGGTAGTGTACAGATCGGACACTATGGACGATGCCAGTCACCCACAACACACTGTTATCAGCCATCAGAGGAGCCTGTTCTGTGACAGACAGCTCCTTCCCAAGTGCAGGACCAATAGACTTAAAAACTCTTTTGTCCTGCACACCATCAGACTGTACAACTCCCTTCCTCGGGGGGTAACAGGAGGACAGAGGATGGGAACGAGTACGAACCAACCAATAACCTCCAACCTGCAACCCGACCACTCACCACAATACAACTGGACTTGGTGCAATAAACAGTTCAAAATGTGCAATACCGCCTCCTACAGGACTCTTTATGCATGCACTATTTATATATTGTATATTGTAATATAGACTCTATATTATATATTCTTTATATTTAAATTGTTTCCTTTATTAAATTATTATCTCTTTCCACTCACTTTCCACTGTCTTCATCAGATTGCAACTCTTCTTTGGCCTGCCCATTCACCAGATTTTTCACTAATTGCATTTGTGGGGCAACTTGGGATGACAGTGTACAGGATCTACAGTCCCAGCTGTAATACCTGTGGGCAGATGTACCACATGAGGCCATACAGAACCATATCTTGTATCTTGTATCCTTTGGCATTTAAACTGGGATTTAGTTTAACTGGTAAGTTTTTTTGTTTTCCGAGGTGCTGGTTGTTCCTCAAGAGAGGGTAAGTCTTGTAGTTTGTTAGAACATGTGTATTATTTATTAAAACATGGGTTTTAAGAGTTAAATAGACCTGAACATGAAGCTTTTAGTCAAGGGATTTGGAAAACCAATACCATAAGATCATTTGAAGATTTTTCCTAAAACCATTGGTGTTTATGGAATCTGATTTTTCAAGCCTTCCACTTAGGGCTGCAGGGACAGAAGCTGAAAATTAGCTTCGTGGCTTAATTCTGGCATTTGCACAAAAGTCAATGACTGCGATCCGTCCCTGCAAACGATATTAAATAAATAAATCATTAGTGTAATGGTAAATCAAACGAGTCAAGATGTTTTACATGAACTGTTTAAGAAACCCCAACAAATCAAGATGAGGTCTTTAGTGTATTACTCAATTACAGCAGTTATTACATTGTTAATGATGTCAGTTTAATAATTAATCAGTGTATGCAAATTTGCTGCATACTGTGAGGTCATCTGAGATCACCAACATGATATGTGCTTATTTTTAATGTCCTGGAACATATATTATTCATAAAGTATGAATATGCAATTGCGATCTGGCACAGGAAAAAAAGTAGACGGCACTGAATCAGTATTCAACAACCCTGAGGGCCAAATGCAATGCTTTAGATGAAACTGTGTGGTGTAATTTATAGAAGTGTACCTGACACACAGTCTCTAGGCTCAGTTAATGTACATGATTAAGAATCATTGCACATTTTAGAGGGTTTTTTTTTGGTAGCAAAACTAATATAATTCAAATTTACTCAACGCTTTAATCTAAATGTACACATATACTCTTTTACACTCATTTACACTGATAAATCAATACAAATATTTCTAAATCAATTTAAAATACCATTACAGATGGTTTACAGACCATTATCTTGCTGAAAAATGTGGCCACAGGATGCCCTGCGCATGTACAGCAGTGTGACACAAGCCCTCCATACTCAAAACCAACCATCATCAGATCCCAAACAGGACCTGGGATATGTCACTAAAGGTGACATGGCTCCAGATCTGCATGCCTTCACATAGCCACTGCCTCCAAAACCTAATAGTTTGGTCAGATGGTGAGCAATTTTTCAAAACGAGTCCAATGATGTGCATGTCTATCTGTCAGCGATCTTTCACTGGAGGTACACTACCCAAAAGTAGCCTCTGGGAGCATTTTTATAGGGCTGCATGGGAAGAGCCACGATCTGGTGTCTAATCAGATCACACCTGTAATCAGATCCGTATCTGCCTCAGACAGAACTGCATGCCAATCCAACATGTCGATCTGGGTGCGTATCAGTTTGGAAACACTCAACACCATTTATGAATTCTACAATGAGAGCTATTATCTTCAAATGGAAACCCCTGGAGCATTGGTAAATCCTCCCAGTAGTGGTGAGTCTGCCAAAATGGTCTGTCCCAGTAGAAAGCCTTCCAGAAACAATTAAAGGTTCTAACAGATTCATCTATTCATGGGCAGAAGCTAAAACATAATCAGGTTATAGAGTAAACAATGGTTGAAAACAGGAAAACAGTTCCATCTCAGAACGGCTGAAAAGAAGCTGAATGAATGTTTTACAGCAGTCTAGTCAAGGTTCCCCAACTTGAACCCAGCAGAGATGCCGAGGCCTTGACTCTTACAACCCAAAGTCCGCACTTTGCAGGAGGTTACTTGCTCTTTTCTAGGCTTCAAAATTCATACCATAAGAATACAAACTACAAGTCGTACAGAAAAATCCTGAGATAATATTAATACAAATAAAATAAGAAAGGCGTTCTGGGTGCGTTTTATTTTATTCGGACCACTCTCGAGTATTTTGAAGAACTTATTATTATAAAGATCCGTGTCATTCAGATGTTTCAGCTTAAAACACTGTTGATGATTAAATTCCGACAGGATTTTGAAGATATAAAAACATTTTTTAAATACTGTTTTAATCATTTGGTGAATAAAAGTATGTCAAACTATGAAAACATCTCACAACCTTGGTCTAGGGTTCTAAAGGTTAGACAAGCAGTTTATGGTTGAAAAACAGTAGCAGAGTGGACTGAGAAGGAAAAATAGGCTTAGATACCTCCTCAGTATGTGACAGGCGTCAGTTACTACTGATAAATCTCATGTAATCAGTTGTAATATTTTGTAATGAATCGCATGTTGAGTAAATTTGTTCCATCGGTTCCATGTGTTTTGAAATCAAATGTGTTTTCATGGCCTCCTGAGTGGGAAAACTGCAAGTGTTGGCCCTGTTGTTAAGAAATCACAGGTTCAGTCCCTGGTTATCGCACTTCCCGATGCATCCTCGAGAGCACAACGGGCCTCCCTCTCTCTGGATGGGATGGTCCTTCTGCCTAATGAAAACTAGACATCTGAGAAAACAGACCCTGATCTCAAGAGTCTCACTTTCTGCTCAGGGACAGAGATGTTCAGGCCAAAATAAGAAATTAACAGAATGAACCAATAGGCCCAACCTGCCTGGTGTGAACAGTCTAGGCTGGATCTGAATCTGATAGAACTATTGGAGTTAGAACGGGAGATTCACACGAAACTTCACGTGCTCCTGAAACCTCTGCAGAATCTCAAAGGAATATTTCCAACATCTTGAGGAATCCATGCTATGAAGACATGAGTCTGTTCAGAGAGCATAAAGAGCCTCCACTCATTACTTTCATTTTTCGTAATAAACTGCTCAGTTTAAGTAGGACTTCAGAGATCCTCCATTATTTGTTCTTAGAAACAACAATAAAAGCACACAAGTGGTCTCAAAAAGCGCAAGTGTAATCTAATTCCCATGTTCATAATTGCCGAAGATCACGGGTCAGAAGAAAGTAATTATCGCATTCCAGGAATACAGCACGGAAAGAAGAGGCACCAGACTACGAGAACACAGACAATGGCGTCGAAGGAGGAGACAAAAGACCATTAGAACAAGAGCAGCTATTTGATCTTTAATTGGAAATGGTTTCTCGAAGCTGATGAAAATTTTACTGCGGCCGGGATCCATGGATTTGGCCACGAGTGAAAGCAGGAGTCTTCAGACAGACGAAAAGACGCGGGGAAAAGCAGAGCGAGAGAGAAATGAGCAGCGGGTCAGGAGAGGCACGCTGACTTATACATCAGAAGTGATGTGGGGTGAAGGGGGGTGGGGTGGCAGAAGGAGCATCCAGAGTTTTAATATTTCTCAACAATGATTTATTTACCCACCTTATGGCAATGCTCGCAGGATGAAAAGCATTCACTCTCCCTAGAATAAATGATGTTTTCCTTGCTGCAACATGAAATGGACTGTATGTTTCTTCAAGCAGAGGGCCGAGCAGAAAGGCCTGCTCTGCAGCAGCAGCACACTCTGGCCAACCCGCTGGTGTGATGGATGTGGTTTAATGTTTTATTGCAAACTACAAGGAACAAGAGCGTGTCTTATTAGAGGAAATAATAGGCCATTTCCTTGTATGTAGGTTCAACAAATCAGCCACTGTTGGCTGGAGAGGGGGTCCAAATAAGCATCACAGATGAGACATGGATAAAATGGGACTCGGGGCTATTGTGCATCGTGGCTTTCTGTGTGGCCCCATCTAATCATGGAGCCGTGTTTTGCAACATTCTCCCTGATTGTCTTTGTTTTGGGGACCCTCACATAAACCGTTCAAAGCGAGGGGAGCATCGGAAAAAGCAAAAGACACCAAAAAAAAAATCCCCCAAAGAGATGAAATAAATCTGAGCGGCAATTACTGCTTCAGTTGGTTTTTATTTGAGTGGTATCAGCATCAGCGTGGCGTCTCATTCATCTCCCCACATTCCCTCATTCAGAACCACAAACAAACCCGGGCAAAAGAGTGGCGCGACGACAGCCGGAAGAACAAAGCTGAGGGGAAAACAACAACATCAAGACCACCTTGAAGAACTGAAGAACCGCATTGTGGCATTGTGATAAATGTAAACTAATTTTTTATGGGGGCTGTCTCTTATACACATCTGGGGCTGGACAGAACGGAAAGGGGGTTGTAAAACCAACGAGAGGGAAACAAAAGTGAGAACAAGGCAAGGAATATATAAAATGTTTATTGTTGGCAGGGGTTGTTGGAAAGGGGTGGGCGGGCTTTCACCACAAGATAATGGAAAAAGAGCCGGTGGGGAAACACACAGAGGAGAGATACGTGGAATTGTGAAAGGGCTTAATGCCTCTAATGGCTGTCTGAAAGGCCATGGGTACTCTATTTGGCTCTGTAGTTACTTAAGAAAGGAGTTTAGGGAAATAGTGTCCTATGAATGTTAATGGCGGAATAATTACAAAACAGCCCTTACTTAGACAATGGAGCTACTGAACATTCAACCCTTATTAAGATGCAAATAAACTCATCTGAAAATCCCACCAGAGAGGCGGCGTGAGAAATGGAGAGAATGGAGAGGTCTGCAGGAAAAAAAAGGAGCTGCAAGAATGTGAGAAGAAAGAGGGGGAACAATGGGGAGAGAGAGGGAGAGAGAGAGAGAGAGTTTCTAGAGGCCCAGATGTCTGATAATTCAGACTTACAAGCCGAGAATGTGAGTGGGATGAGTGCAGCAGGCCATCATAATGTTCAAATCTGGGAGAACTCCTCAGTGAGAAGCGCACACCGCTGAATACAAGAACTTAATTGAAATTCAACAATAATTAATATCCAGGGAGAGATTCAGTGAAGGATGCTGCCCTTTTTATTCAACCCATTTCACCACTAGCCATTAAAACATTCCCATTGACATGATAATTACTATGTGTTTGTGTTTATGTGTGTGTGTGTGTGTGTGTGTGTGTGTGTGTGTGTGTGTGTGTGTGTGTGTGTGTACCCGTGTTAGTTATCACTGATGCAGCTCCACGGAAATATTATCATGGCTTGATTATCATCATCTTGCCTTCTTGTAAAAGGGCATCTTTTTTTTCTAGGGAATAGAAGGAGGTTCGTGTGCTCAGCAAAGTTCAGCAGGTAAAACTCAATGAAATTCAGAGCCATGCGGCAATTTGGCATCAAGCAAAGCATTTAGCGTCCATAATACTCCTCGACGGCCTCCCTCCCGAATGTACGAAGCCTCGTACAAACGGGGAGCCAGCATTCTCTCGCTGGCTGAGTAGCTGCATGTAAATTAGCCCTTGACCTTTTCCAAAGGAGTAAAAATTGCTTTCATCCCATTTGATATCAGTAATGATCTGTAACTTTTTCATTATCCTCTCCACTTTCAGTCACTCTGCCACAGAGAGGGGGAAAAAAACATTTCGCATTTAATATTAGAGCATATCCATAATGTGCATAACTCACTTAACTTTCTTTGCAGCCTGAAATAAAGTAATGTATGACTTTATGATTTTCCACACAAAGGCACCATGCACGAGATTCTTTGTATCTATAAAATGATGAATTTAGGCCCAGAAGATCATAGACTTTACTGAACTAGAGAGGAACTGAGTGTGACTGCAGTGTTGCTTTGTGCCGGCTGCTAAAGAGTGCCTAGGCGGTTGCTAAGGTGTTCTTATACTCGACCTGTTGCTTGTTAAGGCGTGGTTTCAGTTGGTTACTGTTATAACAAGATGGTTGCTAAGGTGTTGCTATTCTTTACCTGTTGATTGTTAAGGTGTCAATTAATTTAATGATATGGTAACAAGGTGGTTGCCAAGGTGTTGCTAAGTGGTTGCTAAGGTAACCCTCCTGGAGCTCTCAGTACTCACAATCAGCTTATTCCTTTAGAATTCTACATCAAAGGGAAAGATCCTCAGATCTTTAGGTCAAACGTTTGTGTTATATCTTCCACGCATCACTGTGGCTCTTTGAACAACGAAGAACCACTTTTGGACCATGATTGTGTGAGACACTGGAGTGTGAAATACCTTTTAAATTGGTGGTGAGCCCTTACATAAACTGAAGGTTTTTTAGATCTTTTAAAGGTTCTTCACACTCATGCATCACTATCACACCTCCCACACATTTCTACTGTTCTTTAAATGATGCCACGGTAGAACCACTTTTGGTTCCATATGGAACCATGCTTATGTGAGAAAGTGTGAAGAACCTTTAAATTGGTAAAGAATCTTAACATCATCTGAAGGATCTTTAGACCTTTAAAATGTTCTACACACATCTCTATTGCAAACATGGTTCTTAATGGGATCTTTACATTGGTAAACAACTTCACAATTCAAGTGAGGGTTCTTTACACCTTTATTAGGTTCTTCATGCCAATGCATCTTTAAATGGAACCACTTTTGGATGTATAAAATATATTTTTGTGTGTGTTTGTGAGATGTATGAGTGTAAAAGAAGCTTTTACGTGATGAAGAACCCTGAAATAAGGCGAAGGTTCTAAGACCTTTTAAAAGTTCTCTCCTCTCTACTATTTACTATAGTTATTTTTATTTGTTTATTTTTTTTATGGCTTAACAGAATCGTGTTTAGGACCCCAGGGAAGTCCAGATTGGCTCTGTGAATATGCTAAACAGTGTAGTTCACTGTACCTACATATGAGTCAGGCCGGGCGGAGCACTACGGCAGTAAATTTATTGATGCTGCAGTATAAGTGAAAGATGTCATTTTAATGTGACTTACAAAGGCTACTTTATTGGACGCAGTAATTAGCTTGGCAGGCTGCTTGAAGCAGCACATTTTCTCACTGTCAGCATATTATGTGTTTGCCAATATAAACAATTATGTGTGATAGATGGTAGTGGAGATGTAGGTCATGTGTACCAACATTTTTAAAACCCTTAGTCGTCTCAATGACTAAACAGACAAGAGCTGTTTCATCCTCCATGCTCGCTGTACCCCCTCAGTGGTCTTTCCCTAACATGCAGTAATTGATTGTGATCTATCTGACCCAATTCCTAATGAACTAAGGTTATTCTCACTGCATGGCCAATTATCAGGCTACAAAGTGAAGAGAAATAAATCTGTTCCCATGAAGCAGAATAATGGTACCTGGTCAATCTGAGGAGGATATCTCATATAGCTAGTTATTAAATGATCATTTAATGAGATGAAGGAAAGAAATTGCTGGTTATTACTTTAAATAGACCTGCGTGTCCTAATTGTCCAAATTGCTGTGGGTGGAGGCTGAACATCCTCATATCTATTTTTCCATATCACTGAGCGGACCAAAATTCAACTTATAGTATTGGGTTTTTCAGATGAGCTACAGGCAAACTGACACAGCATCAGTTCAACTAGGATATTCCTGTTCCAGAGTATGTAATCGACCAGGGTTGTCACCAAGGATGTTTTGACTAGAGGGGTCTAGGTGCAACCCCCTTAGAATAATAAAAAATAGACACCAAACAGCAAGAAATATATATATATATATATATATATATATATATATATATATATTCTGATATATATATATATATATATATATATATATATATATATATATATATATATATATATATATATATATATTATACCTTTCTAACCTTTTTAACCAATTTTGTGGACTGTTTTTGTATTTTGATGCACTTTTAGATATACCTTTGAATCAAACCATGTCAGTCAGTCATTATCTTAGCTGCTGCTTCCTGAATAGGGTCACATTTAATCCAGAGCCCATCTGGAATCATCGTGTGCAAGGCAGGAATACCCTCTTTACATGCCAGCGTATTGCAGGGTACCACAGACTCACACGCAGTCACACCTAGGGTGCAATTTAGCCTGGTCAATTCAGGTGGGAGGAAACTGGAGCACCTGGAGAAAACCTGTGAGGACTAAATTTGGGGGCGAATGCATCAAACTCCTCATAGACAGTGACTCGAGTGGGGATCGAACCCACAACCCCAAGCCCCTGGAGCTGTGTGACACATGCACTACCTATTGGAAACTGATCATCCACAGCTGAATGTCCAATATTATGTCACGTGTATGTATCAGTTTATCTCTTCTCAGGACTTTTCTTCTAATATTTGAACACTGTGTGAGGAGAACAAGAGAGCAAACAGACCCTCCCTTCTCGTTTTCATTTTGAACCCAATATCTGGGTCAGTGATCATTAGCCTCACCCTCTTGTTGTTCAGTTAGAGTCTCTATGGAAGTTTGGCATGTACGTACATGTGGACAATAACCGGACGCTCCTTTGGCATTGGCACTTATGGGACTGTTACCCTAAACGTTTAGTCATTTGTTGTCCCTCATAACCTTTATCTTCCTGCTGAACTGAACAGCTTTGCAATCTGGCACTTCCCACTTGGTGCAACTATTCTTTCTGACAATGGTTCTACATGAGTAGTTAATGCCCAATCAGCTGTTATTGAGCAGATGGCTGACGTGCCTTTCTTTTGTCCACTGCTGCTGTTCCTCTAAGCAGAGGTCTCTAAATAGCACCTCCGTCATCTCGGAATAAATCAAAGGCTGATTTATTCTATTATGTTCATAGAATTCCTAAACTATTGATTGTCGCTATTCACGTTCATAAAAGAGCACCTTCCAGATCTCAGGCAGACAGTGGAAAAAATGAAACCCAGAGCTATGGCAAGGAAAATAATAAGGTGGGAGCAAAGTGAGCCACTGATCACGCATTACAGAGTCTGCAAAAAATCATTATTAAAACGAACAGTTTGTGGAACATAGTCATCCTGGGGATGCATAAATGATGCCGCTGCCTACAGGGCAAAAATCCCCAAACCTCACAGTCTGTGTAAACACCAAAGCAACGCCATTCCTAAGCTCCTCAACGAGTGCTATCTCCTCCGACATAAAGACAAAGCGCATTCAGACATAATAAGAATCATCTCTTGTGTGCGGCATTTACTATATTCCCTACACAGCCTGTGCAAATAAACAATAACCACAGGGGAGGAGAGTCGACAGGGAGTGTATGAACTGAAACAAAAGCCTGGCAAGGCTGGTGTGTGTATGTGTGTGCATGTGTGTTTGTGAGTATGTGTGTGTACGTGTGTGTGCATTCAACCCCCCACCCCCCACATCCCACCTCCCAGTGGTCCAGGATATTCCCACCTGGCGCCATTACCACCCTTATCTCCTTGCCAGCCCCAACCAACGTCAGGAACACAGCCCACCTGTGCCCGTCTGATAAAATAAACATCACCCAGAGCTGAAGTCATTGTCTATTCCTCTTTTCAATCTGAGCTTGCTCTATTTGTTCCTCTCCTTCTCACTAGCCTCCCGCCATCCCTCCCGACTTCCATCCCCTCTTTACTTACCTCCCTTCCCTGCCCTGCCCCATTCGTGACAGCGCACTAATAATCAGATAATGAATTGCGGTTGGAGGCAGGCTAGCTGACCTTTCTTCCCACCGACCACCAGGTCACACTCGTCAGAAGAAAGGGCCAGTGGAACTGGTGAAGGGCCTGATTAGCATCATCAATCACACTTTGCGTCATTTTGACACACACCACAATACAGTGCACTGTACACAGCTGAGCCGACTGCATAACTCAAGCAGACAGGCCCGAAAGACGCGGGCAGACTCAATTTACACCTCTCCTCTGCAACAAGGCAGGTCGCATGCCACTATTTACTGCCAAAAATTACAGCCCAAGTGCAATTCGCAAAGTAAGAGGTCACACGACGTGGCAGCACGCTCGATATATCTGTTGACGATCTGTCAACAATGATTAATCAGGCTGTCGGGAAAAAACTGAAAACAAACAAACAAACAAACAAAAAAAAACACAACCCATTTCCTTTCCTCTTTCTGTGGTTAAAAAAAAAAGAGTTACAGCCAAATCTGCATTTCAACACGCAGCATTGTAAACAAACCAGCGCCCGGAATTTGAATAATCACAATCGAGCCGGATCAAATATGGCCAGAAGACAAGGCTTTAAAGCTGTCTGAAGAGCCTCGCTCTGAGAGAAGAAGATAGAGGGCCCTTTGAAGGTGGATAAAATTACAGGTTGAAAGATACTTTCTAAAATTATACTGCTCTTTCATTTTTCGGGGCTCATGTTTAATTCCAGTGTTCCAGATAAAAAATGTCTTTTCTCCGAGCCGCACCTGAAGATAAATGGAGTTTCACAAGGTGGCCCACACTTTCCTACTTATTTATTTATTCATTCATCTTATTTATTTATTTTAGATACAAAGCCAGGACACTCTCTTCTTCAGCACCTTCAGTATTCCTGACTGGCCTGTCCACCGCCTCTGCGTTTGGTCCATTCCGTCTCTTAATTGCAACAGCAGCTTGTTACACTCCTTTACAAAGAAAACAAAGAAATAAATAAATAATGCAATGACAGAGCAGTGCAAAGCTTGGCCTGCAGTTCTGTCTCAGGCAGATATGTACATGATTACAGGTGTGGTCTTGGCACAAGAGGGCCTAAAAATGCTTGCCCTGCTGCCCTGTAAAAAGGCTCACAGGCTACTTTTGGGTAGTGTACCTCTTGGTAAAAGATTGCAGACCGCTAAACATACCTGTACAATGCATTCAAAGACATTTTGCCCAGTTGACAGAGTTTGGAGGAGGGGGCAAATGACTGGACGGAGAAAAGCAGAATGGACGGTTCAGAGAGCTGCCCTCTTACTGAGCCACTGTTGTCTTAATTGACAGTGGTGTGATAAATGAGAAACACGGATCAGAGTCCGGGTTTGAGTGTGGATGCCTTGTGGTGAGGATGTCAATCCTGCCTTTGCTGGGAGCAACACACTGGTGTGACACTATCAGTCACCCCTAGCAGTAATACGAGGGACACTAATAGCTCAGCGATATATGCAGGACATCCTACGATCATGGGTTGACTTTTATGGCAGGTCTTTTAATTGGCATTTTTCAGCAGGATACTGCTCGTCCACACACAGGAAGGGTTTCCCAGGAATGTCTCCACTAGATTGCAGCACCAAATTGCGGTTTGCCCAACCGTATCTCATCTGTACTCATCTGTGGTCACTAGAGTCCCCTTTCAATTGTACAGTTTTCCCCAATAATCACATCCTCACAATCACTCACATACAGTATTTTTGCACATAATCCTGTTGGACACGTCTTGCATGTTGGCCTATGAAATGTCAGACCTCTGGGAGGTCACTTGTCATATACCAGAGAACAGTGTGACTAATACAGAAGTCCCACACTGGCTTTGAGCATTCAATTAATGCAGGACCTAAAATCCCCACAGAATCTCGTTTAGGGTTTGCTATTGTAAAAAAAAACAGGGGAAACAGTGGAAGCAGACACACCCCTCTATTGCAGGCGAGCCGCCTCACCACAAATGGACACATCAATCCTCATTTCACAAGCCACTTCACCCCTCGCAGTCTGGAAATCTGGGCAATTTCACTGAAAGAAAAACACCTTGCTGGAGGTGCACTCACTGTGTGGCATGGGTAATGGCCTTTTTGTCCTTGCAGCTCCCATGAAACGTACAAATGCGCATCTGCAATATGGCAGCGGAACTATGTGTAGCACCGTCTCCGAATGCAAGAGTTTGGAGAAAATGGGGCCATAATTGAGGCAATTTAAAGTTTGTTAGAGAGCACGCTGGGACTTCTCTTTAGGGAAACATTTAGCTCGGGTGAAATTAGGAGGTGTGCTTAATCTGACATTTTCGGAAATTCGTAGGCCACAGGGACTGCACAGCAGGGTGCAGCTTCGTGAAACTTGGAACCTATAAAATGTGTGGACATGGGAGGAAATCTGTGTGAGAAAGTAGGCTAGGTAAGCATGACTGACTGCACATAGCACTTAGCAGTTACTGCACTTGCAGCCACAACACTTTAGTTAATAGACAAAGCGTCCTTGTCAGCATCTATAGTGGCCATAACAGTATTGGCCCATGGCAATGATAAATACTGGGTCACCTCACAAACCAGCAACTCTCCACCCCATCGCTCTTACTGAGCATTTGACACACAAAGTGCTCATATTTCAGAACAGTGAGGCCAGAGCACGTTAACCATGCGTGATACATCAGACCACTGCAGCCGTTCTGACTGAGGATACTGTCCGCTAATTATGGACACAGGTAGATGAAGTCTAATGGGTAATATTATTGTGACAGGCTGCATAATGCTTATTGCATTTATGAGGTCATTTATTCAAGAAAACCATCCGTTAGCTCTGTAGAATCATACAAAGTGTTGCTTGGTATTATTGTGTAATTCTCTTGGATTAATTAACAGTGCTTTGGTAATTAGTATTGCAATTACAATCTAAAGTATTCCTATAAACGGCACGACGGAACTTAACAGGGCCTTTCTGCCTCATAACATTCTGCACGTTAACTCTTACAACCCCAGATCTGAAAAACTGTGGGCAGTTACATGCTGCTTTCCAGGCTTCATAACTCAGGATCCGAGTCCTACAGTCTCAACTCAACCTCCTCAACTCAAGAGTCTGGAGGAAGAGTGGAGAAGCACAGAATCCAAGTACAGTGTGAAGTTTCGGCACTCTGTGATGGTTTAAGGGGACATGCCATCTGCTAATGTTGGTCCACTGTGTTTTTTCAAGTCCGGTCTCAAAGCAGCTTCATGCTTCCATCATCTTCCTTCAAGACCGGGATTTGGAACCTGTCCTCAGAGCAAAATATTATATATATGTTATGTAATATTCCAATAATTTGAGAAACAGGATTCCTGATTTACAGGAGCTTGATACTCTTGCACAGGTCAGCTCTGTATTACACATGCAACCTGTATATCAAGCAAGGGTATGTTCTACTGAAGGTGAAAGCTAGAAGGGTAAGAAATTGAGAAATAGATTCCAAACCCAGTTCCAGAGTGGGTTCTGCTCTGCATATTGTTTTTGTGTTTCCAATGCTCCCAGTACACCTGGAAGATCCACCTAATCTGCTCATTAATCTGCCTCTTCTAAGTGAAACTTGGAAGTCTGGTGCAGAGATCCTTGGGTCTACTGGACGATGAGGCATAGGCCTCTTCCTACAACACAAATCCCACTGGCCTGACCAGACAATGACCCAGAACAGCCGCATGGCCTCATTGAATATGTTTGAAAAAGCAAACACTATGTAGCAATTTAAGGTTGAGATGAAACAGTGCAAAGGTGTGAGCAAGCTGTTCTAATGTACTATATGTGGGTGCAGTGGTCCAGGCAAATTTGGCAGGACAAACCACAGTGGGCAGAAGGTCAAGTCTGTGTTGGCTAATGCATCCAGTGGAGCTGCGATATATTTAAACAAAATCATCAGAGCCACCTTTGAGAGGCAAAAGGAGTAGGTTGAACTGGTGCTTGTTGTCTGACCTTATCAGCAGTGTAGCACAGCTGAATTTCCCAATAGCTCCAGCTGCTTAATGTGTCACATGGTCTTGGGCCACTGATTTTGCACCGGTGTCAAACTGCACCCCAGCCCTATAGAGATGTGTCATCTGTCATGATCTGCAGAAGCTCACTGGCAAGGAGAAACATCCTCCATCTCCAGGGCATCAGGGCCATTATACAGTGAAGTCTAATCTTCACCATATTGTGTTTGTGTTTTACAGATGCCAGTATAAGCTACTGTAAGCTAAGTATAAGCCCCATCTGGTACCGACACCGCTGAGGCAGTTCCAGAGGTATAACTGAAACAGCTGTGGTCATCATGGTCAATAAAACAGGAGTGCAAAGAAATTCGGACAGCTGTCCAGTCTGAGAGGTCAAGAAGGTCAAGAACATATGTGAGACAATGAGGCTATTTTGGAATATAATGACATGAGGCACTTTTCCCGACCAACTAGCTGGAAGATGCACACCAAGCAAAAACATTTTTAACCGTAATCCATTTTTTACCCTAAATTTAGTCATTTCCAAACCGCAGCCAGTGGACTGCACATAAACTACATGGTCAAATGTTTGTGGACACCCTTTCAACTGAACGCATTCAATTACTTTAAGTGGCTCCTATTGCTGACAGGGGCACATACACAGCTTGCCTAGTCCCCGTAGAGAAGTACTGCCAATAGAATAGGACCCTCTGGAGCAGATAAACACGAGCCTTTTGGCACCATGTCTGATGCCAGGAACGGAACTGTGTTCTCTTGAATCATGGACTCAATCCACTGCTTTTAGGATGAGTGATCATCCAACATTCTGACCTCACAAATGCTCTTGCTACTCTCGGCCAATTGTGCACTCTGGGATTTCAGTTGTACTCTCATGGACACAGATGGCTGATGCATCAACAGGAATTGAACCAGATGACAGGGTCATTGTTGGCCAAGCTACTCAGGAGTCCAGCAAAAGACATTTAAATAGTACTGAAAAATGGTTCTTTCATTTCAAAATAAAAACGGACTTTGACTCACGGTCCTATAATTTCTTTGCTGTTAAAAAATTCAGGGTGAATGCAATGCAAGTTGTCTTGCCCAAGCTGTCCTTGACATATGCAGCATGGTTTGCTTATTCCAGCATTATAAAAAATAAATGATTTTTTTTTTTCATCCAACAATATGACCTATTTTGTTGTTATTTACACTTGGCCACTGGTAGCACTGTTGAGTGAAAAACACACAAACACACACACAAAAAAACACACAAATGCACACAGCCAAGAAGAACAAAATGAATGGAGATGCAGTAGGGATTCCTCATTTCACTACATTTCAGGTTAGGTTTAGCCTTAAATTACTGTATAGGTTAAGGTTAGGTTTGTGTGTAGGTTTAGTTGTAGATTTATAGGTATAGATGTAGATGAAAGTTAAATCACAGTTACGTTAAGGTGTATATTGGTGTGTAGGCTAAGGTTAGGTTAAGATTAAGTTTAGGTGTAGAATACAATCTATGTTAAGGTGTCAATTAGGTTAACATTAAGTTCAGGTGTAGATTAAGGCTAAGATTAAGACAGCCCTCTCCTAGATCTGTGCATTCAAGCATATCTGGGACTTTTATGTTCGAGAGTGAGGAAACACAAACGAACCTCCCTGTATCTTTCTCGGTGTACAGCACGCCTTCGGTGAAAATTAGCCTTTCATCAAACAGGCATAAAATCGTATTATCATAAAAAATGTTGTTATAGAAAAAGCAGTCTTAAAAATATAAATGAACACAATGCGAGGAATCATTCATAATAAATATGAGCAGTTCATATGTGCACGCTGAGTACAAGTACACTTAGCACCATTCCAATTAATCTTTCTGTGGAGAAAAGAAGGCATCCAGGGACATGAACGTACGGGAAATGTGTTTATTCATTCATCAATACGTAGAAGCATTTATCCAGAAAATAAACAGCACATTTAACTCCAGGAATAATTTTAAATACTTATTAAATACACTATATGGACAAAAGTGTCGGGACACATGCACACTACACATACGGGAGCCTTTTTAAAATTCTGTTCTAAATCCATAGGCATTAATATGGAGTTGTTCCTCTATTTGCGGCTCTTCCATCCTTCTGGGAAGGCTTTCGACAACATTTAGCAGGGTCTCTGAGGAGTTTCTGTCCATTCATCCAGAAGAGCATTTGTGAGGTCAGACACTGATGTTGGACAAGAGGTTCTGGCTCACAATCTCCCTTCTAGTTCATCCCAAAGGTTTTTAATGGGGTTGAGGTCAGGGTTCGGTGTGGGCAAGTCAAGTTCTTCCACACCAAAGTCACCCAACCATGCCTTTATGAAGCTTGCTTTGTGCACTGAGGCAGTCATGCTGGAACAGAAATCGGCCTTCTCCAAAATGTTTCCACAAAGTTGGAAGCTAAATGCAAAATGTCCTGCTCTGCTGGAGCTTTAATATTTCTTTTCACTAGAAGGGATCTAGTCCAACCCTGAAACAAACTCAATAGCATTATCCCCCCTCCACCAAACTTTACAGTAGCACTCAACCAATAAAACTGCCAGAGAAGTGTGATCCATCACTCAGAATGCTGCTCAAGAGTCCAGTGATGGTATGTTTTACACCATTCCATTTGATGCTTGCCATTGTGCTTGGTGATGTAAGGCTTGTGGCAATTGCTTGACCATGCTATGAAGCTCCTGGCACCTTGCTGATGTTAATACCGGACAAGGTTTGGAACAGTAATCGAGTCAGTAGAGCTTTGGAGACCTTTATATACTATACTTCAATATTGCAATGATAATATTTCACTGAAAAACTAGTGGTGGTTGACAATTTGTAAAGCCTTTAATATCTGTGAGTAACAAAAGTTTGTGAACCCTTGCTTTCAGTGTCTGCTGTGACCATCTTGTGCAGTTGATGTTGATTGGTCTTGCACATCAGCTTCACCATACAAAACAGCTTCACCTGTTATTATGAGGGGTTTCTTTCCATGAAATTCTTGTTTCAGGTCCTTCCTTTAAGGTCAGGACATTTAATGACCATTCCAAAACATGTCTTTAACCTATCTTTGCTAGAACGACTTGTGTGCTTAGAGTCTTGCTGCATGACCCATATTCTCTTGAGATTCAAATCCTGTCCCTCATATTCAAAACGTGATCTCCGTCACTGTGTTTCACAGATGGAGTGATGCTTTTAAGCTGAAATGCAATATTTTCCTTTCTTCAAATAAAGCACTTTTCATTGAAGCCAAAAAGATCTGGTTTTGTCTCAGGGACTGACCAAGCACACCAGTATTTTGTAAATAAGGTCACATGTTCACACATTCAGCTGCCCTGCACTGTGTCCAAGATGCTCAGTATGTGTCACTTAGGGACTGCATGAATTAAAGTGAAGGAACTTTCCACATCTTTTAAAGGGTCTGTGACACGTCACGGTGGGTCCTATGGTTTATGATGGACTCGTTCATGTTAAACTATGTGAGAAAGACCTTTAGTTCATAAAGGGTTCCTGTGTGAGCTTTTGGACTACACACTCTACTCCTGGATCGGGTAAAAATGGCCTTGATTTTTCTACATTTGTACACAACCTGTCTGTGGATCAGTGAAGTCCAAACTCTTACGAGAGGGTTTTGTAACCTTTTCCAGTCTGATGAGCATCAACAACTCTTCTTCTGAGACCCTCAGAAATCTCCTTTGTCTGTGATGTCATGCATTTCCACAAACCAGTGTGTTCTGAAGATCAGACTTGGATAGATCCCTGTTCTTTAAATAAAACAGGACCCCCACGTATTGTCTCCCCTTGATTGAAAACCCCTGACTCTAATTTAATTCCTTCAAATGATCTGCTGAGGTCCACACACTTTTGCCCTCACAGATATGTAATATTGGATTCTTTTATCTCAATAAATAAACGAGCCAGTGCAATCATTTCTCTGATTTAGAAAATGCACAAACTTTCAAGCACCACTTTACAAAATGTTAATGTTAACATTATCTGGCGTCCCGAGCAGTTGATTTATTGCCTCATGGAGGAGGTCATACGTTAATTTTGCATGTTTAATAAAAGCAGCATTATTCCTGCTTACATAAATCCGAAAGCATGTCTATTCATCGCAGGGCAGCCTGACGGCGGTAAATGGCTGAGTGCTTTGGGCTGTGTTTATCAGGCCGGGACAGATTTGATGGGCTGACAGGCCTCTCTCTAGCTGTGACAGACACGAGTCTGCTGGGAGACCAGCGAGAGGCTCTCCGCTCGGACGGCCTCACATTAACTCTGACACCACTAACCATCACCCTGACAGCCAGACGGCGGGGCGGCACGGGGCCCCCGAATCAGCCCCTCTGAACACATCACCTCACAACCAGTTAACCACCATTACCCACAAACCCCCGCAGACAAACCTGCCATTCGTAGCTGCTCTGGGAACCACCCAGACTGCTCAAATTGCCTCCCGATTACACGATCCACGTCCAGTGACAAACCAGCCACTGCTTTAGTCCAAAAAAAGACACGAGGGAAATGAAATGAACAGAAAGCCAAGGCAACTGTAATTGTTGCGAATGAAGCCTTGTGGTCCGGACTATTTGTTCTGACATTTTCATCAGGGTTCCTGTCGTCATCGTGCAGATTTCTCAGCATTTGCAGAGCGCAGCTAATCTGTGGGGAGAGAGGGGTATAGGTGACCTTGATGGACTGTGTTATTAGCGGCGATCGGAGAGGGGAGAGGGCGACAGCTACAGGACATCACAGGCAAGAGTGGCAGAGGACAGCTGTCACTTTGAAGACCCTGTTCCATCAGTTCCAGCTGAAACATTAAAATCCTCTCGTTTCAAAAAGACACCCAACAGGATGCTCCTAAAGCTCCTAAAGCTATGATGCTCTCTGTCATGTCAGAAGCCAGGAGTGTGAGAAATCAAAGTGACCTAAATGTCATATCATATTTTTACACAGTCATATCAGAATCTTATGACCAACTACTGACCACATATTATAACAACATATTGTTCAGCTCCACTTACCATACAGGTGCATTTTGTAGTTCTACAATTACAGTCCATAATTAAAGTCAATCTGTTGGGTGGTGGGTCATTCTCCGCACTGCAGTGACACTGACATGGTGGTGGTAGGTAAGTGTGTGTTGCACTGGTCCAAGTGGATCAGAAACAGCAGTGCTGCTGGAGTTTGTAAACATTGTTGGAGTGCGAATAGACCGCCAACAGCATCCTGTGAGCACTGATGAAGGACTAGAGGATGACCAACACTATGAGATGAGCTTCCGTCAATGACTTCACATCTACAAGTGTCTAATAGTGTGGAGAGTAAGCTGATACAGTGTTTAAACACTCCAGCAGCACTGCCGTGTCTGATCCACAGCAGACAGACTACAGCCTTTGGATGTGAAATGCTCCATTCTAGAGAGACATATGTAGGCAGCAGTGATGACCAAACCCCTGATCTACATCACTGACATCATTATACATGTATTATTATACACAGCAGTTATGAACACAATACCTGATGTCTGGGACACCATTTAATTTTTTTATTTTTTTTGAAAAAATATAAATCTTTCATAATTACCACTGCTTCAGCATTTTCATAAATCATACATCACTGGTGGTTTTGGAGAGTAAATAAATAAAATGTCCATAGTTTTGTCCGTGACACTGCAACCCCAGATTCACCATGGCAGCCTGGTGTTCAGAGAATAACCTGGTTTTGAACACCAAGAAAACCAAGGAGATCATTGTTGACCTCCCCCAATTGACCGCCCCCAATCAGGAACTTTCCAGTTTCTCAGTGTCCTTATCCTTAGCACAACCTGGACTCCAACTTGCTGCTAACCTTCTACTGCTCATCTATCGGGAGCCTGCTGATATACTGTATTACAGTATGGTGTGGCAGTTGCACCGTGGCAGACGGAGAGGCTTCAGAGAGTAGTAAAGGCAGTACAGAAGTTCATTGGCTGCCCTCTCCCCTCCCTGATTTACATTTACACCTCATGCTGCCTCAGCAGAGGAAGAAACATCATCAAGCACAGCTCCCACTCTGGCTTTGAACTGTTTGACACGTGCATCAGAACAAGGGCGAACAGATTCAAGAACGGTTTTTTCCCAAATGCCATAACCACTCTGAACTCATACATACACTGATTTATGTTCTAACCTCCCAACTCTCTGGACGTCTTACCCACCTGCTCCCACCTGCTGTACAATATTTAATATTATTGACAACACTGTAAATTCCATTACTGTGCATTACCTGAACACTGTACTTTACTGTTACTCTCCAATACTGTTCAATATCTAATCATGTGCAATAGCGTGTATTTAACACCATGTCCATTTCTTTCAGAATTGTATATAGAGCCTCAAATCTATGCATCATTTTGCACTATTTGTTTAATTTTATTGGTAAATATTTGTGAAAAAAGTGACTTTTTATCACGTGTACAGTGACAATAAAGGCATTTTATTCTATTCTATTATATTCTATTCTATCATTCATCCTCCTGACCTCACTAATGTTCTTGTCGCTGAAAGCAAACAATCCTTCACAGCAATTCTCCAGAATCTATTAGAAAACCGTTCCTGGACAAAAGAGTCAGTTACTCCAACAAAAGCAGCATAAACTCTTATAAATACCATTGATTTCAGAAGAAACAATGCATGAGCAGCTGTCCCAATACTTTTGTCCTCATAATTTATGAACATTTTTTAACCCCAAGTATGTCACCAGGTCATGCCACGTACAGGACCAAACAAAGTGCACAAACATGTCATCATTCAAGGTACTTAATCAAACTAATCAAACCATTCTTACGTGGCTGTGACATAAAATAGCCGTTCAGTGAACAGCAATTCAAACTGTTGGTGCTCTTCATGCCCTAATATGGTAAAAACTACAAACCTGCTGCACATCTCTGAAATAACCTCTTAAGGTAGAACTACCACCACTTAGGTAAATGAAATGGTCTACCCTGCATGTTGTGAAATGACTGCATTCCAGCCTGTCCCAAAATCTCTCCATATCGCCTCCTCCCAAACACTCGGCTAACTCAAGCGTGGTGATATTTACAATTTGCCTGCTATGGCGAGATAATTGCACTCAAACAGGACGACTGCTGTGCTTTTGAACCTCAGAATAAGTCAAGCAGCTGTGACAAACAATGGAGGACTGAGTCAGTTCTTCATTTTTGGAACACTTACGTTAGAAATTGCCTCAAGACTCTTCATTGTGTGGCCATTACTGTTACAATTTAATCTGCCCACAACCAAGTGACTTATATTGCAAATAATGACCTTTTCTATTTCAGCTGTTGCCAAATTTCATGCCTGGCCCACAGTACAGGACTTTAAACATCCGGAATGAAGCCCCACACATGACATTTCCACCAGAAGACTCCAGAGGCAAGTGTGCGAGGAGAGCGACTCCAGTCTCCAGCAAAGTTGCTGGTAACTGATGAGTTGAATCTGGATGTTTGCGTAGAGCAAATGCAAAACTTTGTTGGAGGCTGTCCCTCCATGAGTGGAATGCACATCCATTATCTTGACCTTTGCAGACCCTGATGTACACAGAACACCTCCTGGGCAACGCAGTGAGACCAAAGCTAGCAATAGGCGGGAAAAAGGGAAACGTCAGCAAAAGTGAAAATTAGTGTGTCAGTAGAGATCTTTACAGGTGACCTTAAAGGACAGATGGAAGCAGTAGGGTAGTGTACTGTACTCTAGTGTACTATAGTGTACTATACTATACTACAATGTACTTTACTATACTGTAGTGTCCTGTACTGTACTGTAGTGTATGTGTAATACATATTGTACTATATTGTAATGTAGTATAATGCAGTGTACTGTACTGTAGTATACTGTATTTCTGTACTGTATTATACTGTACTGTACTGTACTGCAGTGTACTATACTGTAGTATACTGTATTTCTGTACTGTATTATACTGTACTGTACTGTACTGCAGTGTACTGTACTGTAGTATACTGTATTTTACTGTAGCGTACTGTACTTTAGTGTACTGTACTCTACTGCAGTGTACTGTACTGTAGTATACTGTATTTCTGTACTGTATTATACTGCAGTGCACTGTGTTTCTGTATTGTATTGTACTGTAGTGTACTGTATTTTACTGTAGCGTACTGTACTTTAATGTACTGTACTGTACTGCAGTGTACTGTACTGTAGTATACTGTATTTCTGTACTGTATTATACTGCAGTGCACTGTGTTTCTGTATTGTATTGTACTGTATTTTACTGCAGTGTATGGTACTGCAGTGTACTGTGTTTCTGTACTGTATTATACTGGTACTACACACGTCCCTGGCTAAAGTCCACAAAATATGTTGCAGTAAGTCACAGCAAGGTTTAATATCACTGGCCAGAAATGACCGAACCTGTGAGACATGAAGAAACATCGAGGACACTGACACACTTGCAGGAGTGAGTGGCTTCTAATTTGAGAGAGATGGTTAATACCTTCCTGTTCCTGTGAGCCCATTAAAGCCTATTCAGTCACCACAGGCATTTCACTTTGGGGCAAATGCTTTATTCACTAATGTATCAAAGAAAGAAAAGAAAAAAAAGGTTGACAGCTGACTCAGATGGTAAGTGTTTATGTTTCTTCTTTATCAAATTAAATGTACTTTAATTGCCTTAATCACATGTGAATGTTCAAAGCCTCCATGTGAAATATCTTCATTTCAGCACTGCAGTTAAAATGGAATTAGTGAAGGCACTGAAGTGAAGAATAGTGAATTGAAGGATAGTAAACTGATAACGAGTAAACCATTCGCCTCATCCTCTTATACTACTTTTTATTCTACTGTATCAATTCAGCCTCCCTGAATCTCATCTGTCCACCAATACCTTTTATATTTCATTTTAACCATGGCTTTCTATAAAATTTCCTTTGAGTGTTATATACAGTACATGTATAAGCACAGCTTTAAAAGTGTTTAAATGTTTTTTTTAATATGGTTTATGTCATTATTGTGTTTTTTATCTATTTTATATATTTATATTTATATCTATTTTTATCTTTATTATTTTATTTTGTCCCCCCAGTTTGTAAGTTCCAATGCAGTTTGGACTCTCGTCCAATTACATTCTATGCTCCTGACACTAGGAGGGTGAAAACAAGCACATACCTCCTTCAATAATACACACACACACACACACACACACACACACACACACACACACAAACACACACACACACACACCCCTAATCCTTTGTTTTTTCCTTCCCTTACAGCCTGATTTATTCTTATGGGTCTCCACTACCCTGCTGACCTCCTCAGGATCCTCACATTCATGCCACAATAGAGACTCCATAGCTGATCATATGACTGTTCAACTTGCATAGATTTCTACAGTAACTCTGAGCTTGTGTCCTGCACCCACAACCTCATGGTTCTTCGGGTTTCTTCCTCCCAATCTGAGGGAGTTGTTCTTCGCCACTGTGCCTACTGGCTGCTCAAATAAGGCTTGAATCTTGGACTGAATCTCTGTACAGCTGCTTCCATTGTAGAAAGTGTTAATAAATGTTGAATTGAATGTTAACTCATATCTCTATATCTGAATATCTCTTGCAGTAAAGGCTACCGAGATGCACTCAGTCAAGACGTAAGTCGATTAAAGCCGAAATTGTAGTGACATTGCAATTACATTGTTAGTATATTGTTATTACATTGTTATTACATGCAGCATTCTGTCACTACTCGTCATACACCTTGCAAATAATGCATACTATTCAGTTAAGGTTAAGATTCATTTTCCCCACCAATCTTTATGGTGCTTATGATAATTATGTAGTCATTATAAGTGTAAAAAATACCTCTTAATACAGGCAAAATGAAGTACATCTCTCTTTTCCCTTAATCTCTGCAATCTGGCTCCTTTCTTTTCTCTTCTCTGGGGGAAGATCATGACCCTGGATGTGTCCTGGGTACTGTTGTTTTAATTACTTTGAATGCCTTTAATTACTGGCCTTCATTAGATCCATGATTAATCCCACAGCACGTTCCCTGCAGCCTTCCTCCCATGGTAATGAGGTAGCCTTGGAGATCTCACTGGTCATCTGTAAGTATGATAAAGACAGCTGTCATGTACCCATCCACAGGGACAAGGACTCCGTAGCTCCACAAAGTGACTGCATGGGTTGGAGCCAAAAGACACAGTTTAATGGAGCTTTTCAACAAAGTGGAGCCTGCAACTGTATGTATGGAGAACACACACACACACACACACACACACACACACACACACACACACACACACACACACACACACACACACAAACAATAAAGGAAAGTCAAGATTGCCAGATTAAAACTGCATATAAATCATTAAATGTGATATGAATTAAGTTCATTATTGGTTATTTATTTATTTATATGTATATATGTATATTTATCAGCTGTGCTGCTGCTGGTAGCCTAAAATAAGCCTTGAAGTGCCATTTACTCTTCAAAATGTCTGAAACAGTGTCTGAAACAGTGTTGAGTGTTTTGTTGAGCTAAAGCTTCAGTGCTTCATGTAATTTTAGAAAGAAAGAAAGAAAGAAAGAAAGAAAGAAAGAAAGAAAGAAAGAAAGAAAGAAAGAAAGAAAGAAAGAAAGAAAGAAAGAAAGAAAGAAAATGAATGAAGGGAAACTACTGTAGAAACACGAAGATATCCACATTCTACACTGAGGTTATGTTTAGGGGTAGGTTCATGGTTAAAGTTAGAGTAAGTGTTAGGTTTAGGTTTTATGGTAAAGGTTAGGGACAGAGTAAGGGAGTAAGGGAATAAGAGAGTAAGGGAGTAAGGGAATAAGAGAGTAAGAGAGTAAGACAGTAAGAGAGTAAGACAGTAAGAGAGTAAGGGAGTAAGAGAGTAAGAGAGCAGAGAGTAAGGGAGCAGGAGCAAAGGGAGTATGGAATAAGGAGCAAGAGAGAGTTAGGAGTAAGAGAGTAAGGGAGTAAAAGAGTAAGGGAGTAAAGGAGTAAGGGAATAAGGGAGTAAGAGAGTAAAAGATTAAGAGAGTAAGAGAGTAAGAGAGTAAAGGAGTAAGGGAATAAGGGAGTAAGAGAGTAAGAGAGTAAGGGAGCAGAGAGCAAGAGAGAGTAAGAGAGTAAGAGAGAGAGAGTAAGGAGAAGGAGCAGGAATAAGGGAGTAAGAGAGTTAGAGTAAGGAATATGGAGTAAGAGAGTAAGTGGAGTAAGAGAGTAAGAGGAGTAAGAGGAGTAAGGGCAAAGGAGTTAGGAGTAAGAGAGTAAGTGGAGCAAAGGAGTATGGAATAAGGGAGTAAGAGTAAGAGGAGTAAGGAGCAGAGAGTAAGAGAGTAAGGAGCAGAGAGCAGTTTTAGTAAGGGAGTAAGGAGTAAGGAGCAGGAGTAAGAGAGTAAGGGAGCAGAGAGTAAGGGAGTAAGAGAGTAAGTATAAGAGTAAGAGAGTAAGGAGCAGGGAGTAAGGGAGTAAGAGAGTAAGGGAGCAAGAGAGCAGGAGCAAGGAGCAGAGAGTAAGGAGCAAGAGAGTATGGCAGAGAGTAAGGAGCAAGGGAGCAGAGAGTAAGGGAGTAAGAGAGTATGAGCAAGAGAGTAAGGAGCAGAGAGTAAGGGAGTAGAGTAAGGGAGCAAGATAAGGAGCAAGAGAGCAAGGAGCAAGGAGCAAGGGAGTAAGGGAGTAAAGGAATAAGGGAACTAGAGGAGTATGATATATATATGAGTAAGGGAGTAAGGAGTAAGAGAGTAAGGAATAAGGGAATAAGGAATTCAGAGATATGGAGTAAGGGAGTATGGAGCAGGAGTATGGAATAAGGGAATAAGGAATTAGGAGAGTAAGGGAGCAAGGAGTAAGGAGTAAGGAGTAAGGGAACATGAGCAGGGAGTAAGGGAGGCAGAGGTGAATAAGGGAATAAGGAATTAGAGTAGGAATTAGAGTAAGGAGCAAGAGAGTAAAGGAGTAAGGAGCAAGAGAATAAGAGAGTAAGAGGAGTAAGGGAAAGAGAATAAGAGAGTAAGGGATAAGGGAGTAAGGAGTATGAGCAAGGAGTATAGTTTATTGATGGTATTTTTTATTATTTAGCAGAGAAACTACAAATTCATTAAAATCTTAGGTCTCTGCCCCCAAACTTCCTGTAATATCACATATTCCTGCATTAATACTTCCAGTATGAAACGACTCTTATTTACTTTGAAAAGCTAAGCTCTACTTCCGGTCTTTCCCTTCCGTTGGCCTCAAAGACAAACTTAATCTGACATTTCTGCACATCGAAAGTAATAAAACTAGTCCCATCTTACCTGCATCGCTGCACGCTACCCCCACCCCTCAACACTCTCTTTATTCTTTCTTCTGCCTTTTCTCTTTCTCTCAGCTTCTCTCTCTTCTTTCCCTGTCTCTCATTGCTCTGTCTCTACATTCTCTCCCTCTCTTCCTCAACTTCTTTCCTTTCTTTTCTCACTTTTCTTTTCCCCCTCTCCTCTCTTCACTCTCTTTTCTCTCGCTTTCATTTCCTTCCTTCATTCTCCCTCCCTTCTTTCTCTCTCCCACTCTCTTTCTTCATTCCACCCATGCTCTCTTTCTTTCTCTCCACCTTCCTTCTCCTTCTTTCTATCTTTCCTTTCTTTTTCCCTCTCTCTTTCTCTCTCTCTTTTCCTTCTTCACCCCCTTACTTAAAGGCTCTTCTCTTTTCTTTCCTAGACCTCTTCTTTGTCTTCCCTCACTATTTGTCTTTTCTTTTCCTTCTCCTCTTCTCTCTATCTCCATCTGACATCAATGAAGAACCTGTGGCAGGGGACATGGAAAATGACTGTACCAGATATCAATGCATGAGGGTATAACTGTGTTATAAAGAGAGAGAGAGAGAGAGAGAGAGAGAGAGAGAAAGAGAGAGAGAGAGAGAGAGAGAGAGAGAGAGAGAGAGACTCACACTACGGTGTAATTAAAGCAGAGCTGCAAAGGTATTTAAGATGTCTGTCCATCTTAATAAGAAATGAAGTACTAATCAAAGCCCCATGAGGTCCTGAAAGAGTCAGTCACTTTTAATGAGACTTCATTATGAGAGAAGAAACCGAGAGACCCGCCCTCTCCTCTTCCTTCCCTTTTTTTCCTTCTTTTCACAATTAGAAATGTCCTAAAACAACCTCTGAGCAAACAGTTGCAGGACATCCACGATTGATTAGAGAATGAGCTGCTGCTTTTGTACAGCTAAAGCCTTTCTAATCACTGCTGCAATATCAGCGTTATATTGTAATCTCGCTAGAGTGCGAACGTAACCTCCCACATTCTAATCAGGAAATATGCCGCTATTGCTTCAATTAAAGCCCTATTGAGCTTCTTTATCTTTAATTGGGAAAGTTCTACCTGGGAGTAGCGTGGAGGGGAGGGGACAGGGGACGGGGACGCAATCTAAAAGTACTTATTATATTAAAAGTCCAAAGTGGCCAGCCATACATCCGAGGGAAAACTGGGAAAGCTGTGACTCTAGCCCGCCTTTGATCGGATGATAAATGGGCCTCTGGCAACACGCCCGGCTGAACGAAGTACGCAAAAGAAGCGAATAAATAAAATGCATGGTTTGCATATAGGAGAACTGTCAGGAGGCGACGGCCTTCGGTTTCTGCTGCGTCTGATGAAAAGCCACTCTCTCTGAGCACTCCAGCAGCAGACACCTGCGGATCACTTAAAGTGGACGTGACGTACTTGTCATGTAAATGATATTGCCTGGAGTGCGGGAAGGCCGTGAGCCGGGCATAGATCAGAGGCCAGAGGGGTGCTGGAGCCATTAGTAGCTGGGGTCTCTGTGCTTTAGGTTATGACAGGCTATTCCTCAGAGAGTGCTGAAGCAGAGCTCGTGGTCAGACCCTCACTGTCAATCTAAAGGTGATGCCAGGGCCATTTACGCTGACTGCCTGTTGACTCAACAACTTGATTTCTGAACGAAATGTGAAATTGTGAAATGACTTGGTACTGCTGGACCGAGACGCCTGTTTTACGACCCAGCTTTTCCTAAATTCCGCATTGTTATGAAGGAAGTCAAAGATTATTGACTGCATGATTGCTACACTACTTGACTCCCTTTGTTTGCACCTAGTACTCAGAACCCTCCTAAATGTATATGCCATTAGGAGACAGCCACATTGTCACCAGATATTGTTGTGTTCAGAGATCCTGAGGCTAATCAAATTAGTCTTCAACTGCAATGGTGACATTAATGGGAATTGATTTTTTTATGAATTTGACCATGTTTTGATCAAGAATTTACTTGCACCTACATTTTAATTCTTTTTTTTTTTTTTTGAAAGGACTAAAACACTTCACACATCGGAAATCTGGTTAGAAAATGATCAGACAGAGTGTTTTGGAGCTGAAAATGCAATCTGATGAGTTATTTGTAATAATTAGAATGACAAAGATATTTACAATAATAAATTCAAAATATTTGACAGTAGAGCAAATTCAAGGACTCACAGAGATTTATTTCGATCTACATCCCATGTGGTACATGAGATGGAACAGGATTATGATCATATAAGTAATATGACTTATATTTTAGGTAATAAAAACTTTATTACCTTTATTCCACTGGAATTTTTTTGTAACAGGAGCTTATAAAATTGATTATTATTATTATTATTATTATTATTATTATTATTATTATTATGACTGTCATTATTATTATTATTATTAATAATAATAATAATAATAATAATAATACAATAATAATTTATTATTGTTATTATTATTATTATTATTGTTGATATTATTATTATTATTATTGCTGATATTATTATTATTATTATTATTATTATTATTATTATTATTATTATTATTATTAATAATAATATTAATAATAATATTAATATTGACACAATAATACAATAATTTTATTATTGTTATTATTATTGGCTTACATATTATTATTATTATTATTATTATTACTATAAATCATGATTTTCCATAATGAATTTTTCAGATGCTTCACTGCACCATGATGATCACTGTTTCTAACATTCTAAGCGCCTGTGTTTTGTGCTGTGTGTGAAGGCTTTTCTGAGTTATGTCGTGAAGACACTTTGAAGATGAGGATAAAGGTTTGAAAGGGCGCTGCGCACATTTCAAGATCCACGCACTTCCAAGTCAAGCAAAACTAGGTTTCTTTCAGTCACCTTCAGGCTTGAGGATGACGTCAAAATGTGTAGATGGTCTGACCATTTTGGAAGACCAGAGTGGTGGCCCTAAATCACCTTTAACATGCAAATTGGTCTGCCACGGTAGAAAAGGCCTACTGAGTGAGGTGTCCGTCCTCATCAGCTCCATCTTCTGATTTGTTGCGACAGCTCGTTTCTGACATGCATCACATCCAATCACATTACTGTTCGGGTGATGATCGAATGGCGAATGAAAATGCTGCCCCAGCTCCTGACCCGACTGACAGCTTTTCATTTCTGACAAAACAAATAAAAGCTTTTGTTTATAAAATCCTAAACACACCATAGTACAACAACGTGGATTCATGAGGATAAAGAACCAATAAGATTCCATGCAAGAGAGCACAGTGATCATTACTATAAGACAGCCCATTAGGACGGTGCAGGAATGACGATTTGCTGCAGCAGTGTTGTGCTAAAAAGTGTGTAGCAGTGTGACTCAAAAGCTCATCAGAGGTGAACTACAATGCACAGACCCCATACAGCAATATCACTGGGTCTAATGATGATTCTCAATCTGTTGCCTGCTTGGCTTCTGAGTATTACTCACTCCAGAATGCTCACTATGCCACTGGCCTCACCCCACACACACACACCACTCAGACACGGGTGAGATGCAAGTGCACACAGCAATGCAGACCATGCTCAATCCTTATACTACAGGCCAAGGCTCAAGGACATAGGAGCTCATAACCAAAAAAACAAGTAATGATTTACAGTGTAAGAGGTCACACACTGTGGCGGGCGACGGAGGTGGGGGCATATCACCGCACTGTGATGACAGCAGAATTGGCTGTGCAGTGAACGGAACTTAAGCACATGTCTCCTCTGTATTTGAAGAGCTGATATAAAATGCAATTCAAAATTGGAGCACGTGATAAGGGAGCTGACCATCGATCATGGCTCACTCTCTCTCTCTCTCTCTCTCTCTCTCTCTCTCTCTCTCTCTCTGTCTCTCTCTCTCCATAAACTTTTCACTCATACATACGCCCGCCATGCTTGTGCATATATGGATAGAGAGTGAGAGTGAAGCACTATAGTGGGAATT